>JAODUO010000224.1:100000-105000 GCA_025642075.2 Ridgeia piscesae | reverse complement strand
TTAACACGAACATTAAGATACTATTTTAGAATATTCGGCGTAAGAACGTAAATATAAAAATAAACCATTGTACAATATTATACATGAAGTTCCACAATTCAAATACTTAAGTGTTTGCAATAATAACATCTAAGAATTTTGCATATAGTATATCTGCAGTGGGCAATTAATGAGATGGATAGATACACAAACAGTTTTGGATACGAAAGTGCGGCGGCCATAAAAAACGGATATTATTCATAAAAAGTATGAGTATCATATAATAAGATGGATACACCTCGGAGTGAGTAATATGGAGGTCGTGTAATGAGATCACCCTCGCACGCCAAGGAGTGCTGCGGCTGAATACGTCAGTACCATCCTACAGTACCCCATGGCAGACACCTCTTTTAAGCTCAGCCAATGAAATTGTTGACGAGGACTGTGTGGGCAGCCTTTGGTCATGTGATATAATTTTATAATTTGCAATGATTGGGATGTAGAAACAATTATTCGAATACACAAAACCGTTCAACTGCTTGTGCGATTGGGCGGAAGGGTCGTTATACTGGAATTCCCAGAAATTGTTTATCGGTCTTCGAGTTGGGGCGGGTGGTTGCGTTGTTCTCACGGGTGAGGGAGTCGGACTGGAGAAGTCAATAAAATGTTAGACTCGGCGAACTTCCGTACATTGCGTAGGGATTTGCCAGTGGTAGCTTGCATGGCAAACAGCCTTGGCTTGCGAGGATGACTGAGATGGGTAGAATAGCAATTACATTTAGGCAGGCACATATACGCAAGCGCGCACTTACATACACAAAAAACAAAACAAAACAAAACAAAACAAAACAAAACAAACACAAACACACACACAACATAAAACACACACACACACACACACACACACACACACACACACACACACACACACACACACACACACACACACACACACACACACACACACACACACACACACACACACACACACACACACACACACACACACACACACACACACACACACACACACACACACACAGCTACAAACACGAACAACGCACCAATGTAATCATATATAGAATATAGAAAGAAATAAAAGGAGAAAGGGAGAAGAAACAACAGTGTACACCCTTACCCCTGGACGACACACCAGTCTCGATGGATAATGCATTCGTGCGCAGTCGTAACTCATATATACCGTATCATCATGCCGTACGACTTATGGACAAACTGTCGTACACTTAGAGATTTTTATATTGCCAAAATAAAATTACCGTGTCACGCAAAGACACCGTCATACGTCACGTACACATCTAGCCAAGCATTTCAGTACCCACTGCACCTTTTCATTTACAACATATAATATTGCACTTACATCCCATTATTTGAAAATATACTAAAACATCATATCGCGAACATTGTCTGACAGCGAGCCTGAGTTTGACTGACGCATATGTTGACGTGAAATCACCCATCGTCGTTGTCAGATGGCTTAAAGTTTGACAGTATGATACCTCCATAAATAATGTGAGCGGTTTCCTGCAGACGACACGGTATAGTGTTACTGGTTGCCGCCCTGCTAGAATGTCAGTATAATTATAGCTGTGTTCTCTTAATAAGTCAACATGTCCCCCAGAATTGCATATAAAAAGGCCACGCTGCAAAGCTGGGAAAGTGCGCTACATCACAAAGAAGGTGAGTTAGTGGTCAGTGCCTATACACGTGTTTGTTTATATTAAAATGTGTAAAATAACTATTAGCTCCGGCATAAACCTATGTAAATCTGTTTCCGTTTCCGCAATTCTAGAGTTCTCCTATCATGTTATATGACTTATAATGACTTCGCGAAATGTAGCTTGTATTCTCCGTTGTAATTCTGGTGTTGCGGTCTATGTCTCGGAAGCATATCGAAAAATCATAGCATGTTCAAAGATCAGTTGGAGGGTGATGCAATGTTTGTTCACTTTGCTATTTAGTCTTTCAAGTGCGGTAGAGGCTTGTACGATTCTTGAAAGAACGTCCTGTTTTGATCCTTCTTCCAACAGCATTGCACCGAGACATTTGAAGTCTTTAGAGGTTTCTAATTCTTTCCCACTGACTTGTATATGTCCTCGTATGCCATTTGCGGTCATGAGCTTTGTTTTTCTGCGCTTATTTCTACCTAATCTGGTTTGTCCTGGCGTTTAAGTAGGTTGGACAGTTCTTGTTCATCTATTGATGTGACACAAAAATCATCAGAAAATCTCAGGTTTGTGATCGTTCTTCCTCCAATGCTGCTGTGCAATATATGACCTTCGAGTGCATCTGTCGTGTTGCGTTCAAGGAATATGTTGAAGAGTTTTGGGGAGAGAGCAGGGCAAACTTGCCGGACTCCGATAAATATTGCGTTGCTTGCCTTCGCATATAGTTGTAGTTGTTCAATGACGTGTATACGAATGCGGCCAATGTTATATTAATTCTTATTCATTATTCACGGTGGCCCAGAAAGCTGAATTTCATACTCAATTAAAGCCCTCTTTGATATCGACGAAGACAAGACATATATCTTGTTGATCTTGATGAAATGTTTCACTCAAAATTCGAAGATTGAAAATTTGCTCAGTTGTACGTCCTTTGAAACCGGCTTGATCGTGAGCGATGATGATTTTATTTATTGGTTTTAGTCTGTTTGAAATAATTTTCAGCATAACTCGGATGGCTTTTTGTGACAGGTCAAAATCTGTTGATTTCGTTCATGTTGCCTTCTATTTCACTGCATTTCTCTTCAATCCAGTTTTCTCTGGCTTTTTGCGCCTCTCTTACTTTAGCTGTCTCCTTTACCATACATTTCCTGCAAGTCTCCTGTGACCCAGTGTTTCTTTTTCTGAAGATGTTGTCCAATGATGTTTGGATGTGTCAGTCACTGTTGTATTGAATTGGTTAGTAACAGATTCGTCGTCTTCTTCGACTAAGCAAAACGTAGCAAATCTATCACATATAATTTCGTTGAATTTTCTTGCAACAATGGGATATTTCAGCTTTTCCAGATCGAACGTTAATCTAGTGTTCTTTAGTCTCCTAATCTTCTTCAAACGAAGTTGAAAGTTCATCATTATCACGCCGTGGTGGCTGTTCTCATCCGCACCAGGAAAGATCCGTGTTTGAACAGAATCTGTTTTGAACAATGAAATAATCAATCTGGTAACAGTGTCGTCCATTGGGTATATGCCAGGTCCATCTTCTGGATGCCTTTGATGGGATAAATGTATTGGCTAGAACTAGGTTATTATAGCTGCCAAATTCCAGGAGTCTGAAGAAGGATCCATAATTTTCTTGCCATGCGTTCACACAGACCAAGAGTTGCAAGTTGTGTCTTTCATCTCCTCCTTAACAATCTTGCCGGTCAAAGCCATTGCAACTGCCAACAAATGAATTTATAGTTTTGGGGAATTTAACAAACTGAATTGAATTGCAAGGTCAAGGCAAGCATGTATCATGAGACGCAGCCAATTTGGAGTAAACATTCAAATTCCGTCGTTGTCATTGCAGAAATCACACATACAACCGACATGGCGTGTTGGGCTCTCTTTGTGTTGGCCTTTGCAGCATTCTCGCAGGTATCAGGTAAGTCCTCACCTTGGCGATATTACGTATAATTACAGTACGTTTTCATTAGAGATCCCCAGAACTATACCTGTTATACCAGATTTGCAAGAAAGATATTTGTCACACATCTGGTGAATTAGCCTTTGATTCCTTTCATGACATGGTCACAAACGATTTATAAAATATATGGTTTTACGGAGCATCGTAAACTAGGCTAGTATTACCATTTCGGCGAACGGCTACTTTAGTGGAGTGGGAAAGAGGGACGTCAGCGTTTCCATGAAAATGGCGCTGACCATATATATAACTGTCTGTCTTCAACAGTTTTTCTATTCAATACTGGCACAATATGTTTAGCTGTATGTAATTGCAATTGTTTAGCTTTTTTCGTATTTCTAAATGGATAGACCTAAACAGTTGCCTTTTAGTATCCTGTAAGTGCCAAAATATGTACACTGCAGGACATATATGAATGGTTTACACATATTAGAGTTGCTATTACTTCGTTGTAAACAATAGTGTGACATTACGAAAAAAGTGCTTATCTGTCATCATTTGTTAGTTTACAAATTGCTACACGTTGTTACTATTCTCTCTCTCTCTCTCTCTCTCTCTCTCTCTCTCTCTCTCTCTCTCTCTCTCTCTCTCTCTCTCTCTCTCTCTCTCTCTATATATATATATATATATATATATATATATATAATTACATTCAAATTCAATGATCAAGATGTATATCGCACTTTTGCATACTGGAATTTACTACTGTTGTTATTGTTATTATTACGCATTGTATTAGCTAAATTTAATGCGTGTAATATCCGACGTACGACAGACGCGGTGATAGGCAAGAACTCGATCACGTGCATCACATTCGACCCTCCCTACGACTGGGAAGGCCAACCCATCGCGTCAAAAGGCGTCTGGTTAAACAACTACGGTGTTGAGCTGACAGTAACTCCCGCGACCAGCGGCGTTTCGGGCACTAGAGGTGGTGAGTTCAAAAACCCATCGAAACTAGAGATCCCCTACCTGAATGGAAACGACTTCTCCGAATTCTCAGTGAGCCTCTGGTTCAAGCGCGACAATGCCGCAGGACCGGCGCCGATAGTCGGCAGCAACGACTGCGCTAACCCATCGCTAGAGGTACGAAGTTCAGTCAAGTCATTGATTTTATACATAATATATATATATATATATATATATATATATATATATATATATATATATATATATATATATATAATTCAATTAACACATATACACATATATATATATATATAATTATGTATATTTATAAACATATAAACATATATATATATGTTTATATGTTTATATGTTTATAAATATACTTATATATGTTTATATGTATATATGTATATGTACATATGTATGTATATATTATAATACATTTTATATAATGTAATGTAATGTAA
>JAODUO010000224.1:65000-95000 GCA_025642075.2 Ridgeia piscesae | reverse complement strand
GTTGTGTCTTCACAACTAATATCTATAGATTTTCCCATTTACATATATAATACCTTTTGTGGAATATAATGTGGCAGTTTACCACTAGTCAGACAGAGTCGCAACATGATAGATATTCTCTTTCAAGTAATTATTTTGACAAGATTTATAAAAAACAAAAGCTTTCAACTTAGCCAATATAAATAATACGTATTACGATGTTCACGATTTACTTACTGAACAGTTTCAATATTGAAATTCAGACTTTCAATGTAGAGTAAGTTATTTATTTTAATATTCCAGGATTGGCATCAACATTTGATACCATTTGTCGGAAGCACATGTTGGTATTGGTTATACTCTGCCATGTTAATCTTTCTTAAAACTAACAATGCTTATCATCATAAACTGCAAAATTCTAATATGATTTAAATGTGGTGTTGCAGTATATGTGTGTGAAGGTATTGAATATAATGTTCGTGAGGATCTCACGATTCTTCGAAGTTCGTATTTTCTTTATATAATGTGTATACGTATCCATTTGTATTCAGTCCTTTGATAAATGCTGGGTCTACTTCCATTGTTGAAAGATCTATTGCATTACAAACGCAGCTAGGTTAGTTTTTCACTATACAAGTAAGGCTCAGTTTTAAACAACCTGCGAGACTACTTACCAGACACGTTGGACTGAATTATACTAAAACAACCCTTAGTCCCAAATCAATTTCACCGCTTTCCTTAACAATAGCCATGATAAAAGTATCTATATGATGCAAATGAAGTCAGCCAAATTATAAAGTCACTTCAAGCAAAGAAAAATTCTTGGTTTGACAATTTAAGTCGTACTTTACAAAACAAATTTGTGAAGTGTCTCTACCAATAGCTGCTGTGATAAACAAGTCGTCTTTACGTCTCTACGGTTTTTGTGTAGTAGTGATAGCGCCTCATTATTATTAAAACACGTTAGAACATATTCAATCATCAGTTTTTTTCTTGAATTAAGCAAGACATTTGATACCATAGACAACAACATTTTGATAAGTTTCATTACTACGGAATCCCTCTAAATTGTGTCCGGAGTTATATAAAAAATAAAATAAAACTCAATTCTTAAATTGCTGAAACGGTAGTCAGCTTCCACAAAACATATGAGTAGTTTAAAATGATTTATGGAAATACTTAGTAAGTATTTCATATTTTATTACTGGATTGTTATCTTAAATATTTTTTACATATAAAAGCGAGAAGATACAATCAGTTACGTAATGTTTGGCTGGCAGCGACCAGATATTCAAATCCGATGGAAATTCAGTCTCAGTTGTGATTGTTGCGCTGGACACATATTTGTGTTGGCCAACTCATTCAACTATTGATGTTTTCGTACATTTCGTACTTTTCAGCTATCACAAATTTTAACCACGCAGCAAGTACGCGCATATGCACACGCAAATGAACACACACGCCATGACAGGCTTACTACTTAATATATATATATATATATATATATATATATATATATATATATATATATATATATATATATATATATATATGCATTTATTACACACCATGTATCCAAGTAAATTACTCGCTCAAAGGCGTTACAAACGTGAAATATGTCATAGTAAATTGATAAACATTACAATAAAATTGATTACAATAAAACAAAACCAATACGCTAAAATACGGTAGGAAGTAAACCGTATTAATAATATTAATAATCATTAAAGTAAAACAAATGATTGATATTCATTATTCTTATTGTTTAAGTAAAAATAAATAAATTATATAATTAGCTAAATAATTTAAGGATGAAGATATAATAAGTTTATATATATATATATATATATATATATATATATATATATATATATAAGCAAAGTATATGATATT
This sequence comes from Ridgeia piscesae, assembly GCA_025642075.2. Classification (NCBI taxonomy): domain Eukaryota; kingdom Metazoa; phylum Annelida; class Polychaeta; order Sabellida; family Siboglinidae; genus Ridgeia; species Ridgeia piscesae. The sequence continues at coordinate 93,128 of JAODUO010000224.1, read as the reverse complement.
AAAGTATTGCTTCAAAGACCGCTCTAAAAAGACGTGTTTTTAACGCTCCCTTAAACGTATCCACGGTTTTGGTGTTTCGCACTGCAGTGGGAAGTGCATTACACAATATCGGTCCAGCCACCGAGAAAGCGCGACGTCCATAATATAATGTTCACGATGATAACACGGAAAACGTAGAAGTCAACTGATATCAGTGATCGGGCTAGTGTATTTTGTCTTAGATGAGTTTTTTCATTTTCTGTTGCTTAGAATTGATACCCTTGTTGGTGTTGTTTTTAATTACAAAATGTATCATATACTCACACGCTTAAGTCCGACAACGAACGTGTGTATTAACGTAACCTGTAACACGTCTTAAATATGAAATCGTCCTCTTGTTTACTGTTTCAGAAACATTTCGTAGATCGACGACATAAGATGTTTCACAATATGACTAGACCGATAATGACTGTTGTATTCTTTTAGATAAGCTTCGCGAGGTACTACCTGAAGCCAGCCGATGTTGCGGCTTTGTTCAGTACCCGGACGGCTTGCATTGGGGAGTGATGGCCGTCAACGTCGGTGGCTGGCTGGTTGAATGTGACAAGAGCACGGGCCGAAATACAACTGAAACATCAATCGTAGACGTTTCATTCCACTACCAAATAGTGACATGTGTATTTGCATTGCTGCAGAACCGAGTAATATTGCGAATTGAACAACTCCATCGGACATTCTAATAAATTACTGATTATACAGTTACTCAGATTGTGTGTATTTCTCTTATTCAGTGATTGTGGTATGAAATATACTAAAAACATATCGGTATATATATATATATATATATATATATATATATATATAATAATAAAATATATATAATAAAAATATATATATATATATATATATATATATATATATATATATATATATATATATATATATATGCCTGCGTGCAAATACATATTTTGTGTTTTACAAAACCTCGATATGAAGTTGTAGTTTCAGCAAAACTACATTTTAATTTACTAAATTACGAAATTGTAAATTGTATATACAACATGCTACCTGTCACGTCACCTTAGCATTTTGTATGCTTTTCCTCACATTTTGCTTCTGCAAGACCACTCGTCGCTATGTGGCGCAAAAATATATGCACCCGGATATTATATTTCGTATTTTGCTCCATTTCGTCTTGAAATTTCAACGTCATTTGCAAAACTGAAGCAATTTTAAATGTAGCCGACTAACGTGTGAGGCATGCTGATTCATTAGCTATTTTATTAATGCATAAAAGAGTGATAAACTCATATTACAACGTCAAGAGCTCACATGTCTGAGAACTTACCTAATATTATTTGACTGGGATGCAACCACAATTCAAGGAAATAAAACAACAAATGAAATGTGAAGATGCTTAGAATTAAAATGCTTCTAATAAAGCAAACTGACCTATACAAAAGACAGATTTGTTTGTGGTAAGGAAACCCACCGAACCTGCCGAACAACATATTGACGAAACGCTATATGGAGAATATTAACTTGCGTAAATACAAATCGCTGCTCAAAACAATATTTTCTAACAATGTTACTCGATTTTAATCAAAGTTCACGAGAACTGAGCAAACGATGTTTATATGAGATACATTTGCAACATGGACGATAACGTTGAGGATACTATAACTAATTTGGACAACTTTGCTACATGACGTAAAGCAACGTACTTTGGTACAACGCTGCTGTCGCGATTATATTTATCCGAGAGTTATATTTGATCCGGTTGATGTTTATGTGCAGATCAAGTGTTTTTAAGTAATATCCAAAATTCAAACATATTTCGTTCGTTGTTCAAACACGAGCGTTATAAGTAGAGTATATAATAATAATTTGCAGTTTTCAGATTTCAGAGTCATAAGAATGACGTCACATGACGTAAGCACGGAGAGGACACTATTTTACGATAGAAATTGCTTATGTCTGCAGAAAACAAACATTTTACAATGTGTGCACGTAAACATCACCCAGATAAAACATAACGCCAGAAAAATATAAGTACGACAGTCGTAGTTGGTACTAAATACACATATAGATATGTGCGTGCGCAGCCAGATAACATATGACGTCCGGATACATGTAGGCACGACAAAACTATCTGCTGGGTGTCGTCATGACTCCATATTAATTTGTATGGCGAAGAATGCTACTAACGACTTCGGTTAGTTGTGAATGAACTGTCATGTTGTCTCTCGAGACCAACGAAATGTAGCCTTTATCTTCCTGAACTTGGCTCTTCGCAAGTAGCACGTCATCATTTCGTTTATCCGTAATGTTATTATACAGAGGTTTATTTATAGGACCTTGCCTTATTAACTGTTACTTTGTTGTCCTTAATTTACGTAAATCTCTATTTGCGATTTCACGTGTTTTAAAGTTATGTCAACATTAGCCCCGAATATATTATATATGTAAATACAGTTTTTGTTAAATTAATCCAACATAATGTGAAAATTTTATGGTTATCCAACAAAAGAACACATTCCATGGGACGCTGCATTTACACACAATAAACAATGCTGTCTGGGGTGATGAGGCTCTGTAGCTTCAGCATCGGACTCTCAATCCAGATCACACGGGTTCAAACCTTTGAGCAGGTTTATACACTCTATGTCGCTGCAGTTGACTCTGTTAAACATGTTAAACAGTAACATTTTATGTAACGCAGCATCCAGTCCTTAGACAGGTAAAACAACTTTAAATATACGTGACTGCCTGGCAGACCTGTTCAATCGATCTCTCTGGGAAACATTCAGCCACACTGCAATTAATGGGGAGACCATTCGTACAACAATACCAACCACTGTCAACTATAACGTTGAATAAACGTACTTGCTCAATATTCGACAGGCTCCACAGGCTTCAAAATGCTAATTCGTAGGCTATGTCAAATGAAGAATAGTGGTCACACTTTAACAACTATTTTACATTGTGAAGAACAAGGCGCGACTTGGACACACGATTATTATGATCTTACTCCGGATATTAGCTATAAAACAGTGTAATCAAATGGGCTGCCAGGAGAGTTTCGAAGAATTTTGACAAGTTCAAGATCAAGTTGAAATGTCTGTGACAGTAACATATGAAATAAAAAAATGTCAACGACTACTTCGTAGTTTGGTTATTCAGAACTGAGCTAAAGTTTAATGTTGTGGTGCGATAACAGTGGAGGGTAAATGACATTAATTTATAAATTAAAAACCAGCTTAAACGGATGTCCAAAATTACGTCTTTCAGTTGTTTGCTTGGGCTGCAAAGCTTAAGATAAGCGCCTAGTCGACATAACATTACTTTACACGTTGTCATTTCTGTTAAGGACAACAGCAATCATATGACAATACCATGTTTGTGAAGTTCATCAATTATATAAATGTTTGTGTTATTTTTGCGCTCATTGGAATATCGGTTGTAACTTTGTGCCAAATGTACGACGCGATACATGACAACTCTAATGAACACGAGAAGATTAAGCAGTATTATTGATAATATATAATATAACAATGTGACGCATTGCAACTTTATGCAATGTTTGAGGAAATTTGCGTAAAACTAACGGGTCGGTATTTAATATTATTATATTGCATATATCGCGTTACAAAAATGAATAAAACAACGACCGACTACTGTCGTCTATGTCTGGTATTAGCAGTTTGCCCATTGGTAATGGCAATATGACGCAACAGGGATTAAATATGTGGGTCATTGTTATGATAATTAAGGACATACACACACACGCACACGCGCATGCGCACGAACATGCAAACACACACGCGCACACACGCACGCACGCACGCACGCACGCACTCACGCACTCACGCACGCACACACATGTTAAGATAAAGTAATAATAATAATAATAATATTAAATGTAAATACTCGTCACTGCCCATATATAATTATAATTCATATATAAAGGCACATTTCAAAATATTTATCTTTAGTTGCTCCTTGGACGCTAACGCAGTCTGCATCATGCAGGCAAATGACAGTTTGTTCCAGAGGCGTGGAACGTCGCACGAAGAAAACAACGTTGTCACTTTGAGTAGAAAGCTCGCCGCTTCCATACCTTTGCCTGTTGGTTCTCTTGGGGAGGCATCTTGAACTCTGTGCTCCGTCTCCCATCTCCTGTCCATGCCTCCCCTCCACACACATAATATATCGCATATATTATTGGAAGGCCTCAAAAGTCCTGTCTGTCACAATTGTTGGTTTTGATGCCCTTTAACCACAGGACGGCTTTCTGACAAATCAAGTACGTAAATTATATTTTAGATGCACACATAACAGTTGTACTTGTGCATTTTCTCGTTGGTGTTACTAAATATGTTTTACATGAATACGTGCGAGATTTTAAAAGTCCTACAGCTTATTAACTAACAGGAAAGAAAAGGACTAACTAGTATTGTTATATTAGCTAGACGCCTACCTTTAGCTTTGCAGTCAGATCGGATTGGTGTTACATTACACATTCGTCTATGCTACATTTATTTGCCTACCAATTAACAGTAATCGCGTAACAGTTCGTTGTGCGGCGCTGCATGACCAAAACGCTGGCCAAAGACACCAGGTGGCAGCACATCCACAGAGGAGGTAGGCAACCCGGCGTATACTAGCCTTGATTAACCTGACTATGTGAAGTGGCAGCGCTTTTCAGCCCCTCAACTCCGCGTGGTTTATTTATGAGCTGCCTTACCCCAGAAAAGGGTAGATACGCTGATTGAAATAACAAATTAAATAAGGATACATTTTTATAAGTTAATACTATATTACATAAAATAAGATAATACTATATTATATAACAAGTAGCTAAGGCACAGTAGCTAAGGCAATCAACAAGCCACTGAAATCGAGGATATCGTTACGAACACGAGCCCTGATGATGAAACGACAAGAACTGGTGGAAAACGACGACGATAAATAACGAATAGAGTACGCAGAAATATGCAAGACCATCAAAAGGAAAGCAAGAATGGACATCAGGAAATAAACCCAAGATATCATACGAGAAACAACCATGCCATCAAAGAGTCTGAGGAAAGTCCGAATAATGCAGAAGTTAGGCCAAGACAGACTGATCACACTCCTAGACAAGCAGGGTAGAGAAATCCAAGATTAAGATAAGATCATAGAACGAATAGAGGAATTCTACACCGAGTTATAAGACAATGAACAGAGTATCTTAATCCACACCGATCCAACAGAGGTACCAGACATAAAATCATGGGAGGTGGAAGTAGAGCAACCAAAATGATACAAAAACTCAGGAATATTAGTTATGAAATGCGTCTAAAAGGATGTGGTTTAACAACACTAGAAACCAGAAGATTGAGAGAAGATCAGATTGAGGTGTTTAACATTTTGAATGGGTATGAAAATATTGACAGAAATATTTTTTCACGATCAAGGAAGATACAAGAACTAGAGGACATGGAGTTACATTAGCAAAGAAGCAGTGTAGACTAGATATTAGAAAATTTTCATTTTCACAAAGAACAGTAAACGAATGGAACAAATTATCAGCTGATTGTGTAGGTGCTAATAGTGTTAATATATTTAGAAATAAAATCGACATATACCTAAGACGGGCGGGGTATACCTAGATAGATAGGTTGGACTCTCGATAAGCCAAATGGCTTCCTAGTCCACCTGCCATCTAGAATTGAATATCTAGGTGGCAATCTTGTTAAGTCTTGTTAAATCAAAAGGAATATGTATGCTGAATGCATTGCATATAGGACAAGGCTCAAACTAAAATAATGCACACAACAACAAGCTAATAAATAAAGGTGTTTTTTACGAACTATAACTTAAACACTTATTAACGACACCACAGCATGGACAATAAGCAAATAAAACAAAATCTGAAACTGGGTCAAGTAAGTTAGTCTGAACAGATTATGTTTGCAAGTAATACTGCAAAGATGTGCTCAAAACGACTATCGCCTCACAAAAACAGTTTGCAACTAAGCCTACTACATTAACCCTACTCCACTGTTTTTGTGAATTGTTATTTACAGACTGTGACGCAAAGAACAAACAAAGTAATATATAAAACGTAACAGTACTCCAATGGTGACAACGTCATTTATAGACATATGTACATTGATATGGACTGCGGATTACAGCTACACAGTAACGATGTCTTTCAGATATCTACATTTGGACTAACACAAATAAATGCTCTCCATTAACGCGGCGCCATTATAGCTTTCAGCCGTCATAACAATCCTTACCAAATTTTTAAAAGCATCTTTAAATAAACATCATCACGCTAGCTCGTTGTGTGTTTCAAAATGACGAATGTCGGATAAATAAAAAAATTAAAACGTCATATCGTCGATTTTCTTAATTTTGTTAAATAAGTTACATTGCAGTAATGGCTATTGACCGAACAATATGTAGAAACCATGCACTTTATCCAGCTGTTGTTATTCCACGTGTGTGTGCTGCAGGTTTTCTTCTATAATACGATTTGAAGAAACGGACATATCAGCTTTGATTAAAAAACGGGTAGACATCAGCACTATTGTGTCAGTGTCTACGTCATGTTGCCGAGTCCACGATGCAGAAACGTTTATATCAAAGTATTTGTGGCGAGCGCGTGCTCGATCTTTGCTAAATGATATACTTCCTTGGACATATTCACGCCCAAAATTAACCGACGTAGTGTTTACGTCAGGTGTCGACATGAATGACAACATTTATACAAAAGAAAAAACATAGTCGTTAAACAACACGATATAATGATTGTTTCAACGACGCATAGCCCAACACGGATAGTTATAAACTGCTATTCTTTCATTCACGTTTATCGTTCGCGGCCACCTATTCATTCGAAGAATTCTCGAGACTCAGATGTCATCGATACTGACGGAAATACAAAACTGCACGTTAATGAAACGCGTGGCCACCTCCCTTCAAGGCTGATAAATATCCTCAAATGCACCCCACGAAGCTCTCTCCAAAACACCTCCAAAACGCCTGAATTGGGGACGCAACGGGGACATGCACCGATACACACCCTGGATCTGCAAATAACATCCGACTAAACCATCTACGGAAGCTCATGCAAAATCCAGGCAACCTCCAACGATAAAGAAAACATTCGATGTGAAACACACTTAAGCTGACATTACACACGCCGCACGAAACCCATTTTGGATGTTAAACGTGAAATTTAATCTGCCTAAATGTACGCGGTAGATATTTTGAAAGAAAAGTGTTATTATAACACATGTACATTGTATACATTGCTAATCTATACGCATTTTCAGCAGAGTCGGCAAATGCATGCTTTTCTGATAAATCATGTAGTTTAGTTAGTAACTATCTCAGCAACAGGAAACAGCGAGTGAAATTAGGACCTCACTACAGTGAGTGGGGTGACATCGTCAGAGGTGTACCCCAAGGCTCTATTCTTGGCCCTCTTCTTTTCAATGTTTTTATTAATGATATTTTTCACTTTTTGGATAAGTCCTCTCTCTACAATTATGCTGATGATAACACCCTGTCTTATGCTCACTCAAATTCTGACACTCTCATTCACACCTTGCGACAAGATTGTACTTCTACATTACAGTGGTTCAATATCAACCAGATGAAGGCTAACCCATCCAAATTCCAAGCAGTTAGCTTCGGCAAGAGGGGAACAAGGGACATAACAAATTTTACTTTTGAAAACACTACCATTCACTGTGAAAACTCTGTTGTCCTTCTCGGCATTGAGATTGATCACTCGTTAACTTTTAACACACATATCGCTAACATCTGCAAAAAGGCAGCTAGACAGTTAGCGATCTTAAAACGTCTCGGTCATCTCCTTACTCGACAAGGGAAACTTGCAATTTTCAAATCATTCATAACATCAAACTTCAACTACTGTCCTTTGATCTGGCATTTTTGTAGCCAATCTAGCACCAAAAAACTTGAAAAAATTCAGGAGACAGCACTTCGATTTATTTACAATGATTATTCATCCACGCATCATGACCTTTTAAAGACCGCTAACACCGAACACCTCAACGTTAAAAGGATAAAAGAAATGGCATGCGAAGTATTCAAAATTGTAAATAATATTGCTCCAACTTTTATTCAAAATCTCATCATGCTAAAATGTTCCCAGTATTCCATGCGAAAGGATAACACTGCAGTTGTCCCTAAGGCAAACACGTCTAAATATGGACTTAAATCATTTGTTCATGATGGGCCCCGGATCTGGAACAGCCTGCCAAATGAAATGCGAAAAATAGTAAACTACGGCGAGTTTCGCAGACTGATCCGGAATTGGGATGGCCCATCATGCAATTGTTCTATATGCAGGTAAACAGCTAACAGCTAACATGTTTGTCGCTATGCCAATATTATGAATATAGCTTTCATTGTATACATGCAATATGGATATGTGTAAAATATTGTAAAGCCTTAATTTAGTCTATTTATTTTAATGTTTTAAAGTATTTTTTATTTAATAAGTTTAGTCAAATAATCACAGAAATATGTTTTAATGTCTTAAATATTTTAAATTAGTTTTATATATACATATCATATATTCTCTACATTTTAACTTATACGTATGCTAATGTCTTAAATTATATATTATTTTACTCTATTTTAACTAATATACTTTGCATGTTTTATGTACCATTTTCAATCGCTATGATTGCCCAAAGTGAAAAAACAAAACAAAAAACATATTATTATTATACATGCATGTATTATTTATTTTGTACTCATTACACGTGTTTTATATGTTTTATTGCTGTCATTTTAAATACTCTGTATGTTTTTTATGTTTTATGTCTCGTTGCTTTACACTTGTTTGTCGGAAAATAGCTCAGATGAGCTAATGTTATCAATTCACATGTAAACCGACGTTAAATAAAGCTTGTATCTTGTATCTTGTATCTTGTATCTTGTATCTTGTATCTTGGTCAGTAAGCAATGCACATTACAGCATAACCTATGCTCTATTATGTATTGTTCTCTATACTTTTCCCTGTATTGCAGGGGTTATAAACTTCAAATGTACGTTTTACAAATCGTTCCGTTCATTCTCTCATGGCTTCTTGTCAATAACCATCTCAATTAATCTGCCTTTTCTGCCTCGGCTCAATACGTTGGTCTGCCGACATCGGTCCCGCTTCGTATCCAGCTGCCTATTAAGCCGCACTTCTTCTCGATGTTATACCTCAGATCTTTCGTTCTTCTCATGTCCACTAACTTTATCCTTGTGTTTCTTCGAGCCAAGTTGTTCTCGCAAACGAGTGGCTTTTGTTGTTATTCGCCCAGTGCCACCATATACAGACAACACAGACATGCCGGTGGAACGTACGCTCTCACGAGTTACCATTTTAAACTATTTGAAATGTTTATGCATGATTCTACATCTCTCTTCATGGATTCGTCCTCACTTGCGTCCGATACCGCACTCTACCTCTGTATGCACAGTTTCGGCGACTATTTTGTACAGGTACACCATGCCACCAATTTGTGTTCATTCAGAATTGGGCAAGCAAGGTTTTTAACACATTATAACATCGTTTTAATTGTGTCATTTACTCAAGAATCACGTTTTTACGGCTGATGAACTTCGACCGACAAACGTCATTGATATAGACATATTTGCCCTAACTCTACTGACAGCTAGATCTTCTTTCTTCTTATCGTGGCTTGCATACGAAGCTTTGCCATTTTCTTATACATTTCGTCGCAGTAGCGATGGCGAGAACTTCTGGTGTGCTATTGAACAAATCCTACATTTATTGACAAACTAAAAAATTATGCTAATAGTATGCTAATTTGTATTACTGATAGCAATCATAGTTTTCGGAGAAGAAATCCATTATTTGCGTATGACACGGTAACTAGAGAATATTTCTTTTTATATCGCATGACAGAGAGTCAGTTATTAGTTAAATGTCCACCCGGTACTGGTAATGATATTCGAAAAATTATGCTGTAGCAAAATTACAGATCGCCATATCCTGATAGTGGAATAACTATTTAGTATGCGAATGTAAGTTTTTGTCTGATGCGCGGTTTTTTAACATTTCATATTATGTAAAAATATGTATGGAGAGTAGAAGAAAATGAGTTCCGTCACATTTGGTGTTTGTTCGAACACACAACAATTTCAATCCGCTTCGGTGTAACATTCAAATACATTATCAGTAAGCATGTTTTTGCTATTAATGGCACCGGTAGGTAACGCGACGTTTGTTCAAGTGTATCCAAACATAGACGACATATATATGGTGCATATATCGTATTGCAGTATCGAAATAAAGCGAAAAACGATTTGATATCTTGTTTGTTGGTTACGCCCTTACGAGACGGTAATGTGACGAAAATGGGACTAAATTAAAGGTCACTGGGCAACCACATTTATAAATTTATGTTTTACCAACCACATAATTGGGCGTTTCTACGATGCAACGTATACAGTAAACGAATCAGGAAGTTTGATTTTGAATCTTTTTCGAATCATGAATGGAATTTCATCACCGGTCTAACGATTCAAATGCTACGAACATTCTATAGTTGATTACACCACTCATAGGTTCAATGCACAGGACACTTTAGGGCCTCAGGTAAATCCGGCCGAATTCAAATTAACATGTTTATATTTACACATAATGGGTCATTGTTCAAATGATGAGTACCTTATCGCATCTTGAAAAGCTTCGATATCGTCATTATAACTACCAGGTATATAGTGTTGCATAAATTTGACAAGTCACCCTTTCGTTCTATCATTCTACACCATTCCATACATAGTTACGTTACGAGAACATTGCGTCTTAGAATCTTTTGCACACGTTTGAAACCAGGAAATCGACCCGACTTGCAACAGGCTCGCTCATGTCACTGTTGCCGTGCGTTTCTAACGTGGGCGACATATGAATTATGCAAACCGTGTCGCAAGTTGGACCTCAAAATGGAGCTAAGGCGCAATACTTTCGAAATATAAATATGCCTTCATGTTTTGCCTGGTTTCGAGGACATTCAGTGGGCAAACAAATGCGTTGGAATTTTTAAGACATAAACTCTCCATTTGTTCTAAGGAAACTATTAACACTTTACGAAGTTATCCGATCTTTTTAGTAATGTTGTTCTTTGGTGGAATATTTCAACAACAGAATATATTATATTATATTAAACTGATTGCGCATGAAAAGTCACTAAGCTGAAACAGGATTAATGTAAGTGTATGTGTTACTATTTCTGAATAATTTATTATTCAAAGTAGTCTTCGGTCGTCCTATTGTTACTCCCGTATATTTACAACAATCCAGAATACGTTTATGCTTTCCAAATACACATGGTTTCTCGTTTGCATCCGCAATGCGGCTCGCCAATACCTATTCTCAATGAAATAAACAAATCAATGCGAACAGACCGAGTTCTTCGTTTAGCGAGACGATGTTCTCAGACAATACTCTTTTCCTCACAATCACGCGCATATTCACACGCATGCGCGAGCGCGCTCGAACTCACACGCACACATGACTCGGACATTTCGGACATCATGACACGTACTGCGAGTAATAATGACAGGACTGCAAGGACTGCTCTTGACAGTTTGGGACAATATTCATTTGGATTAATAAAGTAGGGGAGGCCGGGCCATGTGAACCTACGGGCTAAATGTAACCTCGGGGCGAAGTGAGATATGTTTTGTTTAGGCTAATGACTGGCGACATCTATCCGTGATCATTCATTCATTGAACTGACTTAAATTGACATGAACTTCACAAACATGTCCTGATGTAAATTAATAAGAACGAGTTTACTTGCACTTACACAGTTACATATCATCCATTTCAATTTATACAATTAACTACATTATTTATTTGGAAGTATCCACAGACAGTGCAAATCGAATTGGGGCTGAAAACGTATAGGCATTCGGGGAATTTAATGAGGGTAAGCGGCATGTGGACTGGGGTGACACCTACTTAAAATTACCCAATTACATGGTTCACTTTCCCCCGACCTCCCCATATGTCACAATATAGAAAACGTTGAAAACGACAAAAATGCAACTGCGTTACAATTGCAACAAGATGACGCCATTATACATACTTTTTCAACCGACAAAGCTTCATATCTTCTATAGTACAGGAAACTGTCAAATGCGAACACGCAACCGACCCAGCCAAACTTTCAACTGCCCAGGCTGCCACACACTCATAGCCAAACACCGACTCACACGCTCGTCTCTAGTTTCATTACAAGGATGTTGAATGTGAAAAGCATTTGGAGTATCGCATACAATTCACTATTTGGACACGTGCTCAAGTTTAATCGACGCAAACTATCATCGTTTATTAACATAGCTCGTATATATTTACAATTCTTGTATTTCATATGACCAGATCAACCGGTTTTTGTAAGTAACAAGGCATACTATTACCGGTTACCGCCCTACTAGTGTGTCGGTAATGTAATAGCTGCAGTTTTTGCTAAATCAGCTGGGCTCCCAGAAGCACATATATAAAGACGGGATGTGAGACAGAGAAAGCAATTGGAATCGAATCCTTTTCCGAGACAGAACAAGTTCGGTACAATACAGTGAAGGTGAGTCAATGTTCCACAATTGTACATATATTGATACTGTTGGATAATCTATTGATAATATATGAACATATTCAGTAATATCTATATGTACATTTACTTCACCTTCATACGAAGTTATAGCTATTTCACTGTGATACAAACACTGGAGACGGCATGAGTTCTGTAAACAATACATTTTAGTATACCGTAAACTGAGTACATTTTAGTATGTTACGTCACGAAAAAATCAAACAAATTATAACTAAGCATTCTAGAGTGGACAAAGTAAGGCTGATGTGTATGTTAAATCACATAAAACGCTAATGTTGTTCACATTTCTTCATTCTAGACATCTCACAAATTCACGAAATGACGCGTTGGGTTGCCTTTGTGTTGTCCGTTGGCATATTCTCATTGATCAAAGGTCAAAGTAAGTTCGTCATCTTGGCGATATACCCATTTTCTGCTTACCATGTTATCTATAACTAATAGGAACGAATAAGAAGCTTAGATTAAACTGATACTTAAAAACATTATTTTATGTTTTAAAGTACCCACAACACGGTTAGTGCAAGTCCTGATTCCTTATGAAAAATCATATTTTAACTATATAAAATGCATTCACTGTATTACAATTGAAAACCTTGAATTCACCAATAAGTGTGATAACACACTGTGATCTCGCAGTTGCTTCTTATACTCCTGTCGCGACTATTTGCGACGTCAGCGGGGAATGCTTTCCAGGACGAACGAATCACGTTATACCAGAGCTAATACATTAGAGCTGGGTATCCTCTAGCACACAGCGCACCCACACGGATGGGATCAAAATCTAAAACTGATTTTTTATACCGTACTAAACGACGAGACATCCGAGATTGAGCGAGATTTGTGTGCGAGATAGAACGCATTTATACAGGTGAGGGGGAGTGGATCACAACTCCTATCTAATAGCTCTGGTTATACAAAGCAATGTACACAAACGTCTGACGTAAATTACGTAATTTATAACAATCGTAGAAAACACGCAAAGTACTGCAAGTCGTGTACGTAATACACACTATCCACCGCTGACGTCATCTCTAATTTTCTTTCTCATCATCATTTCCTGGGGTAAATTGTAAACTTCTTTTACAGTATCTCTGTTTACCTACTTAATTAAAAAAATATCACATTAATTACTTACATATTTGATTTATTGACAAATTTTTGTAATTCGTTTGCATTATTCTTGCGTTTATACTCGTACGTATGTAATGGAAATAGTCTCTCTTTGACAGGATAGCAGTGCACTTTGGACAATTAATGCTTTTTACATACGCACTGATATTGATATTTACATAATAAAGTAACATTTTCCATATATACGATTGTGTCACCTTGCCAAGATGTCCTTGTTACCTACTTATACATACGGGTTCATTTTCATATATTTATGTGAGACATTTGTACAAATATACACCGTACATATCTGCGTGTTACGCTATAGTCATCGGCAAGAAGCCGATTACCTGCATCCGGTTTGAGCCACCGTATGATTGGAAAGACGACCCGATAGCGACAAATGGCGTCTATCTGAACAACTTCGACGTGATGATTGGACCGGGAGTGAGCGGCAATGGTGGCGCCTTCAACTTGATGTCGAAGCTCGAGCTACCGTACTTACAGGGCAACGACTTCTCTCGGTTCGCCATCAGTGTCTGGTTCAAACGCGCATTTCAAGTTAACATATCTCCGGCCCCAATTATCGCCAGCAATGGAGATTGCCTAATGGCGACCATCGAGGTTCGAAATTAATAATCTTGCGATCATCTCAGTGCATCGATGACTTAGCAGGTCATAATGAAACAGCTCTCCTCATCTGGCCTTAATTCTCACCCCCTTTTATATGATATTTGTATTATTATATTGGCATTAACAATATCATTACACCTAGTGTGCATTACCACTGAATAACAATACGATTACAATTATAATAATATTTTAAGTACTGATTAAAAAATAATTCAAAACATATTTAAATATCATATAATAATCATATAACCGAGAAAACGTGAATAAACGGATGATTCTGGTAGATATATTCACAGTGTAACATCTTAGTTTCGATAATATTTTTGGTTGAGACATAATATTTCTGTATGGGTTATCTTTTGTGCAGTTTCGGAAACATAAACAGTTTTTAATATTTTACCATACAGTTACTGTGAGAACCAGTCATCATCATTACTTGGATTCTTGGTAAAGAATCATTGATATCCAAAGCAATACAAACTTGTCTCCGAATCCCATTTTCCAGAATGAAATTTGTTTCGTCTAATATCCGACATCGATATTCTGAGATAATCCTTTATCGAATATATGTTGTAGTAGCTAAACGTCTTCTTATTAAACTCATTGTTGTGCAAGACATTTATTTTAACGTAGCCGTATTGCTAATTGTGACTTAATGTTGTGCAAGACATTTATTTTAACGTAGCCGTATTGCTAATTGTGACTTAATGTTGTGCAAGACATTTATTTTAACGTAGCCGTATTGCTAATTGTAACTTAATGTTGTGCAAGACATTTATTTTAACGTAGCCGTATTGCTAATTGTGACTTAATGTTGTACAAGACATTTATTTTAACGTAGCCGTATTGCTAATTGTGACTTAATGTTGTACAAGACATTTATTTTAACGTAGCCGTAATGCTAATTGTGACTTAATGTTTGTTGTGCAAGACATTTATTTTAACGTAGCCGTATTGCTAATTGTGACTTAATGTTGTACAAAACATTTATTTTAACGTAGCCGTAATGCTAATTGTGACTTAATGTTGTGCAAGACATTTATTTTAACGTAGCCGTAATGCTAATTGTGACTTAATGTTGTACAAGACATTTATTTTAACGTAGCCGTATTGCTAATTGTGACTTAATGTTGTGCAAGACATTTATTTTAACGTAGCCGTATTGCTAATTGTGACTTAATGTTGTGCAAGACATTTATTTTAACGTAGCCGTATTGCTAATTGTGACTTAATGTTGTGCAAGACATTTATTTTAACGTAGCCGTATTGCTAATTGTGACTTAATGTTGTACAAGACATTTATTTTAACGTAGCCGTATTGCTAATTGTGACTTAATGTTGTACAAGACATTTATTTTAACGTAGCCGTAATGCTAATTGTGACTTAATGTTTGTTGTGCAAGACATTTATTTTAACGTAGCCGTATTGCTAATTGTGACTTAATGTTGTACAAGACATTTATTTTAACGTAGCCGTATTGCTAATTGTGACTTAATGTTGTGCAAGACATTTATTTTAACGTAGCCGTATTGCTAATTGTGACTTAATGTTGTACAAGACATTTATTTTAACGTAGCCGTATTGCTAATTGTGACTTAATGTTGTGCAAGACATTTATTTTAACGTAGCCGTATTGCTAATTGTGACTTAATGTTGTGCAAGACATTTATTTTAACGTAGCCGTATTGCTAATTGTGACTTAATGTTGTACAAGACATTTATTTTAACGTAGCCGTATTGCTAATTGTGACTTAATGTTGTACAAGACATTTATTTTAACGTAGCCGTAATGCTAATTGTGACTTAATGTTTGTTGTGCAAGACATTTATTTTAACGTAGCCGTATTGCTAATTGTGACTTAATGTTGTACAAGACATTTATTTTAACGTAGCCGTAATGCTAATTGTGACTTAATGTTGTGCAAGACATTTATTTTAACGTAGCCGTAATGCTAATTGTGACTTAATGTTGTGCAAGACATTTATTTTAACGTAGCCGTAATGCTAATTGTGACTTAATGTTGTACAAGACATTTATTTTAACGTAGCCGTAATGCTAATTGTGACTTAATGTTGTGCAAGACATTACGTAGCCGTATTGCTAATTGTGACTTAATGTTGTGCAAGACATTACGTAGCCGTATTGCTAATTGTGACTTAATGTTGTACAAGACATTTATTTTAACGTAGCCGTAATGCTAATTGTGACTTAATGTTGTGCAAGACATTACGTAGCCGTATTGCTAATTGTGACTTAATGTTGTGCAAGACATTTATTTTTATTTATTTTAGCCGTAATGCTAATTGTGACTTAATGTTGTACAAGACATTACGTAGCCGTATTGCTAATTGTGACTTAATGTTGTACAAGACATTTATTTTAACGTAGCCGTAATGCTAATTGTGACTTAATGTTGTGCAAGACATTACGTAGCCGTATTGCTAATTGTGACTTAATGTTGTACAAGACATTTATTTTAATGCTAATTGTGACTTAATGTCTATATCGTATAATTTAATTTAAATTGGCACAGTCTAGAATATTGCAACTCGTCGACATGTAGTCCTTGGCCATTTTCAGTGTTGTCTAGTAACATATGAAACATATGATCCTATACAATTGTTACGAAAATTATAAGAAACACGTGTAATATATAGAATATTATAGTAGTATGAAACAGTTCTTTTATCATTTAATAACTTGATTAGGTTTCCGTTAATGATTATTGTTGTGACACGGCACAAATGTACGGCTGCTATGCTGTGATATAAATATGTCTGCTGTTCGTAAACTTACAGATATCGAGTCTTAGCAACACACTAGTGTACGTGAAGATCAAGTCTTCACAGAAGTTTCCGGCATTCACGGCAACAATTACTACGGTACGCCAACAAATAAAATCAAATAACACAATAAATAAATCGACCAATAAATCAGTTGACCAATCAATCTATCAATCAGTCAAGCAACAAAATCAGTCAGTAAACATTCAACACACCAATAGATCTCTCTACAAATCACTCTATCTATTGGTCTATCTAGCAGTCCGACTGGTTATCAAATCACACAAAATGAACACAGTTTACCAATATTCGTTGTAGTAGTAGTAGTAGTAGTAGTAGTAGTAGTAGTAGTAGTAGTAGTAGTAGTAGTAGTAGTAGTAGTAGTAGCAGTAGTAGTAGTAGTAGTAGTAGTAGTAGTAGTAGTAGTAGTAGTAGTTGTAGTATTTATGCGTGTGTGTGTGCGTGTGGGTGGGCGTGTGTGTGTGTGTGTGTGCGTGTGGGTGGGCGTGTGTGCGCGTGTGCGTCTGTATGTTTCCACCTACAAATATGTCAACTGGAATTGAGCACACAATAATACGAATCATTCCTCAAAATGATCTGAATCTGATTAAGTCCCGGTAACGTGTCACTTCGAGTCGTATATTTAACGGGTGACTGACATTGCAGAATTGTATTGTGTCTTATTGTAGCCTCCACAGGCCGGCACTTGGTTCCATGTCGTAGTGACCGGTCGAATGAGCGTGGTGAACGGATGGGGTCATGTGGACGTCTACATCAATGGCGTGCCGAAGGAATCCGGTCCTCTAACCGGTGCGTACAAACGTGATATGTGTATTATTTACACGGGCGGACGGACGGACGGACGGACGGGCGGACGGGCGGGCGGGCGGGCGGGCGGGCGGACGGACGGACGGGCGGGCGGGCGGGCGGGCGGGCGGGCGGACGGACGGACGGACGGACGGGCGGGCGGGCGGGCGGGCGGACGGACGGACGGGCGGGCGGGCGGGCGGACGGACGGACGGACGGGCGGGCGGGCGGGCGGGCGGGCGGGCGGGCGGGCGGACGGACGGACGGACGGACGGACGGACGGACGGACGGACGGACGGACGGACGGACGGACGGACGACGGACGGACGGACGGACGGACGGACGGACGGACGGACGGACGGACGGACGGACGGACGGACGGACGGACGGACGGACGGACGGACGGACGGACGGACGGACGGACGGACGACGACGGACGAGACGGACGGACGGACGGACGACGACGGACGACAGACGACGACGAGGACGGGACGGACGGACGGACGGACGGACGGACGGACGGACGGACGGACGGACGGACGGACGGACGGACGGACGGACGGACGGACGGACGGACGGACGGACGGACGGACGGACGGACGGACAGACGGACGGACGGACAGGACGGACGGACGACGGACGGACGGACGGACGGACGGACGGACGGACGGACGGACGGACGGACGGACGGACGGACGGACGGACGGACGGACGGACGGACGGACGGACGGACGGACGGACGGACGGACGGACGGACGGACGGACGGACGGACGGACGGACGGACGGACGGACGGACGGACGGACGGACGGACGGACGGACGGACGGACGGACGGACGGACGGACGGACGACACTAATTTTATCTTGACCCTTATACATATTTGCACCACTTAACAAGTGAATGTGCAAGATAAGTGATACACGACCTGGTGTCTGGATAACTAATGGTACATCTATTGTATCATCAAACACGGACGACTACAGAAACACTTGTATACACGATCAGAGATAAATAATTATCGGGCTGATAGGGTCTACGTTAAGTACGTTTTCCGGAAGTAAGATGATCGCATGACGTAGAATTGTTGTCGACATAGATGAATTACTGAATTATGTTTGGCTGCAGGACGTTTGCCAGGAACGATTTACCCAATGATGATCGGAGCCAGTAGATGTCCCATGGGTCGATTTTTCATCGGGTGGATGGACACGGTGAGTTCAATAAACTACGTAGCTGGTAGCGAAAGACTGCCTAGCAACCAGATCCGTCGGGTTTACAAAATGACTGCCGAACGTTCTTTCATATTTCTGAACATCAGTAAACGCAACGTTTAAGACAAAGTCAGTGTTACACATCAGGAATATTGTCAAGAAATATTATAATTGACGATAGTGCTACATTTACACAATAAAGATAACGTAAAAAACATTTTATTTATCCAGTGTAAATAGGTTGTTCTTGCGCTAAAATCGATCTCTCAAACTGTCTATGATCCCTTGAAACGATATGTTACGTTAATGGGTCATTTTAGAAATTCGATGTCCGTTTTAAAACTAAATCACTTTAATTTGGTTTCACCACCCCACTCCACTCAGAGGAAAGTTGCCAACACTAACTAGCTGAAATCCAAATGTTAACATAATATGTCCTTAGCGTAACATATCGATGTTCAACGTCAGATAAACTCTAAACGAGAAGTAATGTATTCTGTTATCAGACATCGGTGTTTTGAAAAAACCCTGTAATAAGATGGTGTCATCATCATAACGGCCATGAGCGATCAGTCCAGTTTTGACTGATTTTCTCTCGGTTGCATTCTGCTTCACACATTGTGTTGTTCCCAGATCCCACATATTTAAAATGTTGCCGTTATTTCAAATATCATATTTAAAGAGTTGAACGAATGTCGTGTTCTGTGATCAGGACACGTTTGCGTTCACAGGATAGCTTTTCTTCTACGATCTACTCCCATCATGTCGTGATGATGGTCGTCTTTCTCTGATATCGCTCGGGTGTCAATATTTAAAGAGTAGATAAATTGCTGCAAATGCACCACAATGAATCGAATCAAATCAAAGTTGATTGATATTCTTTCAGATCAGCTTTGCGAAGGACTATTTGAACCTCTTTCAAGTGCAGGCGCTGTTCGCCAATCCTGGAGCTTGTATCGGCGAGTAAGGTCCATGAGTTGGTCTTCTGTCGCACTCACCCACACACTCGTCGTAGGAGCTCATTCCCAAGAGTACATGGAACAGCAAGCGTCGGAACTTATCACAGAGGAGCACCTATGCCATAATATTATATTAAAATACTCAACGCCGTGGATAAATGTTTTTGTTTGTGTTTTGTATTTTTCTCACGAGTTCGCTCGCTCACTCATTTACACACACACACACACACACACACACACACACACACACACACACACACACACACACACACACACACACACACACACACACACACACACACACACACACACACACACACACACACACACACACACACACACACACACACACACACACACACACACACACACACACAACACACACACACACAACACACACAACACACACACACACACACACACACACACACACACACACACACACACACACACACACACACACACACACACACACACACACACACACACACTGACTAAAATTCACATTTAAATCTGAAGCTTTGAATATATGTTTGAGTAAAAATTGTTATCTGATGCCGAGTTATGTTTTACGTAGTAATTTATTACGTCCTGCTATGAAATCCATGTTATAGTAACAATAGAACGGGGTGAAAGGTTTTGAGGTAGAACGACTAATAACCCGCTCCCACAGAGGTATAACATCGGCGCTGAGCACGAACAAAATATGCGATGGGGTTTATCCATCGATGATAAAGGATGTACTGTTATAATCATAGGAGAAACGAAACGTACAATAGGAACAACAACACACGAATATAAGAAAAGAGATGGATACATCAGCTATCCAGTGATTATATGACTCATATATAACGCAATCAGACTGGGACAGGATGACGTATGAAAACAATAATTCGAACTGAAGAACAAGAGGCATTTGTTAAGCGATCACAGTAAAATAAATTCTAAGAAACACCAATGACCAAATAATCATGACGAGATCCCATTAAAACCTGGACACGGAAACCATGCTCAAAACGATTGGCAGTAACTTTTCCGAAAGATGCAATAAGTTGGTAAACAACACGAACTGCAATAGTAGAGAAAAAAGACGTCCACTAATAAATTTGTGAAATTAAACTATAAATCAACATGGCAAGTTAAATGTATTTATTTCTACACTAATGTACGATAACAGTTACGAATAAACCATGCTGATCCCGACCAGAGCTGATCCATCCGAGTTGTGGCTCTTCAACAAACAGCGCCCTCACACGGATGGTATAACAACTTAAAACTGATGCCATACTATGCAGCGAGATGTCCGAGTTTGAGCTAGGTCTGTGCGCGTTTGGTTTCATCGGGGAGGGGGTGGGGTGCCCCAGCTCCTATCCAATAGCTCTGTGCAGACACGCAACTGCACGATAATGACGTCACAAACGCAACCCAACGGTAAACGTCCAACGACCGTTATGATATTGGTGTTAACGATCAAGCAATTGCTAAAATCAAACAAGGCCACAATCAATAACATGCAACAAGAAACTGCAATGAATACGTATAGTGGATTAAGAATGTAACAACCAATTAAAATATATATATATATACAACAAACTTTTGCAAACCTTTTATGCAGATGATCAGGATCATTGTTATTATAATGTCGTACATTTCTGATGATAGTTAAGAAGACACAGGCTTTCAGATATATATTAGTGATCTTTGCATAGTAGCAAGCTCACTGTAGCGTAGGGCATAGGTCTAGACATAGCGTAAGCCTAGACCCATGTACCGCACTGCTTATCTCCGTGTAAGCTGGCACTTGGTAAGGCCTAGCATGTTCCATGACCGCTGTTTCAGACACAGATAACCGTCCTTTGTCCTACACATGTAAACACTCCATTACACGTAACTGGGGCTAGAAGATGGTATGAAGCAGATGACGTGATGGAAGCTACGCATGTTTGTCTTGCACTCGATCACCTCCTGCTAGATTAGCCTGTTTAGTGATACATTAATTATACATAGCGCAAGTATAGTAGTATTACAAAAGATAAATCGCTTCCCTTTACTATGGAGAAAAACAATGCAACAATTAAGCCCAATCAACACAGCTGTGTCACCCTGCTTAGGGAAGCCAGATTTAAAAAACACCGACTATCGTCGCCAAACAGTCACAACAAACCTAACAGCAACCCTTTGATGGGCCACTCTTGGGCGACGTAGGATTAATCAATATAGACACACTGAACATACAAACATTACTGAAATAGAAAACCCCGTAGCTTTTCAAGCAGCAATCATGAACCTCCCTTTTACCACAACCAAAGCAGGCAGGCAGGCAGGCAGGCAGGCAGGCAGGCAGGCAGGCAGGCAGGCAGGCAGGCAGGCAGGCAGGCAGGCAGGCAGGCAGGCAGGCAGGCAGGCAGGCAGGCAGGCAGGCAGGCAGGCAGGCAGGCAGGCAGGCAGGCAGGCAGGCAGGCAGGCAGGCAGGCAGGCAGGCAGGCAGGCAGGCAGGCAGGCAGGCAGGCAGGCAGGCAGGCAGGCAGGCAGGCAGGCAGGCAGGCAGGCAGGCAGGCAGGCAGGCAGGCAGGCAGGCAGTATATAAGTACTATAAGTATGTAGAGAATACAACTATGTGATCTCGGAACTGAAACGACAGTATCAAACACCATGTTGCAAGTTTCAGTATGCAGTTTGCCTCTCTCTGCATATTGTCAATTTAACTTAAAGCACAGATATGCTGATCCCATGCGTGATCTGCGTAGGTCCGCTCTAACAGTTACCCACAGCAATCTAATCATGTAGTCAATCCACACGACTCCTATAAACATTGTTTTCGGCTAATATTAATAAGATTGCAATTACATAATTTTGCCTTATTACAATTATTTACAATTGGTGATGCAATATAGTTATTGGTGAAATAACACAGGAGATATCACACATCACGGTGTGTACTGGTACATAATCAATTCGTACGCAGGTGCTGATGTCCATCTCATACTGGTTGTGACGGGCACCGCCATCTTGAACGTCTTCACCACTCATCTTCGAAAGCAGTAAGTGATGCATGCAAACATGCATGCATGCATACACATACACACACACACACACACACACACAATATATATATATATATATATATATATATATATATTACGTTCTTACATACATACATATATATGCACATACGTACATATCTAATTGTATACATATTTCTTCTTCTTTTTCTTCTTCTTCTTCGCCTTTTCCAACTAGGTAGGGTCAGCAGCCCGAATTCTTGATTTCCAGAATGTTCTGTACTGGGCATCCTCCGGGGTGATCCGCCGTGCCTGCATATCCCTTCGGACGCAATTCACCCATCTCCCTCTTGGTCTCCCCCTTGGTTTTTTCCTGGCACTCTCATGCCAATAAATTCCATTCTCTGCATGTGTCCATACCACCGTAGTCTCATTTCTCTTACTTTCTCTTGTATACTATTCACTCCTAGCTCCTTTCTGATGTCCACACTCTTTACTTTATCTCTCAGTGTTACTCCTTTAATTCTTCGCAACATCCTCATACCTGTTTTCTCGATAATCTATTCCTCCTTCTTTCTAACTGTACAACATTCTGCTCCATACAGAAGTACTGGTCTAATGACATTCATGTAGAGCTTGATCTTTAATTTCCTAGGCATTTTCTTGTCACTGATAACTCCGGATAGGTCTCTCCACTTGCCCCACGCTGCACTGACTCTTGCTCTTACTGCTTCCTCTAATCCTCCTTCTTTACTGATGGTGACACCTAAATATTTGTATTTATTCACCTGTCTGAGGCTTGGCTTGCCTTGGCTGTCTTTGATATTTGCTTTTGATCCTCTCCTGCTGCTGACCATCACTTCCGGTTTCCCGATGTTGACTTTTAGTCCCTTGCTCTCCATCCCAATCTGCCAATCAAGCCATATTCTCAGCCTTCTCCTCTGAATCTGTTACTAATGCCAGATCGTCAGCAAACAGCAGCTCACGTGGCAACCCGCATCGGAACTCTTCGCTGATGACATCTAGTACTACGATTAACAGGAATGGGCTTAGCCCTGATCCCTGGTGTAGGCTAACGTTGATGGGAAACTCATCAGTTCTGCCATGCGTGGTTGCCACTACTGTTGATGCTCCATGGAATGTTGCTTCTGCTAGCCTCACTAGCTTCTCTGGGACCCCTCTCATTCGCAGACACCGATACACCAGATCCCTGGGTACCCTGTCATACGCTTTTTCCAAATATATGATTGTAAGGAATATGCACTTTTATGTGTTTTTATTGCAGTTGTTGTATGATAAATACTACATCTGTTGTACCTTTCCCTGGACTAAATCCAAATTGCATGTTGTTGACTGTGATCAGTTTTCTGAGTCTGCGCTCTACAATCTTTTCAAACATCTTCATCCCATGTTCCAACAACTTAATGCCTCTAAAATTCCAACACTCTAGTCTGTCCCCTTTTGCTTGTATATGGGAACAATCTCACTTTTCTTCCACTCTTCTGGTATCTGTTCCTCTTCCCAAACTCTCTTCAGTATTTCATGCATCATGTCCACTCCGGTTACAGTAAGGTACTGTAGAGTCGACTAATAAAGATACTTTATTAGGACAACAAATATTACAATGCAA
This sequence comes from Ridgeia piscesae, assembly GCA_025642075.2. NCBI lineage: Eukaryota > Metazoa > Annelida > Polychaeta > Sabellida > Siboglinidae > Ridgeia > Ridgeia piscesae. The sequence goes on along the minus strand of JAODUO010000224.1, from coordinate 68,348 downwards.
ACATCAAGTGACCTCGTTTTCTTCGATAATAACCACGGTGTGCAAGCCATACATTATTCCTATGTGTTTTTGATTGTTTTCAGTCTCCTGTCATGCCGAATGGACGGCACAAGATGCCGCGTCATCAGCAACGGATCATCAGTAAATATGGGCATTGTTGTGTTTGGTGGCAAGAACAAGTTGTTAGGTAGTATACGTTGTTCAACATAAGCTTATGTTGGTGCATGCACGAAGTAACATTGGTAGATTCTGTGTGCAATATAGCAGTGTCTGATTGGGCTAAGGTGTTGTATTATTATTCAAAATAACAGCTGAACTGGTACTACTATGTACCATGCATGCAATTTGTGCAAGAATCGATGATATCTCATATATAGTGGGAGAATAACATTACATTGCTGTGATGCTTCGTTATATTGGCGCCAATCATCATCTCATGCTAGTGTATCGGCATATACGTCCGACTGTTCTTTATGACACCAGTTGTTTAATTCCACATACCGACGAATGTGCAAGTCATCCTTGTCGAAATGGAGGCACATGTACCGATGACGTAAACAGGTACACATGCTCGTGTGCCAGTGGAAATGAGAGTACCAATTGTGAATCAGGTACGGCACGAAAAACGTTTGTCCGCAGCCAACACTGACAGCTTTCAAGTATCTAATTCACTGTTAGAACACACTATTGAGGCTAAAGAAATACAATGACTTAAACGTTCGTCTTAATGAGACGTGTAGCGTAAACATTATATTCTAGCTGCGTTTTCGAAATATTAATACCCTATGCCTCAATTTCATTAGTATCTTTTGTAAATTAAAGAACCGTGCGCCAGTTCTCAATGTAGAACAACCTACGTAATATACTGCTAGCAGGGATGTTTGGGTTATAGAGGAATTTGACCATATGATAAACAGACCACAAAAACAAACATGCCAAAATATGTCATGTGTAATTACAATATAATTTCAAATCCAGACTTTGACGAATGTGCGAGCTACCAATGTCAAAACGGAGGCACCTGCGTTGACGGACCAAACAGTTACACATGCACCTGTGCCAGTGGATTCGAGGGCACGAGTTGTAACATGGGTAAGTAGTTCATATTGTGTCCATCATCGAACGTATGCATGTATATATATATATATATATATATATATATATATATATATATATATATATATATATATATATAATATATATATATATATATATATATATATATATATATATATATATATTATATGTATATTCACTATTACTGTGAACAAAACATAGTGATTTATATGACCGAACCTTTTTGAAAAATACGCTTGTCTAAAATATCATGTCTAACCACTATTATAGAGGCCTACACAACACTCGTTGCGAGGTAGGATGCTTCACTTGTGAACTAGTAATGAGCGTAAGCTTATCCGTATCCTAATGATATACTGCTTTGTTGTTTTCATTTGGTCTGTTGACATATATTTCTTATGTAACCTATGTTATATCCTAGTACTGTTTCTTATGCCTGGAGTCACGCATGGTTTTCTTACAGCGAATATCTGGTATCGTACTCAGTGAGGAACATTTGTTTAATATGTTTTTATACTTGGTTGCAAACATAGTATAACTTCTAACAGTTTCCATACTGGTAATGCAATAACAGTTTATAGCCTTTAGTTCATAATCATAGCTATAATCAGTTGACAGTCAAACTATGTAGCATACAAGTTTTATTTCAACTGTGCTAATTCTAGATATCAACGAATGTGCCAGCCAACCTTGTCAACATGGAGGCACCTGCATCAATGATATCAACAGGTACACGTGCACCTGTGCCAGTGGATATGATATTACTAATTGTAAATCAGGTAAGTCATTCGAAAGTTTCCCTTAGCCTTGGTAGAACACAAGACACAATATACATGGTAAATTACACATACGCATACATTAAAAAGGCAAGCCAAATTAGAAAGAAACTACAATTAATAATTTGTTTGAAAAGGCACAGCTAATTACTTGACTTAAATGCCATTTCAGTTAACAAACTACTGTTCTGTGAGCTAAAGGGGAGACATGTGTCTTTATAAATGATTTTAATTTTTCCACTGATGTAGCATCTCTATCGTAGGAGAAAGATTGTTCCATACTATCAATGCTGCCACCAAGAAATACCGCCGACTATACCGCTCAAGGTTGTACCGCGGTATTGACAATGTATACATTAACTGGCTGTCCTCAGTGGTTGGGTCGGTGGCTTATTAAAGTATACTATGCGTACATATACGAACACACATACATAACTGTCACATACACCCTCATATGCAAAGCAATAATGAGAGACCAATGAAGATTGAAATAGGCCAACTTAATGACATTTAGTTTTATTTATTTACACCTGATATAAACAACACCACAAGTACATCAGTATACATTGTCACAGCAAGCATCCCTGCCCCAACGGTATTGGTTCTTAGTACCTACATGACCAAGACATATTATCAACCACCAACACTAACAATATCCCTAAATTATATTTATAATTGACACCGTATCGGTGGGGGTCAGTAGGCCTCTTCGTTATTTACCGCACTAAAAACCCTGAATACACGGTAAGAGGAAAAACTCTGGGTAAAATCTCGTTTACTTACAACAGGGAAAAGCGTCAAGAAACTACAATGCACACAATACAACTCGTGTGGAACAGGGATGTGAGCGGGTGAGATTGTTGTCCCAATAACAAACAACACCCCTATAAAATTGCACTGCAAAACAAATTTAAATTTAAGTTATCTGTTTGGTGAAACCAATACACGAAATTCCTTCATGAGCTATCTCAGCAAATTCAGCCTAAACGTATTTCATGGAGGCTGATCACTGCAATTAAATAATTCCGCCTGAGTAAACCAGCAATATTACAAACATTGGTCTAATCAGCCGAAGGTCACCTCTGGCATTATTACATCACATAGGATCATTGTATGCGCCAACTGTCAAAAACACCCTCCTATGCAAAGCAATAATGCGAGACCAATGTAGATTGAAATAGGCCAACTTAATAACATTTAGTTTTATTTATTTACACCTGATGTAAACAACACCACACGTACAACAGTACATAGTCACAGCCAGCATGCCGGCCCCAACGGTATTGGTACTCAATACCTACGTGATCTAGACATATTAACAACCACCAACAATAACTGTATCCCTACACTATATATAATTAACACCATATCGGTGGGGGTCACTACGCCACCAGATCACACCACAAAAATTGCATAAACACCATCCAATAATCATAATCACGTCATGATCCCCCAATATGATATGATAAGGTATCTTATCTCAGAAATCCCCAAA
>JAODUO010000224.1:52500-60000 GCA_025642075.2 Ridgeia piscesae | reverse complement strand
CGAGTAATATCATGGGAAAAAACCTTGTAATTATAGAACAGTGAACCAGAGTCCTTGGGATTCTTTATACGGACATGCTTGCCATCAATTGCCCCACAGGCATGAGGAAAGTTCCACTTGGTTTGGAAGTCATCTGCAATCTGGTTCCACTGCTCGGGGGTGATGACAGGTGGCAGCACTTCTTCTGCATACTCCTGTATGATGGCTTCTAACACTTGTGGTATGAAGACGCACGTGGTGTTCTTAGCTACACGGAAAGAGTACATCAGGTCTGAATATGAAGCACCATTTGCAAGTCCAGGTTCCAGGGCTTGCCTAAAATAGAAAAAGTTGTACAAATTATAAATAACAGTTCTAAAATTAGATAACAATATGTCTTGTTTTCTACATAGTTTAACTTTGTATGCAATAGAACAGTTTAACAATTATAAATTATGTAATTATATATTAATATTACAACTATTTGAAGTGACGTAAAGAAAATAATTGTGTAATTACCTGTAGTTGGTGTCTTGCTTTTTTATTCTTGGTGATATACGGTCAACGATCTCCCCAAACAAATCAGCATCCATTCTGAGGAAATTCTTATAACTATTAGGGTCTTCACGGTTGAGTTCTTGTAGGAATTGTTCATATTGTCCATATAGTGGCCTACGTGGCAGCCACTGCCTACACCAGATAGCCCTGCGACTTTGTATACGCCTACGTCTTATTCGTCTGCATTGAAGCTCAGCCTGAGCTTCTTCCTGTTCTTCCTCCTCAGCTACAATAGTGGCTCGCTGTAAGGCAACCTCTAACCAACGCCTATATAGTGCCTGCTGCTCAACTTCCATGATGTTGCATCTTCGATAGTCTTTGGTCAACTGAATACCGAACAAAATACTACAGTTTTATACCTAGCCTGCTACTGTCGTGCCCGATAGTACATGGTCGGGTAGAGGTCGGGTAGAGGTCGGGTAGAGGTCGTGTAGAGGTCGGGTCGGGTCGAGGTTGAGGTCGAGAAAAGGTCCGGCTGGTCGTGTTGATCGGGAAGACATCGGAAAGGGGTCGGGAAGGTCGATTTGAGGTCGAGTAGAAGTCGGGATGTGTGTCGTCAAGTGTTCTTGAAGTGGTCTGGAAGGGTCTTGAGTGGATCTAGTATGGTCCACTACAGGTCTGGCAGAGGTCCCCTCCCGTCGTGTAGACCCCGACCAAACACCCGGTCGAGGTTGATCTAGTATGGTCCACTACAGGTCTGGCAGAGGTCCCCTCCCGTCGTGTAGACCGCGACCAAACACCTGGTCGAGCTTGATCTAGTATGGTCCACTACAGGTCTGGCAGAGGTCCCCTCCCGTCGTGTAGACCCCCGACCAAACACCCGGTCGAGGTTGATCTAGTATGGTCCACTACAGGTCTGACAGAGGTCCCCTCCCGTCGTGTAGACCCCCGACCAAACACCCGGTCGAGCTTGATCTAGTATGGTCCACTACAGGTCTGGCAGAGGTCCCCTCCCGTCGTGTAGACCCCCGACCAAACACCCGGTCGAGGTTGATCTAGTATGGTCCACTACAGGTCTGGCAGAGGTCCCCTCCCGTCGTGTAGACCGCGACCAAACACCCGGTCGAGGTTGATCTAGTATGGTCCACTACAGGTCTGGCAGAGGTCCCCTCCCGTCGTGTAGACCGCGACCAAACACCTGGTCGAGCTTGATCTAGTATGGTCCACTACAGGTCTGGCAGAGGTCCCCTCCCGTCGTGTAGACCGCGACCAAACACCCGGTCGAGCTTGATCTAGCTTGGTCGCGGAATTTGGCTGGTCGGGGAGATCGAGGTACTCAGATCGGCGGTGAGAACGTATCATTAAGGATTTCATCAGTTGCAATATTGTTTTTACGTGTCTTTGATTCCATAGTACATATGGTAACACAACGTGTACTTAATTGTAACCGAAATAAAGAGGGATTGATTGATTTCAAACGAGTTTCGTCCGATAGACTATATTTCCTATTTTTAAGTTATACAGACAGTCTCTGTCGAGGACTCGTCCTGTTCTGCATAAACAGTTTTTAGTGTATTTACGTTTTGTAGTACTAACGCATTTGGTAGGGTTTTATTAGTTTCACTAACAAAAATATATGTATGTATATAAGTATGAAATGTATGAATATATATATATATATATATATATATATATATATATATATATGTGGTGAAATATGTGTATGAAATATATACTTGTGTGTATTATAATCCAAACGCCCTTGACGAGTCTCTATTCCTTCAGAAGTCACCGAGTCTGTGTTATGTAATCTACTCTCTCGAGTCTATGTATACACACATACCCACAGTTGGTGATCGCGCTGTATGTTGTTTTGAGTAATGTGGAGGTGAGGTAGACTCTCTCTCTCTTGTGTTTAGTGGCAGCCGAGAGAGAGAATGTGCATAGCCATGGAAGTCAAACCACGGTTGTAAATAATGGATAGAAAATCTTTCAATAAATAATACGAGCCGCCTAGGCTCGCGAGGATAGATCACCGTAACAGGCGACGGGACTGGTGGTGACACGTCAAGTGCATATAAATTATGGTTATGTAAGTTTGGATAACACTGGCGTCGAAACAATATTCGCGGGAGTGTGAGGATGCTGTTGAAATTGTTTTCGTCTGTCTTGGCTCGCTTACAAACGTGAGTTGCTAACAAGATGCCTCCAGCCACAACAAAACAAAAGTTCTCCCAAAAATGCACACTAATTCCAAATGTATATTGGCGGCAAAACCTGTACCCTAACCCAATTGGTACATCTCCCAAGTCTTCTTTTTCAACATAGTCATAAGGACAGTGATGTTGATGTCGTTAGATTGATTTTGCGTCGCGAGGAAGCCATCCATCGATTTGGTGAAACGTGGATTTGTCGCTGGGCTTAAATAGCCATGCTATTCGCTGGTTGCAACTGCGACAGCGACCAGACAATTGCTGTGTCTACTAACAAAAGGAATATCGACCAGTGCATTGGCGTTGTATGTTGTGGTTACTGGGGTCCTGCGCAACGTAACCATTGGTGTGCGTTGGACACGTTGCATTGTACTGATCGACCTGCCTGTGACAGTATCGCTCAGAGCGTCGTCGGCAGAAGAGGGAAGATGTCCCCGATATCTGAACTGCTGGTCTTACTTCTGGCGACGGTCTGCTTCTATACTACTGAAATTGGCTCCGAAGGTACGACGCACGAATCCATTTACATAACCATATTGTTGCATTATTTACTTTGCTCACTACATCAAAACTATATAACGATAAATAGTTGTTTTGTTATGGCAATATTGACTTTGGGTTTCTTCATTGGTCATCTTCTTCAGGTTTTATTACTCTTGCTGTCGATCCTTTTTGCTCATTTTTGCACATGTTGTGCCCGTCTCAATCTGGGCCCAACTGCTTTCTTTTAACGTTTTTTCATTCGGGTATGTATGTATGTATGTATGTATGTATGTATGTATGTATTGTATGTATGTATGTATGTATGTATGTATGTATGTATGTGTGTATGTATGTGTGTATGTATGTGTGTATGTATGTGTGTATGTATGTATGTATGTATGTATGTATGTATGTATGTAGTAGTATGTGTGTGTATGTATTTTGTATGTATGTATGTATGTTTTATGTTTTATGTATGTATGTATGTATGTATGTATGTATGTATGTATGTATGTATGTATGTTTTTGTATGTATGTATGTATGTATGTATGTATGTATGTGTATTATGTGTAGTATGTATGTATGTATGTATGTTTTTGTATGTATGTATATTTGTAGTAGTATTTAATATTATATTATATTATATTATTTTTTATGTATGTATGTATGTATGTATGTGTGTATTTTTATGTATGTATGTATGTATGTGTTTTATTGTATTATATATATAAAATATATATATATATAAATATATATATGTGTATGTATGTATGTATGTATGTATGTATGTATGTTTTATGTATTTTATGTATGTATGTATGTATGTATGTATGTATGTATGTATGTATGTATGTATGTATGTATTATGTAGTATGTATGTATGTATGTATGTATGTATGTATGTATGTATGTATGTATGGTTTTATGTGTATGTATGTATGTATGTATGTATGTTGTATGTATGTATGTATGTATGTATGTATGTATGTATGTATGTATGTATGTATGTATGTATGTATGTATGTATGTATGTATGTATGTATGTATGTATGTATGTATGTATGTATGTATGTATGTATGTATGTATGTATGTATGTATGTATGTATGTATGTATGTATGTATGTATGTATGTATGTATGTATGTATGTATGTATGTATGTATGTATGTATGTATCCCTACCTTCTCTCATCTTTTCTTATTTTTTATTTATTATTCTCAGACTCAGTTGTGTTCTGTTTCGCGATTCTCCAGTGCACAATATAGTGTCTGTAATACATTTTGTTTCATTTGCAGTTGTCGAAATGCACCCCCTGTTCGTTGTCGAGGACCGCTACATCGACTCATTTCAGGTAGACGAATCAGCGACGCCTCCACGCTATGACTCTAAGTCATTGCTCACCAACACTGGCCGTAAGTGATTATTTGATATTTAGCTTTATTATTGATTGAAGGGACTAGACGAGCATGCATCTGCATGTGGAGAACTGGTTGAACAACAAAGAGATAAAAGCGAATAAAGTTGGTTAGACACTCAAGAGGAATGGGCGATGATGCGTAAAACCTGCAACTTAAACTAGCAGGCTAATATACCAAATTAATTCGCCGCAACAGATAATAAACTATTGTCACTGTAATCGTCAAGCTATTACATGATTAGCCGTTGTACATCGTATGTCTAAGGCACTATCTACCTACCGACACGACTCGGTAACATCACAAAATATAACAACGTTAGACACGACTACATGAGACGTGGTGTGCTAGGCCGCTGCGAACGTCGGACATACGTATTGACTTCATATTGAGCTGGCCACAAAACCGTGCATCGCTATTGTTGTAGCTAGGTAGACCATGAACCAACTGCTGATGTAACGCAAATTAGTGTTGCACGATCAATATCTAGCGAATTTCAAATGCAGGGGCGATGTATATCACCGGAATCAGTGAGTGAATGAGTGAGTGAGTGAGTGAGTCAATCAGCGAGTCAGTCAGTGAGTCAGTCAGTGAGTGAGTCAGTGAGTGAGTCAGTGAGCCAGTCAGTGAGCCAGTCAGTGAGTCAGTGAGTGAGTCAGTGAGTCAATCAGTGAGACAGTCAACGAGTCAGTGAGTGAGTCAGTGAGTGAGTCGGTGAGTGAGTCAGTGAGTGAGTCAGTGAGTGAGTCAGTGAGTGACTCAGTGAGTCAGTGAGTGAGTCAGTGAGTCAATCAGTGAGTCAGTGAGTGAGTCAGTGAGTGAGTCAGTGAGTCAATCAGTGAGTCAGTGAGTGAGTCAGTGAGTGACTCAGTGAGTCAATCAGTGAGTCAGTGAGTGAATCAGTGAGTGAGTCAGTGAGTCAATCAGTGAGTCAGTGAGTGAGTCAGTGAGTGACTCAGTGAGTCAGTGAGTGAGTCAGTGAGTGAGTCAGTGAGTCAATCAGTGAGTCAGTGAGTGAGTCAGTGAGTGACTCAGTGAGTCAGTGAGTCAGTGAGTGAGTCAGTGAGTGAGTCAGTGAGTGAGTCAGTGAGTGAGTCAGTGGGTGAGTCAGTGAGTGAGTCAGTGAGTGACTCAGTGGGTCAGTGAGTGAGTCAGTGAGTGAGCCAGTCAGTGAGTCAGTGAGTGAGTCAGTGAGTGAGTCAGTGAGTGACTCAGTGAGTCAGTGAGTGAGTGAGTCAGTGAGTCACTGTCCCTGTAGTTGTGGCTGTGGCTGTGGCTGTGGCTGTGGCTGTGGCTGTGGCTGTGGCTGTGGCTGTCGCTGGTGTGTGTGTGTGTGTGTGTGTGTGTGTGTGCGTGCGTGCGTGCGTGCGTTTATGCTGTTGACACATTTCGCTACCCTCTCATCCTAACACCCATATTTCGACCCCCCCACTGAAATTCAAGGGAAAAAGTGCCCCCTTTTCGAGCCTGTGAACAAATATAAGAAAATAGAACAATTAGCGGTATCACCTACAACAGCGGCGCTGATGGAAGCTGCGGGCATAGATATGAAGAGTGTAAAGGCATCATGAAAGGTAAACACTGAAACATTGACAGCAGAAGAAGATATTCCAACTCAAATACTAAGCTGTAAACACCTAGGCTGTATATTACCTTGTCAGAAAGTAGAATACTAGATGCTTATAAGAACGCCCGAACTGCGATGTATATCAAGAAAGGAAATAGCTACGATTTAAAGGACCTGTACGTCTGTAATCACACATACCAGGTAATAAAGAAACTACTGAAGAACAGGCCATGGAAGAAACTTAAAGGAAACGAACGACGAGAATAGACAAATACTCATCAACATTTCACATCCATGTGGTAAACCAACGTCTGGTAAAGTGCCGAGAATATAATATACTAATATATTATAGTAGAGTCTCAATTCCGTGACCGTTTTCTGGCTAGTATAGTTTGACGATTAACTTGACAAGTCACTCACATTTATTCACTCCTTTTTATAAATAAATTAGCCCCCAGCTCCATCTAAAAATTCCACTTTCACCAACGGTAAAGTAACGCATTAGAATACATTTTCGGCTAAGCGAAGATGACAGAGATATTCTTGTTGTTTCAATATATATATATATATATATATATATATATATATATATATATATTGGGAAAGGGGAAAAAAAATTTTTTGGGGGGGTTTTTTTTTTTTGGGGGGGGGGGGCCCTTTTTTTTTTTTTTTTTTTTGGGGGGGGGGGGGTTTTTTTTTGGAAAATTTTTCCCTTAATTTTAAAAAACCCCCCCCCAAAGGAAAAAAAAAAAAAAGGGGGGGGAAAAAAAAAAAAATTAAAAAACGGAAAAAGGGGGGGGGAAAAAAATTTAAAAAGGGGAAAAACCAAAAGGAAACCAAAAAAACCAAAAAATTTTTTAAAAAAATTTTTAAAAATTTTTTTCCCCCGGGGTTTTAAAAAGGAAAAAAAAACCCCCGGGTTTTTTGAAAAAAAAAGGGAAAAACCTTTTTTTTAAAAAAAAAAAAAAAAAAAAACCCTTAAAAACTTAAAAAAAAAAAAAGGAAAAATAAAAAAATTCCCCCTTTGGGAAAAACCCCCTTTTTTTTTTTAAAATTTTTTAAAAAAACCCCCTTTCCCTTTTTTTTTAAAAAATTTTTTTAAAAAAATTTTTTTTTTTTTTTTTTAATAAAAAAACCCCCTTAAAAACCCTTTTTAAAAAAAACCCCAAAAAACCCCCTTTTTTTTAAAAAATTTTTAAAATTTATTTTTTTTCCCCTTATTTTTAAAAAATTTTTTTTTAAAAAATTTTTTTTTAAATTTTTTAAAATTTTTATAAAAAAATTTAAAATACCAAAAAAAATTTTTTTTTTTTTTTTTTTTTTTTTTAAATTTTTGGGTTTTTT
>JAODUO010000224.1:35000-42500 GCA_025642075.2 Ridgeia piscesae | reverse complement strand
CATTTCTCCTCACACTACAGCGGCTCCCCCACTCACGTCCGACCCGCCGGTCAAGAAGGAACTGTTGATGCGGCTCAACGACGGCGACACGGCCACCTGTCTGGACCTGGCACACGTCGACCACTACACCTGGTTGAAAGACATCAGCCTGTGGGAACCAGAACCGCAAGATGACTGCTGGTTGAAGGGGCTCCTCATCAGGATGCCTTTACCCGGTCAAACCAAGACGTCGTTCAACGTCAGCATCAGTGGACACCGTCTTGTCTGCGCAAACTCACACTTCCAGGTAATCATGAGACCGGACGCGTCGCGAGACTGCTTACTTGCTGGACAGTACAACCGCTGCGAACTCAGCGGTCCAGTCGACGGCGTTGGCTTCGTCAATTGTTCTGCGTCATGTACTTGTGCAGGTGACGATTGCAAGTACGTGCTCACGCAGATGTTGCGTCGGTACGATGACTGGAAACTCTGTGAAATCAAAATAGAGTAACCGTGGCGGATGGGATGGCTCGAGTGTTGTGTTTCTTCCTAATCATATTCGCACGTATTCACATAAACATGCATAGCTAAGCGTGTCGGCATAACTGTTACGAGTTTTGCTATAAAATGGAATAGTTCATTTTAGTGTTCATTTTATTGAATCAAGACAAGCATTATCATATTACCTAGGAAAGGTTCTAGAAACGGTTCAGACAACAATTATTACAATGATTTCGCATGGTATATACTGCTATTGTTTATATTATAATTTTTTCTCTTTTCAACAGTAATTGCAATAGCTATAACATTTATTATATCTGTATTGATCTCGATGTTTGTTTAAAAACGGTCGCAAATTGTCATAAGCGAATAGTAATTCAGAGTTCTCTCTCAGACTACCCTACATAACTCGTAACAGTTCTAAAAGAGGAAATGTGTATTAGGATAAATACTGACGGGACGGGCGGACGGGCGGACGGGCGGACGGGCGGACGGGCGGACGGGCGGACGGGCGGACGGGCGGACGGGCGGACGGGCGGACGGGCGGACGGGCGGACGGGCGGACGGGCGGACGGGCGGACGGGCGGACGGGCGGACGGGCGGTCGGGCGGTCGGGCGGTCGGGCGGTCGGGCGGTCGGGCGGTCGGGCGGTCGGGCGGTCGGGCGGTCGGGCGGTCGGGCGGTCGGGCGGTCGGGCGGTCGGGCGGTCGGGCGTCGGGCGGTCGGGCGGTCGGGCGGTCGGGCGGTCGGGCGGTCGGGCGGTCGGGCGGTCGGGCGACCGGGCGGTATTCGAGCGGGCGGATGGACGCTCGGGAGGTCGCGCGGGCGGTCGGGCGGTCGGGTAGGCGGGCGGGCGGGCGGTCGGGTAGGCGGGGGCGGGCAGGCGGGTAGGCGGGTAGGCGGGTGGGCGGCGGTAGGCGGGTAGGCGGGTAGGCGGGTAGGCGGGTAGGCGGGTAGGCGGGTAGGCGGGTAGGCGGGTAGGCGGGTAGGCGGGTAGGCGGGTAGGCGGGTAGGCGGGTAGGCGGGTAGGCGGGTAGGCGGGTAGGCGGAGGCGGTAGGCGGGTAGGCGGGTAGGCGGGTAGGCGGGTAGGCGGGTAGGCGGGTAGGCGGTAGGCGGGTAGGCGGGTAGGCGGGTAGGCGGGTAGGCGGGTAGGCGGGTAGGCGGGTAGGCGGGTAGGCGGGTAGGCGGGCGGGCGGGCGGGCGGGCGGGCGGGCGGGCGGGCGGGGGCGGGCGGGCGGGCGGGCGGGCGGGCGGGCGGGCGGGCGGGGCGGACAATGACACTAACACTTTAATTCATATTCTTTGAAAGATGCGTACCTTTCACATTACGTTTCTTATGCTAAAGGTCCAAGCAAACTGGGTGGAACTAGGCAGGTATCAAACGCTATTTTGTGGCTGGGTTGGCAACTTCCGGAATATTATGGCCAGGAAAACCATATAGTTTAGGCAGTAATATAATAAACCGGTATTGCGGCGGTTTTGTTGGATTACTTCTCAGAATCTGCATCAAAAGCAGGATATGTTGATTTAATTAAATGAAACGGACCTAGAACATTCCGATCTTTGCTTGTGTCATAGTAGGGCCTAAACATGTCCTGCGTGTCCTCTGTCGAGCATTGCTATTCCACCATGCTATTCCACAATGTTAGTAGCAGCAATATAACATGAAATATGTTACTAATATAGCATGGCATGTTATTCTCGCTTCAACAACGTTTCCTTGTGTGTTGGTTTAAAGAAGACTTTCTGGGTATAACATTTCACGTGTTAAACATCTATTTTCATTGCTTGGGACAGCTGTTGCTTGGTAATTGGACACGCGATGGAGAGCTTCACGCGTCATGTCCGGAATTGTTTTAAGCTCTCAAGTAGAAATTTGCACTCACTGTCAATGACATGTAATTCTGGTGACTAATACGAATGTTTCTTCGATGTTTGACTGATAGTGTTTCATGAATAACATTCGTATAATACTCTAATTTGATCCAAGTGTGCAGTGTCTATAAGTGACTTGTTTGTTACATGAATATAAGAATTAATCGTGTTATTATAATCACAGGGTGCTGCACAACTGTAATTGGTGTATCCATTACGTCACGGTTTGCATACGTTATAACCAAAGAACTGTTCATTTCCATTGTCAAGGTTCGCCTGTGCTAATAATAGTGGTAATGGTTATATGTTTGAATTACGTTACTATAACGGATGACAATTCCTCGATCTGCATATTATTGTCACTTTAGTACATATATTTCTGTTATAAGTAAAATATTCTGAAACAAAACTTCAAACAATAATACGACGACCGTTCGACATCCATTTTTATAGGTTGACGGAGTTTTTGCCAGGCAACTTGTCACGTGATGGGCAGTTTAGTTGATGTGTCCAGCAGGTCGCAGACTTCTTACGTCATAGCAACAATTCTGCGCGTCACGTCCTTCATGTTTTACGTTTGCCAACAATGTTCATAACGACATGTGAATTACACAATTATTTCGGCATGATATCTCCTCGATCATAAGTTACTGCATACATTATCACTTTAAAAATTTCCCGTTACGTTGGTGAAGTAAAAAGCAATCTTATGAAACAAAATCACAAAATACGCAGGCCAGCCAATTTGTTATTGCTTATCGGAGTTTCTGCTAAGCAACTGGTAACATACGTAGTGGATAGGTCAATTATTGATGATTTCACGAAATATTGTAACCATTTAATATATAACATATATCTACACGCCGTGATGAACCATTAAGGTAGTTCTAGGCCGTTTTGTGATGGAAATCTGGTATTTATATCAGTCCATAGTAGCACGCTTGATTGATGTTGTAATTTGTTTATTACAATGTTTGACATTAAGTTATATAACCAAGTTTTAAATAATTCCAGTCTTCGTCTCGTTCTTTTTGATGTGTCATCTTCACGTCTTTTGGGAGGGTGGAGGCCTTTCGTATCGTCTCGAATATATACTATTAATTCCCCTTTAGGTATTTCATATTCACCCTTCGAACATATCTCTGAATCTCAGTGTCAATTTCTATATTGTTCTCCTTCTACCATCTTGTTTCCAATGTTTTCTGTAGCAATATTTCGTTTATAATTATCTGTCTATAATATATATATATATATATATATATAAATCCAAGCGTCTTTGCTACTAGATACTATAACCAACATCAAGTGTTTTCTCTTAACCCATTTCAGTCCAGTGAAGTTGCGCTTGTACTTAATTCGGTTCGTGCTATTATTATGATATAATGTGTGATAAAATAGTGTATTGCCTTACTTGCATATAATTAGAAATACATACAGGTATAGCGTACATCTCTGTTTACATTTCTCTACATATACATATATGCATGGTGTGCTATATTATAAGATGGTGTCTCGCATTACAGCTTATGTTTTGTTTTTGTTTGCTAATATAGCACATGGTTAAAGTGAATATTCAAGGAAAATTAGTCGTGTGCACGATTTTATCTCGGATTGTATGAACTACACTGTAATCATGTACTTGGAAAATGTTAAACGACTAACATCATTATTTTTCGACATATTTTGTTCAATTATTGTGTTTGTAGTATAACCACATTTGAAGTAGTGTGTCATACTGTACTACGACTAATTTGACTTGCATGTTAACGGTCACATGAATTATCGTATACCTGTGCAATTACGCATTGTTGCCTCTATGCTGTTCTGATTGCATATTTGAGGCCTTTATGTTTTCAGTCGGAATCTAAATTGGAATTACTTTTTTTATGTTGAAGCGTTTGTATTTATTTGAGATGATGCCAAGTGTGGTCTTGAAAACACGTTGTGAATCAAATAAAGCACATGAAAATTCGTGTTGTTGTCTTTATATATATACATATATATGCCTATTAGTTAGTCAAATTCCAAATTGTTTTGTCAGATTCACCCTGTGTTATTTGAGTTTATTGGGAGTTGAATCTGTCTTACACTGTTCGCCACACAAGAAGAATAAGAAGACGAAGAAGTAGAATAAGAAGACGAAGAAGAATCTTATTTGACATATGTTTGTCAAAATATACATCAAAGTGTAACATAAAATAACATAGTAAAAGGTGCATCTTGCCGGGCCGGGAACCTTTCTAATACCGCTATTGTGAATTGCTATCAAGGACCTTTTAATAATATTATATTGTTTGACAAACAAATTTCATTCTTCCAGTGAATAAAAACAAATATTTATAATCAATATATGACATTTGTATCTGCAAATGTACAAGTACTTGCATTTTGAACATCTATCAGCTGTTATTTAGCGTACAGTTTTATATTGTGCATATCGTTTGATATCACCAATTACATAATTGAAAACAACAGACGGTGGCGCCACACGACGATTAACCGAAGCTACGACGCGTGCCTCTTGGTCACAGCATGACACATAACGGAGATGTCAGGGGCCTACGTTTGGCCGGAAAGGGAACGCTAGTTTCAGAAACTCATAAAGATACAAATCTTGATACTGTGACATCGAAGTGTCCTCTAGAATTTTACAGGAATATTATCCCATCCAAGAGCTTTTCAAATAAAACTCGCTGGCCCACAGATTTTAATAAAAAGGCAAGTTCTTTTGTAGCGCAGTATTCAATACTCAGGATTATTCAGTGGGTTTTACACTTTACTCCCTGGCAGACCTGTTCAATCGAACACCATCTCGGTTTCTCTAGGAAGCATTCAGCCACGCGACAGTTTATTCCCGAATACTACTGGTACACATATATTCAGCATTTTCTATAGTCAGGTTGTAGGTGGTCCAGACCTATAGTGTGGTAGGGAAATGGTCATCCCTCTGGTATATTTTTTTAGTGTATTCTTTCCATCTATCCATATATCTCATTCTCATGAAGAGTACCACAAACATATTGCTTTACAAAAGCATATGAAACTAACCTATATTTATATGATCACTTCCTCTTCTGTTAAAATGGTGCCGTTTTTTGAGCTACAGGGAATTATTTTACAATATTATCTGCTTGAAAAAGTCCTGTGATTTGCCTGTTGCATTCTCTATCCACTTATTCGCACATTCCGTATGTTATTTTATCCTATTGTTTTGTGTGTGTGGAAACTGTTGCTTACTTCTATGTATGGTATTCGTTTGTTCTCTGGTGAAGGTGTATCTCCGATCTGTCAACAGTATTCCATCCTCGCGCTCTAGGGGTCTGTGCTGGTGATTACGTCAGTACCAGCTATCTGGCACATCCTTTGCAAAACACCACTTTTAAACTGTGCCAACAACTAAATCGTTCATGTGGAATGTGGTCAGCGTCCGGTCATATGACATCATTTCGAGTGATTTCCGTCACACGTTGCTCGTGTTGCACGTAATGATTGGGATCTAGAAACAAATATTCTAATACACAAAACCGTTCAAGTGATCATGTGATTGGGCAGACGGATCTTTATAATGGAATGCCTAAAATTGTTTTATTGGGATAGGTATTTGCGCTGTTCTCACGGCTGAGGCAGTGCCGGCTGGAGACGCCAAGAACTAGGTAGACTCGGCTAACTTCCGTACTTCGCGTATGGCATTTGCATGATGCAATTTGCACGGCAAACAACCTTGGTTTGCGAGGTTGCGTTATTCTGCTATATCGACTTATGAAATATGTTCTGTTTCTTTTCTTCTCATGAATTTTCTTTATCAGCACTAGCACTGTCAGTTATGGTGATCCCACATTAGTTCCGTAACATTCCCACGTGAACAGGAAATGTTGTTTCTACGTTCTGATCAGTTCAGGTCTTCTGGTTAAACGTGTTATTTTGAATAGGGTATACTTCAACAGAGGCCAAGCGTCTTACGCCACCGAGTAACCACCGTCAACATGCAGTGTGATGCCATTGATCATATCGGCTTTGTCACTCAACAAGTACAACACGGCGTGAACAATGTCCTCCACTTCTGCAAAGAAACACATGTATGAAATAGTGCAAATTATGTCGGCCTTTTGTTGCGGCTGTGAGTGTGTGTTGCCATGTGTGTCAGAGCGTGTCCGTGGGTGTATATGCATGCGTGTAGATGTTATGTGCTCGTACATTGATTCTTCTTCGCATTTTCTCCACTAGGTGGTGTCAGTGGACTGAATTCTTGATCTCCAGAATGTTCTGTCCTGGGCATCCCCCGGTTCCTGCATATCGCTTCGGACGCAATCCATCCATATACTTCTTCATCCCAATCTACCAACCAAGCCATCTCCTCGGCATCTCCTCCCCTGTATCTGTTGCTATTGCCAGCTCTTCAGCAAACAGCAGTTCACATGGCAGCCCGCCTCTGAACTCTTCGCTGATGACATATAATACTACGATAGACAAGAATGGGCTTAGCCCTGATCCCTGTTGTAGGCCAACTTTGATGGGAAACACGTCAGTTCTACCATGCGTGGTTCTCACTACTGTTGATGCTCCGTGGTATGTTGCTTCTACTAGCCTCACTAGCTTATCTGAAACCCCCCTTCTTCTCAGACACCAATACAGCAGATCCCTGGGTACCTTGTCATGTGCTTTTTCCATGTCTACGAAGGTAAAGAACAGATCCTTTTGCACTTCTAAGGTTTTTTCTTGCAGTTGTATGATAAATACTGCATCTGTTGTACCTTTCCTGAACTAAATTCAAATTGCTTGTTATTGAATGTGATAAACTGTCTGCGTCTGCGCTCTAGGATCTTCTCAAATATCTTCATCCCATTTTCCAGCTGTTTAATGCCTCTAAAGTTTCCAT
The DNA here is from genome assembly GCA_025642075.2 of Ridgeia piscesae. Taxonomy (NCBI): domain Eukaryota; kingdom Metazoa; phylum Annelida; class Polychaeta; order Sabellida; family Siboglinidae; genus Ridgeia; species Ridgeia piscesae. The sequence continues at coordinate 35,268 of JAODUO010000224.1, read as the reverse complement.
AATCTAGTGGGCCCACTTTTGCTTATATATGTGGACGATCTCACATTTCTCCCAATCTTCTGGCATCTGTTCCTCCACTCTGTGCATATGCTGACACTATGTATGATATTACATTGATTCCCTAAAATATATTGCACATATGTGAACAATTTAAAAATATTATTTTCAGTGGTCTAACCATGGTGCCACCGACTAACAATAACCAACAATACTACGAAACCATTCACGCATATGTGCTTTGATGTGACTGGTGTTGGTACTATACATA
>JAODUO010000224.1:0-27500 GCA_025642075.2 Ridgeia piscesae | reverse complement strand
GTCAACAGCGGCTCTACTTCGTTGTTTTCTTCCATTCTCTGCTTGTGTCCAAACCAGCGTAGTGTCATTCCTCTTACTTTATCTTGTATACTATTCACTCCTAGCTCCTTTCTGATGTCCACACCCTTTACTTTATCTCTCAGTGTTACACCTTTAATTCTTCTCAACATCCCATCTCTGTTTTCTCGAGAATCTGTTCCTCCTTCTTTCTAACTGACCAACATTCTGCTCCATACAGAAGTACTGGTCTAATGACATTCATGTAGAGCTTGATCTTTAATTTCCGTTGCATTTCCTTGTCACTGATAACTCCGGATAGGTCTCTCCACTTGCCCCACGCTGCACTAACTCTTGCTCTGATTGCTTCCTCTGACCGTCCTTCTTCAGTATGAGTCCAGTCACCAGGGCTCACACAGAGTTGTTTTTATCATAACACGTAAGTTCTAATACAGTATGAGTCCAGTCACCAGCGCTCACACAGAGTTGTTTTTATCATAACACGTAAGTTCTAATACAGTACGAGTCCTGTCACCAGGGCTCACACAGAGTTGTTTTTATCATAACACGTAAGTTCTAATACAGTATGAGTCCTGTCACCAGGGCTCACACAGAGTTGTTTTTATCATAACACATAAGTTCTAATACGGTATGAGTCCTGTCACCAGGGCTCACACAGAGTTGTTTTTATCATAACACGTAAGTTCTAATACAGTATGAGTCCTGTCACCAGGGCTCACACAGAGTTGTTTTTATCATAACACATAAGTTCTAATACAGGGATGAGTCCAGTCACCAGGGCTCACACAGAGTTGTTTTTATCATAACACGTAAGTTCTAATACAGTATGAGTCCTGTCACCAGGGCTCACACAGAGTTGTTTTTATCATAACACGTAAGTTCTAATACAGTACGAGTCCTGTCACCAGGGCTCACACGAGTTGTTTTTATCATAACACGTAAGTTCTAATACAGTACGAGTCCTGTCACCAGGGCTCACACAGAGTTGTTTTTATCATAACACGTAAGTTCTAATACGGTATGAGTCCTGTCACCAGGGCTCACACAGAGTTGTTTTTATCATAACACGTAAGTTCTAATACAGTACGAGTCCTGTCACCAGGGCTCACACAGAGTTGTTTTTATCATAACACGTAAGTTCTAATACAGTATGAGTCAGTCACCAGGGCTCACACAGAGTTGTTTTTATCATACCACGTAAGTTCTAATACAGTATGAGGCCAGTCACCAGGGCTCACACAGAGTTGTTTTTATCATAACACGTAAGTTCTAATACAGTACGAGTCCTGTCACCAGGGCTCACACAGAGTTGTTTTTATCATACCACGTAAGTTCTAATACAGTATGAGTCCTGTCACCAGGGCTCACACAGAGTTGTTTTTATCATAACACGTAAGTTCTAATACAGTATGAGGCCAGTCACCAGGGCTCACACAGAGTTTTACACCTTGCGTCGTGACATTATCACGATTTATCCGGAAAGATCCAGCTCGCGGCAATTAACGCGCGAAACATATTCATTAACAAATATAATAATAATGTAAATTTGTAATCTCCACCGCTGTCTACACCTATGTACTCATTCATACAACTGAGTAACCCGAATTAATGTCGAGGAGACGAATTTGTCCAAGGTTTTACACAGCAGCATAGGATTCGAACACAGATCCTCTCGATTGAGAGGCCGATGCTCGAGCACTGTACCACAGCGCGCCACTTAAATGGTGGCAGTCATAATCGACTTGGCGCAGCAAACTTGCAATACATTCTGCACGAATATTGCAGCTGTTTTCGAGTCTCCCTTGCTAAATACTTCAAAGTAACATTTACGTCATAAACAGTCATTCTAGTCAAAGAATGAATATTTATAATATCCATAATGGTTATAATGTTATTATATATGGGTTTCCTCATAATAACTAGAATGTTAGCATAATATATCCTTCATATGTACTCGGAACCAAGGAATGAAAATTAAAATTTCAATATCATAAAACCGTTATCGTATTACTAGCTGAATTGTCCAGGAATGCTTTGTATAAAGGCAGTCTCCTAAAAAAAAATCGCATTACGTATACCGTAACAAAATGCTAGCGTGTAGTTAGATTATTCAGTTACAGTTAGCCAGACTCCGGGTTTATCCGACAAGTTCACTGTTTAAAGTCAAAGTTCATTGAGTGGTTCAATGCGCATGCGATTTTTTTTTTAGGAGACTGCCTTTATACAAAGCATTCCTGGACAATTCAGCTAGTAATACGATAACGGTTTTATGATATTGAAATTTTAATTTTCATTCCTTGGTTCCGAGTACATATTATGAAGGATATATTATGCTAACATTCTAGTTATTATGAGGAAACCCATATATAATAACATTATAACCATTATGGATATTATAAATATTCATTCTTTGACTAGAATGACTGTTTATGACGTAAATGTTACTTTGAAGTATTTAGCAAGGGAGACTCGAAAACAGCTGCAATATTCGTGCAGAATGTACTGCAAGTTTGCTGCGCCAAGTCGATTATGACTGCCACCATTTAAGTGGCGCGCTGTGGTACAGTGCTCGAGCATCGGCCTCTCAATCGAGAGGATCTGTGTTCGAATCCTATGCTGCTGTGTAAAACCTTGGACAAATTCGTCTCCTCGACATTAATTCGGGTTACTCAGTTGTATGAATGAGTACATAGGTGTAGACAGCGGTGGAGATTACAAATTTACATTATTATTATATTTGTTAATGAATATGTTTCGCGCGTTAATTGCCGCGAGCTGGATCTTTCCGGATAAATCGTGATAATGTCACGACGCAAGGTGTAATCTGTGAGGGACTGGCCTCATACTGTATTAGAACTTACGTGTTATGATAAAAACAACTCTGTGTGAGCCCTGGTGACAGGACTCATACTGTATTAGAACTTACGGGGTTATGATAAAAACAACTCTGTGTGAGCCCTGGTGACTGGACTCATACTGTATTAGAACTTACGTGTTATGATAAAAACAACTCTGTGTGAGCGCTGGTGACTGGACTCATACTGTATTAGAACTTACGTGTTATGATAAAAACAACTCTGTGTGAGCCCTGGTGACTGGACTCATACTGTATTAGAACTTACGTGTTATGATAAAAACAACTCTGTGTGAGCCCTGTGACGGGTATTTAAGAACTTACGTGTTATGATAAAAACAACTCTGTGTGAGCCCTGGTGACTGACTCATACTGTATTAGAACTTACGTGTTATGATAAAAACAACTCTGTGTGAGCGCTGTGACTGGACTCATACTGTATTAGAACTTACGTGTTATGATAAAAACAACTCTGTGTGAGCCCTGGTGACTGGACTCATACTGTATTAGAACTTACGTGTTATGATAAAAACAACTCTGTGTGAGCCCTGGTGACTGGACTCATACTGTATTAGAACTTACGTGTTATGATAAAAACAACTCTGTGTGAGCCCTGGTGACTGGACTCATACTGTATTAGAACTTACGTGTTATGATAAAAACAACTCTGTGTGAGCCCTGGTGACAGGACTCATACTGTATTAGAACTTACGTGTTATGATAAAAACAACTCTGTGTGAGCCCTGGTGACTGGACTCATACTGTATTAGAACTTACGTGTTATGATAAAAACAACTCTGTGTGAGCCCTGGTGACTGACTCATACTGTATTAGAACTTACGTGTTATGATAAAAACAACTCTGTGTGAGCGCTCGTGACTGGACTCATACTGTATTAGAACTTACGTGTTATGATAAAAACAACTCTGTGTGAGCCCTGGTGACTGGACTCATACTGTATTAGAACTTACGTGTTATGATAAAAACAACTCTGTGTGAGCCCTGGTGACTGACTCATACTGTATTAGAACTTACGTGTTATGATAAAAACAACTCTGTGTGAGCCCTGGTGACTGACTCATACTGTATTAGAACTTACGTGTTATGATAAAAACAATTCTGTGTGAGCCCTGGTGACTGACTCATACTGTATTAGAACTTACGTGTTATGATAAAAACAACTCTGTGTGAGCCCTGGTGACTGACTCATACTGTATTAGAACTTACGTGTTATGATAAAAACAACTATGTGTGAGCCCGGTTACAGGACTCATACTGTATTATAACTTACGTGTTATGATAAAAACAACTCTGTGTGAGCCCTGGTGACTGGACTCATACTGTATTAGAACTTACGTGTTATGATAAAAACAACTCTGTGTGAGCCCTGGTGACTGACTCATACTGTATTAGAACTTACGTGTTATGATAAAAACAACTCTGTGTGAGCCCTGGTGACAGGACTCATACTGTATTAGAACTTACGTGGTATGATAAAACCAACTCTGGAGGATTGACTTTCGAGAGAACGTCCTGACGAAATATGTCATTGTAAGTCAAGTAGTTAGTAGGTTTAGGTGCATTACACACTACAGTTTTCTCTTTCACTCTTTCAATTGTTTTGGCTGTGACCCTAAATTCAGTCTGTGATTAATTTTGCAACTCACATCTTTGGTCAATTAAGTTGTGATAAGATGTTATTCATATTACGTCACACGGCACATCAAATTCATACTACATCTAGCATAAATGTTTAGATTCTCGCGACACGTAATAACGGCAACCAGGACATTAATGACAAGTTCGGATAACAATGATACTACCGAGTATGGCTGTCTTAACACATAACATTATTAACTCTTGTACTCTTATGGAAATATTTTTTTCACCACAAGTCTGTCTTTACATTGACACTTTGGAATATTAAGCTATGAGTGGAACACTTAGTTTATATTTTATTTACAAAGTATTTGTATAGTAAACAATGTCAAACAGGTTACTTCTGCTTTCAGTTGATCCAAGTCGTCCTGTGTTCGACTCAAGGCAGTTGTTTCAGCGCCGCCGGCTGCCAGAGCTTTCGCAATGGCATAGCCGAGACCTGGAACGTTCGTAAACAGCAGGCTATGATATATGACGAAGGTGTAACCCTAAGAACAATCGAACGCTACCCCCAGGGGCGTCGATCCGGTTTGAAAAGTGAGGGGGAGGGACGGCGGACCAATATGTGTGTGTGTGTGTGTGTGTGTGTGTGTGTGTGTGTGTGTGTGTGTGTGTGTGTGTGTGTGTGTGTGTGTGTGTGTGTGTGTGTGTGTGTGTGTGTGCGTGCGTGCGTGCGTGCGTGCGTGCGTGCGTGCGTGCGTGCGTGCGTACGTGCGTGTGTATGTGACTTAAATACATATATTTGTTTTAGAAAATAAAAACAATTATTTATTGTTGGTCTGGTGCTAATTTATAGTATGCTATTTAACATTGTTATGTTGGCTACATGTATTTGAATAGGGCCCAAGGCCCGCCCACATCACTAAAGATTTGGAGGGTACCGTAGACCATGGTTCAGAGATTACAGGGGTGCCTGTGTAGGACTTCCCAATTCTACGTTTTGTCAAATAAATTTGTCATCATGCAAATGTAATCAAATTACCCAAAGTGCAGGAATTCGCTGGTCCCGCCTTAGGCGATAAGCAGCCAGCAGTCCAAATAGTGACATGACAACCAACAAGTAATCATCTATGAAGTGCTTGATGGTTAGTAGTGTCTATTAATATATTAACACAAGGGTGCAATATGATATAACGCGGCATGATGAATATTTACTGGACTAAGATCAAGTTGCGCGCTGCGGCCAACCAAACAATTTATCTAATGATTTTCCACTGGGTAGTCGGAACATTATGTCTGAGTTTATTAATGTTACTACTAGACCTATGTAGGATCCAACCAGTCAATTCTGACTGACGAGGCTCGCCAGGTCATTTTGTTCGTCTTTTGCACCTATTTAGCTTAAAATGGCATATTATGTGAAAATAAGTTGATAGGTAGTCCAATCACGTCGATGCGCGGTGGTGTTCTTACGAAACTAGCAACACTACCTCAAAATACGTGCATTTAGAGCACACATGTTGACACAATTTGTGTAGAAGGGGCGGACCAATTATGTTCCTGATGTAAACCGCCGTCAAGTATACTTAAATACCCCTTATTGACTGTACCCACCATCGTCAAATAAACACTCCAACATCTACCGAAAGTATACGAATTACAAAACACTGTCATTACACGACTCTGTCAGTACCTTTGCCCGCTCCAGTAACAAGTGCACGCTTTCCGTCGAAACGGACGTCCATGATGTGTTATTGTCCCGCTACGTGACCCACTGACACACATGTTAACACCGTTCAATCTAGCTCCGTGGTACGGTGCCACCGTCGGTTACACTACTGCTCATTACTCGGTGACTTCGCAAACATTCAGCACGCGTCATTGCAATAAAATAATAACATAAAGTTATATAAACTATGGCCACGGCTTGGGCACACACCTAGAAGTGTAGTGATTGCAGGATCTGGATTTGCATAGTACATATAAATATACTTTTATTACAGCACCGTTTATTAAAATAACAATGATCTACCGGTTTGACAACTGGCGTCCCCATATCCACTCGCACATGTGCACGTGTACCTGTCCACGTGGTCAGTGCAGGTGCCTCCATGTTGACAAAGATGGCTGGCACACTCGTCGATATCTGAAACAATGCAGTACACGGAAAATACGAAATCACATCGCATGTCCTATGAAAAGTTATATAAAAACTGCTGAGAATGTTTTCGGAAGTTTGTGGTGTTACAATTTGTGCATGGTGATAGCTCTCTTTTGTATTTGTACACAATACATTCAAAACACTTTAAAATGACGACTTTAGACAATTTTCGCTTCCACACCTGATCTATTCAACACACCTTCCTTTAGGTGTAATGCGCCGATAACTACTGGATGGTGTCTGATGATTACTGATTGATGTCTGGTCACTATTGAATGATGTATGATGACTTTTGAATGACATCTGATGACAATTGAATGGTGTCTGATGACAACTGAATGGTGTCTCGTGCCTATATAATGATGTCTGATGATTACTGATTGGTGTTTGGTCACTATTGAATGATGACTTTAGAATGATGACTGATGACTATCGAGTGATGTCTGATGAATACTGAATGGCGTCTGATGACAATTGAATGGTGTCTGAAGACTTTAGAATGATGACTAGTGACTATTGAATGATGTCTCATGACTATTGAATGGTGTCTGATGACTATTAAATGGTGTTCTGATGACTACTGATTGAAGTCTGATGACGATAGAATGGTGTCTGATGATATTTGAATAATGACTGATGACTATTGAATGACGTCTGATGACTATTGCGTGTTGTCTGATTACAATTGGTTGGTGTATGATGGCAACTGAATGATGACTGATCACAATTGAATGACGTCGGATGACTATTGAATGTTGTCTGATGACTATTAAGTGATGCCGGATAAATATTGAATGGTTTCTGATGAAAACTGAATTGTGTCTGATGACTATTGAATGATGTCTGATGATTATTGAATGATGTCTGATCACTCTTGAATGATGTCTGATGACTACTGAATGTTGTCTGATTACTACTGGTTGGTGAAAGATGACAACTAAATAATGACTGATGACAATGGAATGACGTCTGATGACTATTGAATGTTGTCTGCTGACAATTGAATGGTGTATGATGACAATTGAATGATGTCTTACAAGTTTTGAATGATGGCTGAACACTACTGAATGATGTCTGATGACTATTGAGTGACAACTGATGACTATTGAATGACGTCAGATGACTATTGAGTGACGTCTGATGACTACTGAATGGTGTCTAATGACTATTGAATGGTGTCTGATAAATATATAATGATGTCTGATGACTATTGAATGGTGTCTGATGACTACTGAATGATGTCTAATGACTATTGAATGGAATATGACGACAAGTGAATGAAGTCTGATGATGATTGCATGGTGTCTGGCGACTTATAAATGATGTCTGATGACTACTGAATGATGTTTGATAAGTACTGAATGGTGTCTGATGAGTAGTGAATGGTGTGTGATGACTATTATTTGAAGTATGATGACTATAGAATGATGACTATTGAGTGATGTCTGATGACTATTGAGTGGAGTCTGATGACAATTGAATGGTGTCTGAAGATTTTAGAATGATGACTAGTGACTACTGAATGATGTCTCATGACTACTGAATGGTTTCTGATGACTATTAAAAGGTGTCTGATGATTACTGATTGAAGTCTGTTGACGATTGAATGGTGTATGATGATATTTGAATAATGACTGATGACTATTGAATGAAGTCTGATGACTATTGAATGTTGTCTGATTACAATTGGTTGGTGAATGATGACAACTGAATGATGACTGATGACAATTGAATGACGTCGGATGACTATAGAATGTTGTCTGATGACTATTAAGTGATGCCTGATCAATATTGAATGGTTTCTGGTGAAAACTGAATTTTGTCTGATGTATATTGAATGAAGTCTGATGATCATTGAATGATGTCTGATCACTCTTGAATGATGTCTGATGACAACTGAATGGAATCTGATGACAAGTGAATGAAGTCTGATGATGATTGCATGGTGCCTGACGACTTATAAATGATGTCTGATGACTATTGAATGGTGTCTGATGAGTAGTGAATGGTGTCTGATGACTATTATTTGAAGTATGATGACTATAGAATGGTGTCAGATGACTTTAGAATGATGACTGATGACTACTGAGTGATGTCTGATGACTATTGAGTGGAGTCTGATGACTACTGGTTAAAGTCTGATGACGATTGAATGATGTCTGATGATATTTGAATAATGACTGATGAATATTGAATGACGTGTACTGGATGGTGTCTGATAAGTAGTGAATGGTGTCTGAAGACTATTATTTGAAGTATGATGACTATAGAATGGTGTCTCATGACTTTAGAATGATGACTGATGACTATTGAGTGGAGTCTGATGACAATTGAATGGTGTCTGAAGACTACTGATTGAAGTCTGATGACGATTGAATGGTGTCTGATGATATTTGAATAATGACTGATGACTATTGAACGACGTCTGATGACTATTGAATGTTGTCTGATTACAATTGGTTGGTGTATGATGACTATTAAAAGGTGCCTGATAACAATTGAATGAAGTTTGATAACGATGGAATGGTGTCTGATCAATTTAGAATGATAACTGATGATTAACGAATGACGCATGATGTCTATTGAAAGATGTCTGATGACTATTGAATGACGTCTGATGACTTCTGAATGGTGTCTGATGACTACATAGTGATGTCTTAGGACAATTGAATGGTGTCTGATGATATTAGATTGATGACTGATGACTATTGAATGACGTCTGATGACTATTGATTGTTGTCTGATTACAATTGGATGGTGTATGATGACAACTGAATGATGACTGATGACAATGGAATGACGTCTGATGACTATTGAATGTCGTCTGATGACAATTGAATGATGTCTTATACGTTTCGAATGATGGCTGAACACAACGGAATGATGTCAGATGACTATTGACTGACGTCTTATGAAGATTGAATGACGTCTGATGACAATTGTGTGACGTCTGATGACAACTGAATGGTGTCTAATGACAATTGAATGGTGTCTGATAAATATATAATGATGTATGATGACTATTAAATGGTGTCTAATGACTATGGAATGGAATCTGATGACTATTGAATGAAGTCTGATGATGATTGCATGGTGTCTGATGACTAATAAATGATGTCTGATGACTATTGAATGATGTCCGATAAGTACTGAATGGTGACTGATGACTTTAGAATGATGACTAATGAATATTAAATGATGTCTGATGACTATTGAATGGGGTCGCATGACTACTGATTGAAGTCTGATGACAATTGAATGGTGTCTGATGACTTTAGAATGATGACTGATGACTATTGACTGATGTCTGATGACTATTGGATGGTTTCTGATGACAATTGTGTGGTGTCTGATGAGTATTTAATGACGTCTGATGACTATTGAATGATGTCTGATGATTATTGAATGATGTCTGATCACTATTGTAAGATGTCTGATTACTATTGAATGATGTCTGATAACAATTGAATGATGTCTGTTGATTTCTGAATCCTGCTTGATGTATAATGAATGACGTCTCATGACTTTTGAATGAAGTCTGATGATTATTAAATGAAATCTGATCACTATTGAATGGCATCTGATGAAAATTGAAAGGTGTATGATAACTATTGAAAGATGTCTGATAAATATTGAATGGTTTCTGTTTTCTTTAGAATGATGACTAATGTCTATCGAATGATGTCTGATGACTATTGAATATTGTGTCTGATGAGTAGAGAATGGTGTCTGATGACAATTGTTTGAAGTCTGATGGTCATTGAATGGTGTCTGACGACTTTAGAATGATGACTGATGACTGTTGAATGATGTGTGATAAGTATTGAATGATGTCTGATGATTATTCAATGATGTATGATCACTACCGAATGATGTCTGATTACTATTGAGTGATGTCTGTTGACTTCTGAATGCTGCTTGATGACTATTGAATGGTGTCTGATAACTTTAGAATGATGACTGCCAACCATTGAATAATGTCTGATGACTATTGAATGATTTCTGATGACTACTGAATTGAGTCTCATGACTACTGAACCAAGTCTGATGACTATTGAATGGTGTCTGATGATTATTGAATAATGTCTGATCACTATTGAATGACAACTGACGACAATTGAATTGTGTCTGAAGTCTACTGAATGATGTCTCATGACTATATAATGATATCTGGTGACAAATGAATGATGTCTGGTGATTTTGCATGGTAACTGACTATTGAAAGACGTCCGATGAATTTTGAATGTTTTCTGATGAGTATTGAATGGTGTCTGATGACTATTGATTGAAGTCTGATGACTATTGAATGGTGTCTGATGACTTTAGAATGATGACTGATTACTATTGTGTGATGTATGATGACTATTGAGTTGTGTCTGATGACAATTGAATTGTGTCTGAAGACTTTAGAATGATAAATAATGATTATTGAATGATATCTCATGACTATTGAATGGTGTCTGATGACTATTGAATGGTGTCTGACGACTATTGAATGGTGTCTGTTGACTACTGATTAAAGTTTGATGACGACTGAATGGTGTCTGATGAATTTAGAATGATGACTGATGATTATTGAATGATATATGAATATTTTGAATGTTGTGTGATGAAAATTGAAAGGTGTATAATAACTATTGAATGATATCTGTTGACTATTGAATGTTGTCTGATGACTATTGAATGACGTCTTATGACTTCTGAATGGTGTCTGGTGACTACTTAATGACATCGGAAGACAATTGAATGGTGTCTGATGACATTAGAATGAAGACTTGTGTTTTTTGAATCACTTCTGATAACTATTGAATGTTGTCTGATTACAATTGGTTGGTGTATGATGACAACTGATTGACGATTGATGACTATTGAATGATGTTTGATGACTATTGTATGTTGTCTGTTGTCTACTGAATAGTGTATTATGACAATTGAATCATGTCATATGACTTTTGAATGGTGTCTGATGACAATTGACGTCTGATGACTATTGAATGGTGTCTGATGAGTATTTGATGATGTATGATGATCATTGTGTGGTGTCTGATGTTTATTGAATGGTGTTACATGACTTAAGACTGATGTTTGATGACTAGTGTATGGTGTCTGATGACTATTGAATGGTATATGGTGACTACTGAATGATGTCTAATGACTGTTGAATGGTATCTGATGACTATTGATTGAAGTCTGATGATGATTGCATGGTGTCTGATGACTAATAAATAGTGTCTGAGGACTATTGAATGATTTCTGATGACTACTGAATGATGCCTGATGATTATTTAATGACGTCTGATCACAATTGAATGACATCTGATGAAAATTGAGTGATGTCTGATATCTGCTGAATGGTATCTTATGACTATATAATGATGTCTGGTTATATCTGAATAGTGTCTGATGACTTTGGTATGATGACGGATTATTATTGAATGACGTCTTGTGACTATTGGATGGTGTCTGGTAAATTTAGACTGATGTCTGATGACTATTAAATGATGCCTGATGACTACTGAATGATTTCTGGTAAAACACTGAACTGTTTCTGATGACTATTGAATGGTCTCTCTTGGCTATTCGATAGTTATTAAACACCACTCAATAGTCATCACACATCATTCAATGGTCATTAATCATCATTCTAAAGTCATCAGACACCTTTCAATTGTAAACAGACTTCAATCAATAGTTATCAGTCACCATTCACTGGTCATCAGACACCATCCAATTCTCATCAGACATCATTCAATAGTCATCACACATCATTCACTTGTCATCAGAAATATTCAGTTGTCATGAGACATCAATCAATAGTCAACAGTCATCATTCTAAAGTCATCAGACCTCATTCAATTACCATCCGACATCATTATGTAGTCACGAGACACCATTCAATAGTCATCAGACACAATTCAGTTTTTATCAGAAACCATTCAATAGTCATCAGGCGTCATTTAATTGTCATCAGACATCAGTCTATACTTACCAGACACCATCGAATAGTGACTAGACGTCATTCAGTAGTCATCAGTCATCATACAAATGTCATCAGACACCATTCAAATGTCACCAGACATCATGATATATTCATGAGACACCATTGAGCAGACTTCAGACACTATTAAATTGTCATCAGATGTCAATCAATAGTGATCAAACATCATCCAGTAAGCATCAGACATCATTAAATAGTCATCAGACACCATACAATTTCATCAGAAACCATTCAATATTCTTCAGACTTCACTCAATAGTCATCAGACACCATTCAATAGTCATCACACATCATTTAAAAATCATTAGTCATCATTGAAAAGTCATCAGACACCATTCAGTACTCATGAGACAGCAATCAGTAGTCATCGGCAGAATTCATTCAATAGTCATCAGATACCATTCAATAGTTATTAGACACCATTCAATAGTCTTTAGTCATCATTCTAAAGTCATCAGTCACCATTCTAAAGTCATCAGACACCATACAACACTCACCAGACATCATTCAATAGTCATCATACACCATTCAATAGCCATCAGACATCATTCAATAGTCATCAGACACCGTTCAACAGTCATCAGACTCCATTCAATTGTCATCATACTTCAATCAATAGTCATCAGACATCATGCAATAGTCATTAGTCATCATTCTAAAGTCATCAGACACCATACAACACTCACCAGACATCATTCAATAGTCATCAGACATCATTCAATAGAGACCATCATTCAGTAATCATCAGACGTCATTCAGTAGTCATCGGACACCATTCAGTAGCCATCAGACACCATTCAATAGTCATCAGACATCATATAATAGTCATTAGTCATTATACCATTCAAGAGTCATCAGACATCATTCAGTAGTCATTAGTCATCATTCTAAAGTCTTCAGACACCATTCAAGTGTCATCAGACAACAATCAATAATCATCATACACCATTCAATAGTCATCAGACACCATTCTATAATCATCAGATATCTTTCAATACTTATTAGTCATCATGCTTATATCATCAGAAACCATACAATACTCATAATACATGATTCAATTGTCATCACATACCATTCCATTGTCATCAGACGACATGCAATAGTTATCAGACGTCATTCTATAGTCATCAGTCATCAGTCATCAGTCATCATTATATAGTCATGAGACACCATTCAGTAGACATTATACACCATTGAATTGTCATCAGACAGCTCTCAGTAGTCATCAGACATCATTCAATAGTGAACAGACATCATTCAATAATCATCAGACATCATTCAATAGTCATCAGACACAATTCAGTTGTCATTAGAAACCATTCAATAGTCATCAGACATCATTTAATAGTCATCAGACATCATTCAATAGTCATCAAAAATCAGTCTAAGGTTATCTGACACCATCCAATAGTCACCAGACATCATTCATTAGTCATCAGACACGATTCAGAAGTCATCAGACATCATTCAACAGTCATCAGATATCACTCAATAGTTAACTGACATTTTTCAACAGTCGTCAGACGTTAGCTGACACGCCGTCTTTGTCTGTCAGTTATTTTAATAAGATATTGTTTATGTCTTATCAAAATGACTGATTGTTTGCTGACGGTGCTTTCATCGACATTGGATGAATTGTTTCATTAAGTAATAAATCTGAAAACAAAACGATTTATTTTTATATTGTTTGTGTTGTGCAATCGAACGTTGCGTTGGTAGACTCCTAGATAATAGACACTTGCGAAATTACGATTCCCCAAACGCACCGTAACAAACGTTACACACATAGATATTTGTCTAATCTATACTGAGTCTTGGTAGATATCAATACCGTTAATTTAAACAACATGTGAGCGCCGTATAGTAAAGTCGAGTATGCAATAACATATTTATGCATCTAGTGACATTAGTTGAAGCTTGTCAAATAGTTTCTGAAGGATGACCGTGTTTAACGCGGAACTGTAATCTACGAACAGGATGCGTGCATAACTGTTGGTAGGCTCGAAGCGCTACATCATAAAGTATAGGGCAAATGCAACAGCAACATCAGTGCATCGGTTGTCAATTTAAGTGACTTGGAATGCATCCATACTGGAGTTGCGACAGATTTCAGATACGTAAGGACCAGTTGCTCCAACACCTTCACCACCACTGACATCAGAGTCACGGGGCGGAAGTCGTCCAAGGCTTTCTTTCTGGGCTTATTTTGTAAAGGAATTATGGTCGCTGCCTTAACACAGACAGGAGCCGTATTCTGATGAAGAGAGGCGTTAACTAGATCTGTGAAAACAGGGTCTAATTCATTAGCGCAGTTTTTCAATGTGAAGCTGGAAACGTTGTCAGGACCAGCTGCCTTCCTGATGTCCTGCTGCTTGAATAGCTATCTCATCTCTTGCACAGTACGTGAAGGGAGGAGGGAGTGGCCAGCAGGGTTGGGCAGGCTGCTCGATACATACACAGTCGCTCTTTCGATATCATACTTGGTTTTCTTGTACTGTGCACGGTCGCCGCTCTCATGAAAGCGCCCTCCTTCTGTTTCAGTTTTATTTTAATGTTTCTGATGAACAACGGCTTATCGTTACCGTACACTATAAAAGTCTTTTGGGGAATAAACAGGTCCTAGCAGAAGCTTATGTGCGAT
The DNA here is from genome assembly GCA_025642075.2 of Ridgeia piscesae. NCBI lineage: Eukaryota > Metazoa > Annelida > Polychaeta > Sabellida > Siboglinidae > Ridgeia > Ridgeia piscesae. Next base: position 12,229 of record JAODUO010000224.1, on the reverse strand, counting down.
GTCACAGTGTCTGCATATTCATTAATATGTTTTGACGCGTATTTATTCCCAGTCCTTATATTTCTCAACAGCCTTGTATATGCAGAATGAACTCATGGTCCCAACGCTTGATATTGCTAACACATGATGTCACTCTTTTCTGTTTCTGACGATATGAAGGCAGGAGGTAGACCACAGCGTGGTCGGAGAAGCTAAAAGGCTTCCCCTCTATTGTGGCACACTTGACATGGTGCGTGTACTTTGGTCGACAGTGTAGTATGATTGAAATCACCAAGAATAAATTAGCACAAATGTGTCCGGGTTTGAGGTTTCCATGCAGATGATCTGATCAGCGATCGCAGAGGTAGCATTGGTCTGGGTGGGATGTACACACCCATCATGACAAGGGAGGTAAATTCTGAGTTCTCGCGGCAGGTAATACGGCTTATATTTTATGATGAGTCTCAAGTTCAGTGGAGCAAGTTGTAGACAAAACTGATGAGTCGTTGCACCATCACTGATTTATCATGAAACGCACTCCTTCACCTTTCGATTTGCCTGATAGTTCTGGCGAGCGACCTAGAATGAAGGACAGCTGAGTCTGGGGTCAAGGGGACAAGCCAGGTTTGAAGTACTACACGGAACAGTAACTAAAATCACGCCTCTCCTTAATCGAGTAAGAAGTATAGTTCATCACGCTTGTTTTTTTAGATATCTTACATTTGACAGAAATATTCGAGGGAGAGGATGGCGCGATAAAACAATCATATATACATAATATTATTGTTATAGATGTGTGTAACCACTTCCATGTTAATTAAATCTAAACTAAGGAGATATTTCAAATTTCATTATGTTCCAAAGAATGCAAATAAGCAACTTGTAGGCCTACATCAACTATAATTATACTCACCAACATATCTCCTTAATGTAATATTAATGTAATGGCCGGTTCATATAATATAAAACTCAGGTAATTAAAAATGCTAATGTTCAAATATCTTCCCCAGAGCTTATAAATATTGTACAGTTCAAGCTTTCCTGTAGACGATGTGTCGGTACATGCTCCTAGTGAATACAAAACAATGCATCATTGTATATATTACTGTACCTAATTTACAATAGTGTTGTCACAGATATATACATGTGGAAATTCTAGGTTAATGATATCCATTAAAATAGTACAATTTCGGCAGGCATGCTTTGGTGATGAGTGTTATATATAATAGTAGGGAGGTCAGACCAATTTGACGCCCCTTCTGACAACATGGGGAGACAGGGAGTTTAGCTGCCGTAATTTATCATCACGCAACATACCTGTTCTTGTATAATTTTTCTTATGTTGCTATAATGTCATTCTATGATTCTGCGCCGATAACTGATTTTTTGGCGGTGTTTAAAAGGTGTTAATGATTTGTTCCCTCTCGATGTCATATTTCGATTTTCATTGTTTACGCCCGCGGCCATATTGGATCACGTTGACAGGCCCCATCTTTCAAAATTGTTTGCGAGATTATGTTAATGAGTACGGACATTTTGAAAATAATGGAACAAAGAAGAAAGGTAAAACTATATGATCATATAAATATCATGGTAATACGTCGATAAAAAGTTGTAGTAATTAGGCAGTTAAAATGACCTATCTTTGGCTATGTGTTATGGGTACTTATTTAATATGCTTCAAGTTGCTTCATATGCAGTAGTGAAAAGAATTGTCTGGACGATAACGTGGTCACAGTGATGGCTTACCAATCGATAGGACAAACTGCCACAAAGTCCGTGTATGGAGCCCCTGTCTCAAACTACGTCGCCATTTTGCCTTATTCCCCGTACGCGCGTTGCACGCAATGCATTGTGGTATACAAAGCACTCGGATCCCGACGTGGTCGACATCAGATGTTTTTGATTAATAGTATTATAATTTATAGACGGCAGGTTCTGACGGCTGCAGGTGTGGCTGTGCAAACTAATTATTAGTGTTATAACCCCTTCTCAGCTGGTACGTACCTTCCCCCGATGATTATTTTGCCCTTTATCAACAAGGTTCATAGACAAATACAGAAATTAAGCATATTCACTCTTTACAGTCAATAAATGGTTATTGCCAGATACAGAAGAATTGATCGTTGACAGATAAGCTTAAAACCAATTACCAGGGAGAAAGTATGCATTCGATTCATGTTAGACGTTTGTTAGGAATATCAACAATCGGTGTCGCCACACTGTGAGTAACTGTCGTTTCCATCTACTTGTACACGTACTCATATATACTGGTCAGCCCGCGTGTCGAAGACATGAATAAAAACATGCCGATCTTTCCAATGTATGAAACAACGTTTGCAAAGTATACCGATAAACAAAATCACTTATTTCATTCGGCACTTGTGTAGAATTCGGACCCACCTCAATTGTTGTATCTTTGCCAACATTTAATACTTGATTCTGTTAATTCAGTTATTTAACACCATCTTGCGCATATTTATGATTAATAATTAGCAGACTCTTGAGTAACAGACGTGACAGTGGTAGGAAATGTATGTCTGGTGATGTGTCGAGACAGTACAACAGTTGTAGGTGGAGAACCACGTCCTCCACATGTAAGTACACGGGCCAAAGCAAAACTGCATCATGCTTGGATTGTATCAGAAATTATTTAAATCGATATTTTGATGCAGTTCTTTTTTAAATCTGTGGTTTGATGTAAACATAAATCATAATTATCATAGTGTTTTCGCAAGTGAAGAAAACATCAAATTTAGAAGAGTTTGGTGTGATCCATATGGTATGATGTTAAGCAGGATTTAAATGCAGCTTGTTTTATATTTTGTCATATTATAAAGGTTTAAAAGTAGGTTAGTAATTCTGAAATTTCAGTACACAAAATGCAATTAGAAATTACCATTGCCAACTTCCCCTGTCATCATTCAATGTGTGCACATAAAAAGCTTATTTACATTTTTAGTGACAACCATGTTTTTTTCATTTAAGACCATACACTTTGCAACCTGATTCAGTATTCCAACCAATAATACAACACGGTAAAACATGAGACATTCATTGTGCAATCACACTTGTGCAACATTCATGCTCTTCAAGCCCTAAAGGATAAAACTAGGACTTATCCAGATCTTAAAATATTCATTAATCCTGTCTTAGCTGCATTGGAAATTGTAATGCGTAGTTGGCATAAACCTGCCCGGACAAGCATGGTACATTAATGTTACAATTATTTAATTACTGACATGTATAATGTCCGACTCATCAACGCAGTTTAAATTATTACTTTCTACTGCATTATTTTGTCTTGATATGTTCCGTACAGGATTAGTACTTGTTACTCTTATACCTTATTGCTCAAGTGCTTATTTTTGGAGTCTATTATTTATTTACTATTATATATATATATATATATATATATATATATATATATATATATATATAATAATATATATAATCATAAAAGTAAAATGATAACTATAAAAATACATATTTACATATAAGTAATGAATACTATATATATATATATATATATATATATATATATATATATATATATATATATATATACAAGTGTAATCAGTAAAAGTAATGAGTAACTAAAATACATATTTACATTTTTAATAAGTAATGAATACTTTGATGTAATATATATATATATATATATATATATATATATATATATATATATATATATATATATATAATCAAAGTATACATTACTTATTAAAAATGTAAATATGTATTTTATATTTACATTTAATATTATGATATTCCGTCCATATGTGTCATATTTTCTATTTATGATGTTGTCTATGTGTACCAGCTCTGGGTTGTCATGGAAACTGTTTACTAGTGGGTTCATATCACTTGAACAAGACTGAACAGTTCTAGTGTTTGTATGAGTACTTTCAAGAATACTCATGTAAGTACTCTCACAAGTACTAACATATGAAGTAACCTTTACACACTCACATCACATTAATCAAGTAGTGGTTCTGTATTATCCAGTTGTGGAATAAAAAAAATTCCTGTTCGGCTAGCTGGTCAGTTATGTCCAATTGTCCACTGCACTACTTGGTCATCAGACGTACCAGGTAGGAGTGAGGTGACGTGACTGTGGTCAAGTACCTTTCTATGTGGACGAGGCTGGAGGGTGGCCCATTAGCACCCTTGTTTCATTACTATATACTACTAGACACATACCCTCCTTATCCCGCTCATTCTCTCTCTCTCACTCCATTTCTCCTTGTCTCTCTCCCTCCCTCTCCCCTTCGCCCTCTTTCCCTCTCTTCCTGCCTCCCTGTTTCCCACCCTCACTCCTTCCCTCCCTTTTGCCCCATCCCCCCTCTTTCCATCATTCTGTTCCTCCCTCTCCCGACCCCCTCTGCCCTCCATGGAATGAACATGATGTCATATTGTCAGGGTAGCTATTAACTGTGGTTGTCTCCAGTGTCTGCAGTGACACTGTGACAGTGTGTTATGCTGTGCTTTGCTGTGTTAACTGATGAATCCCGTCTGTGTTTGTAGAACGTACGCGTGTTGGAAGACAACTTCCATGACATCATGCATGGCACCCCATGACAACTCATCACCCTCGAAAAGGAGAAATCAATAGGGTAAATAAGAATGGCCTGGATTGACACCAACAGTGTCACCATTGTGAAGACACTACTGTGTACATTTCTACATCGGTCCTCTTTTAAAGTTACCATTGTACTCAAATGCTGATTGTATTACTCATCCAAGCAGTGTCAAGACTGGCCACTAGGTCTGTTGTGACTGTTTGGCGACGCAGCAAAGACGCAGGATTATCAAACAAGCCTTCACATTAAACACAATTAAATAACATAATAAACATCACACCACCACCGGGCCTATTAAAACTATCAAAAACCATGGCCATTACATAGCCACCAGGTGCTGCATCAACACTGCAGTGTCTCCTTTTATCACTGAGCAATTAGCATCATAGGTTTTCAAACAGCAATCATGAACCTCCCCTTCACAACACTCAATCACCTAAACTGCCTGTAATGCAAACAAACAAACAAACAAACAAACAAACAAACAAACAAACAAACAAACAAACAAACAAACAAACAAACAAACAAACAAACAAACAAACAAACAAACAAACAAACAAACAAACAAACAAACAAACAAACAAACAAACAAACAAACAAACAAACAAACATACTATCTAACGCATGTGCACAATTTTCAAACCACCTTCAAACACTTATAATGTCACATCACCTTGAAACACATGAGTCAAATATTTTGCAAAACACAATAGTAAAGTTAACAGATTCTGGTCAGTTTGCTAATCTAGTCCCTTTTGACCAATCCCAAAAGTGACTTTAATTGTGACCTTGATACTGAAAATGAGCATAGATGATTAAAGTCATATGTGACTGATCCTAGTTACCGTCATGCTTACATTAACTATCCTAACCTTTGTCAGTGCATTGTTTACCAACTTCCTGGCACATACGGTATAACTAATTATTTATAAATATCCAAAAATGTTAAATATTAAATGGCAATTCTATGTTTGTGTCAGCTGGGCAATTTGTTGAGCTTTGTGATTGGGCAGAAGGCATCAGTCGCGGGAATCTCCATCATTTCACTTCCATCATTATTTAGTTAACACACCGACACCCACCCACACACACACCCCCCACACACACACTCATATACACATGCAAACACAGACACGCGCAACGCACGCACGCACGACACACACACACACACACACTCAAACACAGTCCACTTTCCTTTTTACGATACTCCAAACATTACGGTTTAGGAAATTATTTTTCAGAAATGTCACTGCATAAGTCTTGGTTTTGTTCAGTAGTATACCCTCAGTTATTAAAAAACGCATTCAGGTAGGTACACCCATATTCAGGCATGCATGCATACATATACATACATACACAAACACACACACCCATGTACAGACACATGTACACAAACAGACACATACACATGTACTTATATCACACACACACACACACACACACACACACACACACACACACACCACACACACACACACACACACACACACACACACAAACACAGACATGGTGAGAGATACCTTCTCTACATACGTTTACATACATAATCATTATGGTTTTTCTTTTGGAAGAATTTGATTGTGGTGATGTACTGATTCTCTAACAGTGTCACATGTGTTGCAGGCTCTAACAGTGTCAGTGTGTTGCAGGCTCTAACATTGTCAGTGTGTTACCTGTCCTAACAGTGTAAGTGTTTTGCAGGCTCTAACAGTGTCAGTGTGTTACAGGCTCTAGCAATGTCAGCGTGTTACATGCTCTAACAGTGTCAGTGTGTTGCATGCTCTAACAGTGTCAGTGTGTTGCAGACTCTAACAGTGTCAGTGTGTTGCATGCTATAACAGTGTCAGTGTGTTGCAGGCTCTAACAGTGTCAGTGTGTTGCAGGCTCTAACAGTGTCAGTGTGTTGCAGGCTCTAACAGTGTCAGTGTGTTGCATGCTCTAACAGTGTCAGTGTGTTGCAGGCTCTAACAGTGTCAGTGTGTTGCAGACTCTAACAGTGTCAGTGTGTTGCATGCTCTAACAGTGTCAGTGTGTTGCAGGCTCTAACAGTGTCAGTGTGTTACAGGCTCTAGCAGTGTCAGCGTGTTTCATGCTCTAACAGTGCCTGTGCTTTACAGGCTCTAACAGTGTCAGTGTCTTACAGTTTCTAACAGTGTCAGTGTGTTACAGGCTCTAACAGTGTCAGCGTGTTATATGCTCTAACAGTGCCTGTGTCTTACAGGCTCTAACAGTGTCAGTGTGTTGCAGGCTCTAACAGTGTCAGTGTGTTGCATGCTCTAACAGTGTCAGTGTGTTGCATGCTCTAACAGTGTCAGTGTGTTGCAGACTCTAACAGTGTCAGTGTGTTGCATGCTCTAACAGTGTCAGTGTGTTACATGCTCTAACAGTGTCAGTGTGTTACAGGCTCTAGCAGTGTCAGCGTGTTTCATGCTCTAACAGTGCCTGTGCTTTACAGGCTCTAACAGTGTCAGTGTCTTACAGGCTCTGACAATGTCACTGTGTTGCAGACTCAAACAGTGTCAGTGCTGATGCAGGCTTTAACAGTGTCAACGTGTTGGAGGCCCTAACAGTGTCAACGCGTTCTTGGGCCTGGGTCTGCCCTGGGTCATCATGGAAGGCCATGTACAAGGTGGTGAAGAAGTTCACAGTGTCCTCCAACAACCTCGTACATTCTGTTGTTGTCTTCGTCATCGTTGACTTCATCTGTCTCATTGTCCTCAAGGTGCGACACAAGGTCAGTCTCTCCCCGGGTCACACATCCCAGCATGCACCAGGGTTTCACATCCCGGCATGCACCAATGATTCACATCCCAGCATGCATCAGGGTAAACACATTAAAAGGGAATCCATATTTAATAAGTTTCTTCCAAATTTGACCTGAGAGCCAAACAGCGTCTCACCCTATTGTGGCGGCTTTCCTAGGTGGATGTGAGGAGATTAAAAGTGCTGCCAGCTCACGGAGCCTGTGTAATCTACACTAAGGCCACTCCTGCTAAGGTCTCTACTCCCAGCATGCACCTGGTAAGGGCAACTCCATCCATCATGCAACAGAGACACACATCCCTGCATGCACCCTGGTCACATCACCCAGCATGCAACATGGTCACTCCTCCCAGCATGCACCACAGTCACACCACCATCATGCATCAGTATCATTCCTCTGTTCATACGTCTCTGTCTCTGTCTCTGTCTGTGTCTCTGTCTGTGTCTGTGTCTCTGTCTGTGTCTCTGTCTCTGTCTCTGTCTCTGTCTCTGTCTCTGTCTCTGTCTCTGTCTCTGTCTCTGTCTCTGTCTCTGTCTCTGTCTCTGTCTCTGTCTCTGTCTCTGTCTCTGTCTCTGTCTCTGTCTCTGTCTCTGTCTCTGTCTCTGTCTCTGTCTCTGTCTCTGTCTCTGTCTCTGTCTCTGCTCTGTCTCTGTCTCTGTCTCTGTCTCTGTCTCTCTCTCTCTCTCTCTCTCTCTCTCTGTCTCTCTCTCTCTCTCTCTCTGTCCCTGTCCCTGTCTGTCTGTCTGTCTGTCTGTCTGTCTGTCTGTCTCTCTGTCTCTCTCTCTTCTCTCTCTCTCTGTGTCTCTGTCTGTCTGTCTGTCTGTCTGTCTCTCTCCCCCTCTCTCTCTATGTCTCTCTATGTCACTCTCTGTCTCTGACTCTGTCTCTGTCACTTTCACTGTCTGTCTGTCTGTCTCTCTCTCTGTCTCTCTGTCTCTCTCGTTCTCTCTCTCAGTCTCTCTGACTCTCTGTCGGTCTGTCTGTCTGTCTGTCTGTCTATCTGTCTGTCTGTCTGTCTGTCTGTCTGTCTGTCTGTCCGTCTGTCCGTCTGTCTCTCTCTCTGTCTCTCTGTCTCTCTCGTTCTCTCTCTCAGTCTCTCTGACTCTCTGTCTGTCTGTCTGTCTGTCTGTCTGTCTATCTGTCTGTCTGTCTGTCTGTCTGTCCGTCTGTCCGTCTGTCTCTCTCTCTGTCTCTCTCTGTCTCTCTCTCCCTCCGTCCCTCCGTCCCTCCGTTCCTCCGTCCTTCCATCCCTCCGTCCCTCCGTCCCTCCGTCCCTCCGTCCCTCCGTCCCTCCGTCCCTCCCTCCAGTATCCAGTCCTCAGGATTGCTATAGCGCTTCACACTTTATTTCCCTGGCAGCCCTGTTAAAATAACATCTTAACTTCGCTGGAAGCATTCAACGACGCTGCAATTAATACACGTAGGCTGTTCGTCAACATAAACACCATGGTCTATATCCAGGTACTTATTCATACAGCTGAGTGAACTGGAGCAATGAAGAGTGAAAAACGTCGCTCTGAATTTGTTCCGTAATTTTACTGGGGAATAGTGTCCAAAAACTGTATTTTCACCCGTAAAGGCAAGCGTTTCTAGGAAGACAAATACACGCACGAACGCGCACGCGAACACAAACGCGAACCTACGTATACAGGAAATGTAAGAATTGGCGCATGTGTATAAGGCCCCATAATTACCAGGAAGTTGCACGTTGCGCAGCTGCGGGTTCGAAAATTAGTGGTCACGTCACTGCGGCTTCCGCCCAACAACGAGCAGGGTGTAAGAAGTGGATCCGCGGAAGGTCAGTTCTGTTCATTGTTTAGTCGTTTTCTCCTTCGTCGTCTTTATTTGTTAGGTATTCAAACCCTTACTATTTACTCGTTTCAATGTTGTTATAGGAAACGGCCGCGACGACACCGATATGTGGACTACAAACTCTAAAACGCGTGCAACAATGCCATCGGATTAGATATCGAGGACGCATTCTAAGCGAACGTCGATCAAAAGGGAAGCGACTTCAGATTCAGATCAAGTTGCCGAAACGGTTATTAAGCCTAGGTGACAGTGACTTTATTCGTAATTACCGGACTTTACGATATCATTAGGTGTAGATCGTTGTAATTTAGATTAATTAGTTTAGGTAACCATGGTCGGGCGGAGAGTAAACTCCATTCGCTTTTGAAGCATTGGTAAATCACACCTCCTCCTCCCCGAAAAGGGTTGGAGGTTGGGTGGACGGCTTGCAGACTCCTTCCATGGCTTACACGCCATATTGTGTATATCTTACCAAATAACTGATTGTTTGCTGACGGTGCTTTCATCGACATTGGATGAATTATATCATTAACTAATAAAACTGAAAACAAAACGAATTTTGTTATATTGTTTGTGTTGTGCAATCGAACGATGCGTGGGTAGACTCCTAGATAATAGACAATCAATAATCATGAGACACCATTCAATTGTCATCAGACATCATTATGTAGTCATGAGACACCAATCAGTAGACATTAGACACCATTCAATTGTCATCAGATGCCATTCAATAGTCATCAGACATCATTCAATAGTCATCATACTTCAATCAATAATCATCAGACATCATTCAATAGTCATCAGAAACATATCAGTAGTCATTGGAAACCACTGAATATTCATTAGACATCATTCAATTGTCATCAGATACCATTCAATAGTCACTAGACATCATTCATTAATCATCAAACACGATTCAGAAGTCATCAGACATCATTCAGTAGTCATCATGCATCATTCAATAATCATCAGACATCATTCAATAATCATCAGACACAATCCAATAGTCACCAGACATCATTCATTAGTTATCAGACACGATTCAACAGTCATCAGACACCAGTCTATAGTCATCAGACACCATTCAATAGTCATTAGATACCATTCAGTAGTCATCAGACAACATTCAGTAGTCATCAGACATCACTCAATAGGCAACAGTCTTCATTCTAAAGTCACCAGACACCAGTGAATTATCATCAGATATCATTCAGTAGTCATCGTACATCATTCAATAGTGACCAGACATCATTCAGTCATCATCAGACATCATTCAGTAGTCATCGGACACCATTCAATAGTCATCATGCACCATTCAATAGTCCTCAGACATCATTCAGTAGTCATTACTCATCATTCTAAAATCTTCATACACAATACAATACTCATGAGATATCATTCAATAGTAATCATACACCATTCAATATTCATAAGACACATTCAATAGTCAGACACCAGTGAAATGTCATGAGATGTCATTCAATAGTCATCGTACATCATTCAATAGTGACAAGACATCATTCAGTAATGATCAGACATCATTCAGTAGTCATCGGACACCACCCAATAGTCATCACACACAATTCAATAGTCATCCGACATTATTCAATAGGCATCATACACCATCCAATATTCATCAGACAACATTCAATAGCCATCAGACATCACTCAATATTCAGCAGCCATCATTCTAAAGTCAACAGACACCATGCAATAGTCTTCAGACATCATTCATTAGTCATGAGACGCCATTCTATAGTCATTACACATCATTCAGTAATCATTAGTCATCATTCTAAAGTCTTCAGACACCATACAATACTTATGAGACATTACTCAATAGTCATCATTCACCATTCAATAATCATCAGACATCACTCAGTAATCATCAGACGTAACTCAATAATCACCAGTCATCATTCTAAAGTCAACAGACACCATTCAATAGTCATCAGACACAATTCAATTGTCATCAGACATCATTATGTAGTCATGAGACACCAATCGTTAGACATTAGACACAATTCAATTGTCATTAGATGCCATTCAATAGTCATCAGACATCATTCAATAGTCATCAGACACATTTCAGTAGTCATCGGAAACCACTGAATAGTCATTAGACATCATTCAATAGTCGTCAGACACCATTCGATAGTCACCAGACATCATTCATTAATCATTAAACACGATTCAGAAGTCATCAGACATCATTCAGTAGTCATCATACATCATTCAATAATAATCAGACATCGTTCAATAGTCAGCAGACAAAATTCAGTTGGCATTATAAGCCATTGAATAGTTATCAGACACAGTCCAATAGTCACCAGACATCACTCAATAGTCAACAGTCATCATTCGAAAGTCATCAGACACCAGCGAATTGTCATCAGATGTCATTCAATAGTCATCGTACATCATTCAATTGTAACCAGACATCACTCAGTCTTCATCAGACATCATTCAGTAGTTATCGGACACCACTCCATGTACATCATGCACCATTCTATAGTCCTCAGACATCATTCAATAGTCATCATTCACCATTCAATAGTCATCAGACATCACTCAGTAATCATCAGACGTAACTCAAAAATCACCAGTCATCATTCTAAAGTCAACAGATACCATTCAATAGTCATCAGACTTCAATCAATAATCATCAGACACCATTCAATTGTCATCAGACATCATTATGTAGTCATGAGACACCAATCAGTAGATATTAGGCACCATTCAATTGTCATCAGATGCCATTCAATAATCATCAGACATCATTCAATAGTCATCAGACACATATCAGTAGTCATCGGAAACCAGTGAATAGTCATTAGACATCATTCAATAGTCGTCAGACAGCATTCAATAGTCACCAGACATTATTCATTAATCATCAAACACGATTCAGAAGTCATCAGACATCATTCAGTAGTCATCATACATCATTCAATAATAATCAGACATCATTCAATAGTCAGAAGACAAAATGCATGTGACATTAGAAATCATTCAATAGTTATCAATCACAATCCAGTAGTCACCAGACATCATTCATTAGTTATCAGAAATTCAACAGTCATCAGACACC
>JAODUO010000223.1:377500-454591 GCA_025642075.2 Ridgeia piscesae | reverse complement strand
CGGGGTTCTTAATGGCAGAAAACCTAAATGATATTTTATTTTTTTCCCAGGGGATAAGATATTACCAGTATTTGAGACTAAGTTTCGAAAAGAGTTTGACTATTTAGGACAACTATTGTAACCCCAACAATGGTAGCTATGAAAATAAGAGATATGAAGGATAATAAATCACCTGGAGTGGATGGGATTTCTCCCAAATTACTATTGGAAATTGTAGAACAAATCAGCATACCGCTTGCAACAGTGTTCAATTTGTCATTAGAGGAGGGAATAGTTCCGTTAGAATGGAAAAAGCAAACATTATACCATTATTTAAAAGGTTCAGAAACAAGTCAGAGAACTATAGACCAGTGAGTTTAACATCGTGATTTGCAAACTATTAGAAAGACTAATTAAAGATCACCTGGTTGATTTTCTTGTTAAAAATAAATTGATAAACCCATCTCAACATGGGTTTTTAAAAGCGAGGTCATGCTTAACAAATATGTTATGTTTTTTGGAAGATGTCACAAAGTGGCTAGATGAGGGATCACCAGTAGATATAATCTACTTAGATTTTAAAAAGCCTTTGACAAAGTGCCACACCAAAGACTACTACTTAAACTAAAGGCCATGGCATAGGAAATGGAATGATCAACTGGATAGAAAAATGGCTTATTGATAGAAGACAAAGAGTAGTAGTTGATGGGGAGGTTTCAAACTGGAAAGTCGGTTTTGAGTGGAGTACCGCAGGGATCAGTACTGGGACCTATTTTATTCTTAATATATATCAATGATTTGGATGATGACATAACAAGCAAGGTGTTGAAGTTTGCGGACGACACAAAAGTGTTTAGGAAAATTAAAAGTGATGCAGATAGACAGCATTTACAAGATGATCTTAATAAGTTGATAGAATGGTCTGAGAAGTGGCAAATGCTGTTTAATTTTGGAAAGTGTAAGTGCCTTCACACAGGACATGGGAATGAAGATGCACAATATACAATGGGTGATACTGTACTAAATACTACCTTAAAGGAAAAGGACTTAGGGTTAACTATTAGTGCTGACATGAAGGTATCAAAGCAGTGTGGAATTGCAGCAGCGAAGGGAAACCAAATTCTTGGATTAATTAGGCGAAATATAGTGTACAAAGAAAAAGAACTAATAATACCGCTATATAAAACAACAGTTAGGCCTCACTTAGAATATTGTATACAACCATGGAGGCCATATCGCAAGAAGGATATTGATATGCTAGAAAGAGTACAAAGGAGAGCAACCAAAATGATACCAAAACTCGGGAATATTAGTTATGAAATGCGTCTAAAAGAATGTGGTTTAACAACACTAGAAACCAGAAGATTGAGGAGATCAGATTGATGTGTTTAAAATATTGAATGGATATGAAAATATTGACAGAAATATTTTTTTCACAGTCAAGGAAGAGAGAAGGACTAGAGGACATGGAGTTACATTAGCAAAGAAGCAGTGTAGACTAGATATTAGAAAATTTTCATTTTCACAAAAACAGTAAACGAATGGAACAGATTATCAGCTGATTGTGTAGGTGCTAGTAGTGTTAATATATTTAAAAATAAAATCGACATATACCTAAGACGGGCGGGGTATACTTAGATAGATAGGTTGGACTCTCGATAAGCCAAATGGCTTCCTAGTCCACCTGCCATCTAGAGTTGAATCTCTAGGTGGCAATCTTGTTAAATCTTGTTAAATCATAAACATGGTAGATATTTTAATTTGCAGGTCCCTACTAAGTTAGGATTAGAGCTAGAGTGAACGTTATCCAATTATAATTATATAGTTATAATGGCACAATTGAGACGGGTTCGAATTTTACACAAGTACCAGTGAAATGACCGAATATGAAGAAAACGGCCACACATGAGTTAAACATTCTAAGTCTAAACTCTAATATCACCTATTTTATGACTCATTAAAACATGGCGCCAAACGTTTTTTCGTTGGAATAGTGGCGCCGTACGACGGGATTTGAAGAATCACGACTACTAGATTACGAAACTGTGAACCACTCGCGAACTGCTAAGTCTAAGGATACTTTCTCTAATAAAAGTGTTATGCCACATTAATTTATTCCGTTTGTTTAATAAAGTATTTAATTTGTATTTAACTCACACAAAATGGGTTATGAGTATTTTGTACGTTCGAGTGACGTGTCGTTTTCGCGTCGCTGCAGTCTGCGGAGATGCTATGTCAAGGCCGTCAACATCGAGCCATCTGGTTTGTTTACCGGAAGCAGTCAAATATGTTCTTTTAACAGTTGTTGAGGCTAAAGTACTGTCGCTAGTTGTAAACGGGTATACTGGTAAAGCTTCTCCCTTGATAACGGGAATGATTTAAATGCTTGCTTCAGCAGGTTTTTCGCCTTCGAGTGACCACGTTTTAAACGACAGCTTCTTTATGAATGACTGGAGACGCAAAGTTCGAGCCCCCACTCCCTATCGTGTAGGTGGTACGGCGATACAGATCAACCCGAGAACGATGACATATTTTGGAATAGGTGTATTGCTATTTCTCTCCGCATTTGTACTGTTCCTTCCGGCTAGCGAAAAGCACCAACCGCCAGACCCGAGGGAAACCATGTTTCCCGCTTACAACGCCACCTATCCGCTGTCAGCGCCACAAGCGACAACAGACGGACTTCGTTACAACATAGCAGTTGTTGCCGATCTCGATACAGATTCTAAATCGCACACGAAGCCAAATATGTGGTTTAGTTACTTGAAGAAGGGTTATTTGACATTTGATTCGTCTAAGAGTAAAGTGACAGTGGCGTGGGATTCATCAGTAATCACGCTGGAATCGAAAGTTTCGCAAGGTGGACGAGGCATGGAGCTGTCAGAACTCACTGCGTTCAATGGCAAACTGTACAGTTGTGATGATCGCACAGGCATAATATATGAAATCACAACAGACGGCACAGTTCTCCCTTGGGTCATACTGCAGGATGGCAACGGACATGTTGCCAAAGGTACAAATTAATATCGTATACTATTACATCTGTACATATTGTAGCCTTAAATGTTAACAGATGTTAACTACTATCGAGTTGCGAGTGTGACAGCAACTTGTATGTTTATTGGTGGGTGAACATTGAACAAACGAATGGGCTGATTGTGGTGGCAGGAAAGTGTAAATATATTCAACAGTGAAAGGCAACAAATTGTGTTTTTGATCATGCAAATGATACACAGTGCAGTAATGGTTATACAACTGTATAGTTCAGATTTTATATACTCACACCTGTAAGTTGGATTATAATCCAAATTATTTTGGATATATTATGACTCAGTCATCACATTCAAAATGTTGTGAATTAATTTGCAGTATTACAATTGGTGTATCATAATTTTACAACTATTGTCAACAATTTTGATTGTATTATCAGGCAATCGTGTAAATATCCACTAGAGTTGTACTCAGCCTCTCAAGCAGACCGACATCCAACCCGTGAAAAAATAATTTCGGACTATATGTTCCGTGATGAACACAAACTGCGATATGTTGATCCCACAGTTAGCAAAGATTCTGTTTGATGGTTGATAGTCATATATAACTGGTGGCAAATAATGTTACACATTTTTTGTGTTATGCAAATTTATGCTTTAAAATGGTTTTAAATGGAGAGTAAACTTTTTGAATCTACAAATGTGCTTGCAGGCTTCAAGTGTGAATGGATGGCAGTGAAAGACAATACGTTGTGGGTTGGTGGACTGGGAAAGGAATGGACCACCACACTGGGCGTTGTCCAGAACTTGAACCCGCAGTGGGTCAAAAGTATTGGTCACCATGGCGATGTTCTACACCACAGCTGGGTGGAGAAGTACAATGCACTACGGACGAAGGGCGGCTTTGAGCTTCCAGGTAATTTTTATATAAATTCAGAAACTTCTCATAGTGTCTGAGGGACTGTTGCATCAATTGCCAATACAAAATTGTAGCGGGTTGGTTCAACGCGTATTGAAATAATTAATATTGATGCCACCTATAAAGTGGAACATTACTGTCATAACTAAATGTAATATATATATATATATATATATATATATATATATATATATATATATATATATATATATACCAGATGCATGGTGAATGTCAGAACCAGAGAGCAGGGTCAAGCATGGTGGGTAATAATATACTGGCAATAATGGCACATGGACAGGAGTGAGGCAAGGATGTCTTCTGTCACCATTCTCATTACTGCTCACCATAGACTGGATCATGAAAACGACTACAACAAATAGACGAAATGGGATCCAGTGGACACCTTGGAGCCAGTTGGAGGACCTGAACTTTGCGGATGACCTCGCTCTCCTCTCACACAGCCATCAACAGATGCAGGAAAAAACAGAGCTGCTAAACACAGTCTCAACGCAGCTAGGACTCAACATCAACAGAAGCAAGACAAGGATTATGAAAGCCAACACAAAGAACAACAACCCCATTACAATGAACGGAGAGCCACTGGAAGAGACAGACTCATTCACATACCTGGGCAGTACAATCAACAAAAATGGAGGCACAGAAGAAGACGTCAAAGCAAGGATACAGAAAGCAAGAGTTGCATTCATCATGTTGAGAAAAATTTGGAGAGCAAAACAAATCAAAACTAACACCAAACTGAGAATATTCCATTCAAATGTCAAGGCAGTTTTACTCTATGGATTGGAGACATGGCGAAGTACACAGAAGACACTAAAAAGAATACAGACCTTCATCAACAAATGCCTGCGTAGAATCCTACACCTGAAGTGGACAGACAAGATATCCAACACTACACTCTGGAAAATGACCAAGCAACTACCCATAGAAAATGAAATAAAGAAGAGAAAATGGAGGTGGATAGGGCATACTATTACACTCAGGAAACACCAGAAATCATCACCCGTCAAGCCGTCACATGGAACCCCCAGGGAAAAGGCGAAGAGGTAGGCCACGAAACACCTGGCAGAGACACGGAAAAAGAAACAAAGGAGATGGGATACACCAGGAGAGAAATGGAGAAGATGGCCACAGACAGAAAACGGTGGCATTCCTTGTTCAATGGCCTATGCTCCCAGGGAGCAGACAGGCATAAGTAAGTCAGTAAGTAAGTAATAACGGCACATCAGTTGAATCCATGCTGTGGTTTAGGAATCTATTGTGGTTTGTAAATACAATACCATAATAGGGATGGTTTGAATGAATTTGAAATGCATGATATCTATGTGGTATTTTGCAAACTTATGACATTACCCTGTAGAAGAGCAGTGGGTTGCAGAGATGGAGTGAGTACAATACAAATGTACTCGAGTACGAGTACGATTACTTTGAACATTCATGAGTACGAGTACTCAGTACTCAGAAACAAATGTACTCGAGTACAAGTACGATTACTTTACAACATACTCGAGTACGAGTACGATTACTTTAGAATGTAATCATGATTACTGTAATGAATATTCTGTTTATAACATAAAGGCGACTTTCATGGAATCCCTAGGTGTCATTCTTGTTCTGTTGTTGTGTCACTAATGTTCTAACTGATTACTGCTATCCACTATCCAGGTGTTATTATTATTAATAATTAGACGACTTTCTCAGCTATTGGATGAATCATGTAATGCTGGATTAATAATTTAATTTATGGTTTCTGAATCAAATACAAATAGGAGGCATTTAAAAATTTCAAATACACACGATCAAATACATTACAATAACAACACTTCAAAACCAGGGGGGCATATTCAAAAGAGTAGTATATCAAATGGGTCAAGACATGGGGTCAAATACATTTGTATTTGAAAGTATTTAAATACTTTTTAAAGTATTTGTATTTGATGTTTAGGAATTAAAAGTATTTGTATTTAAATACTTTCCTAAAGTATTTGAGTTGTTCAAATATTTTTTTGAAATACATTGTCAGTATCAACATTTCTTTTTCACTGTCACATGTAATGCCTGCCAAACTGATTACCTTAATGCACTGCAACTTCACCCAACAGTGCCAATTACTGATGAAGACACTTAACAGCAGGCTTCCTTCCCCTGGCCCTGCAGTGACCACAACTTGTGTTTGCTCACAGCCAGAGGATGGACCTAACAGTGACCATAGGTCAATATCCCCTTTTGTTCTTTAGTCAGGCTTCAATTTGGCACCAGGTTATTCTGGTTTCCTGGCTGACTTTGAAGTTGAGCCTTCCTCACAACATGGTAGCAATGATTAGCAGTGTCTCTTCTGATGGCAACATAGGTATTATATTATTATGGACCTCCTGGCTTAACATACAAATGCTATTTTTTCTCCTTTACCTCTTTCAGTTAGTTGTCACTGTGATGCAGTTAGCAATAACAATACTCCCTAGCACTGGTCTGCCTGTCATCATATGAGCAAAACACTAATTATGCCTATAAACTAGATGTCTCAATATGTGTTGCTTTTCTTTTACCTACATAGTAATACAAAATGAAAAGTATTTGAAAAATATATGAAAAGGTATTTGAAATACGTTTCAATGTATTCGTATTTAAATACATTTATATTTAAAAAGTATTTGTAATCCCTCAATACTATTTGTATTTAAATACATTTCAATGTATTTGACCCCATGTCTGGCTGGGACAAACACAAAATGATTGTGGATTTAGACAGGTTTACAGTTTGCACTTAATTAAACATAATAGACAGGGATTTAGCAGCTAACCGCCCAGACCCAGTCAGGATTCTGGATGTTGGAAATATGACCAGTCATTCACACCATACTGACAGAGCAAACAGTACAGGTGGGGCTGTGGCCTGGCTTCTAAAATTACAAAGCAAGATGTTAGGGGATGCTTATCTCTTGCAATGCTTCCCAGGGACTGTCACAATATAACTTTTACTTTGTACTAAGCAGGAGGGTGGGGAGATGTTGCTTCTCTGGGAAGACAAGGTATTAATTAGGGAAATCTGACTGAATATTTATTTAACTGAAATGCTCAACAGTAATAGAAAATGAATACCTTGATTATTATTACATTTATTAGATACTTCTAATGTAATTTTTATCTGTCTAATATATTTGCTTGCAACTGTTCATATGAAAAATATGTAATCGTGAGAAGTAATCGTGAGTACGATTACTTTGGTAATGTACTCGAGTACGAGTACGATTACTTTCCTTCATACTCGAGTATGAGTACTCAAAAAGTACTCGAGTACGATTACTCCATCTCTGGTGGGTTGTGTTTGTTAACTAATATCTCGTCTGTTGTTTTTGTCGTGAAATGTGTTCTGCATTGTGTGATAAGGAAATAAATTCACTTTACACTATAGGAAGTCATTTAATAGTAATAGCATGAAAAGCCATGTAAC
Organism: Ridgeia piscesae; assembly: GCA_025642075.2. NCBI lineage: Eukaryota > Metazoa > Annelida > Polychaeta > Sabellida > Siboglinidae > Ridgeia > Ridgeia piscesae. The sequence continues at coordinate 447,234 of JAODUO010000223.1, read as the reverse complement.
AAATGAGCCAGTAATGTAAAGGGATGAGACAGTTCTGTGAATGTTGTGGTTCCCCAAGATCAAAGCAAGGCCCTACCGGAGTGTAGGCAAATGGTGGGGTGAACTTTACTTTTTTCAGATCATATTTGAAGCTTGAAGCTTTTTATTGAAAAAATTATCAGTACTTTAGGGATTTTTCATTATTATAAAACCACTACATCTCATTTTCATCCAGGAACTCTGTGTGACATTTTAAGTGGTGCTTACCTTTAATTGCATGTAATGTCAGCAGGTGAATGAAAAACTTATTATACATTTGATGTTAGATGTGATGTCACTGCTTAGTGGCATTATTATTATGGCTGTTTTAAATGTGATCTGAAGATTGTTTTTGGGGTTCACAAGAAATACCATAATTATAACAATCTGTTGTTAAATTTAAGGAACCTTTTTCCAAATGTAATGTAACACTTTATGGCTCATTGTTGTGTTGACAATTGCTATTGAAACAGTCATAGTGTAGAGTTAGACGTAATCAACATGTTAATTAACATAATTTTTTTATACAGGGTACATGATCCACGAGTCAGGTCTGTGGAGTGCAATCCACAAGCAGTGGTTCTTTCTGCCGCGCCGTGCGAGTAAGGAAACTTACACGGAGAAGGACGACGAACACCGTGCCACAAACATCCTGTTCAGGGCTGACGAAGACTTCAAACACATCACCATGAGTCGAGTTGGTTCCTTCAATCCCACGCATGGATTTTCCTCTTTTAAATTCATTCCCGGGACACAAGACCAGTTTATAGTTGCACTAAAGTCAGAGGAAGATAAGGGTAAAATAGCATCGTACATAATGGTATTTTCAATTTCCGGTGATGTTTTACTACCGGAAATCAAAATAGGTGATGTTAAGTTTGAAGGTATAGAATTTATATGAATGTTGAATTTGTGTAAATAGGAGATTTTGTGCATGTGGATGCTTTCATGTTGAGGTGGCAGTTTTTAGAGGCAGCCTGCGGCTTCCGTTTCGCACATTTGTTACAAAACATCTTTTAAACATGTTCCACATATCTACTAACAAAAGGTTTTTTTGTTGCTGCTTCCCTCTGGTCTAATGTTCAGTTAGTTTGCAGGATTTTGTGAAGAAAAGTCCAGCTTTTAAGTGTACAAATTAAAAGTGCAAATTGTGAATCTCTATTTAACCCACTTACATTTTTAGGGAGCAGCAAGCATCAACACCAAGGTTTTTTAAATCACAAGTAATCATTACATGGTGAATTTAAGTGTTTTATAGCTGTTAAATAATAGAATCAGCCAGGGCATTGAATTCTGGGATTGTCGAGGTCGACCTAAAGGACTGACTTGAGAAATGCTCAGATATTATGCAGCATGCTTCATAGAATGTTTCTACTGTCGCCTTGCTGTGTTAACAGAGTGTGATACGATCTTGTGATGAAACAACAATGGTGATGTCTGTATGTATGTACATACCACTAATGATGTTGACTAAAGTATGTTGGACGTAGTCTAAAGAAATGACATTCCATCCTAGTGACTTTATCTGTGGAACTACAAATAAAGTTTGTTACTTTTCAAGTGTATGTTGTGATGTATGAATGCCAATTCCAGGTGTCACTGTCACTCTCCTGTATTACTAACATGCCGACTTGGTAACCACGTAAGTGCATCTCCTCCAAGCTGCCTTGGTCCACTCTCCTCGGGTTATATTAATTTCATTCGCTGCACCATTGCTTCCGAGCACAAAGTTGGCTAGTAATGGCTACGTATTCGGGAGTGAAACAACACGTAGTTATTTCCTTTCTTATTATGTCCAGTAATAATTCTGCTGTACTTCCTAATTTACATTTGTGCAGACCTGCATGAGACGCTGTACTATCACTACACAGCTCACACACCCCCCCCCCCCACACCTACAGTGTGTGCTTCTTCAGTCAATAAAAACAGCAAATACAGTCTACAGCGTACGAAAACCATACAGCATTCTGTTTGTGTGGGTGGTTTTGCCTATGACTACAGCTATCCGACTCACTGATCCTGTTGGGGGGTGTGCTTGGTGGATGTGCTTTTGCAAGCCAATTTGGTCAAAAGGAAGTACCCAGGTAGGCCAAAATTATAGTTTCATACCATAAGGCATTGGTAGTTTGGATGGTAGCTTCAACTATAGTGAACTGCATGTAAACAAGTTGCTTGCTTGTGCAGAATAAATGAATTGGTACATAAACTTAAATATCAAACCATTCCGACATAATAGTAACATAAATTTACCAGTTGGAAGCGATTCATGGTTTACTGTATTTTTGAAACAATAGAGTTTTTGAATTTTGTATCTAATAAGCCCTCCCATTAGGCAGCAGTTCCACTGAATGCACTAATATCTTCGGTTCAACAGTAGCTCCGGACTGGTTATTGAAATCAGAATGTGAAGGCCAATCATGTAGGATAACCCACGTCTTAAGTTGTAGTCCGACAGAATATTCAATCTTGTTACAGCTTGTCTCGCTCATCGCCATATGTCTATCTAAATGTTGAGTGTCAGTATGACCATAATAATGGTGGTTGGCTCCTTGTTCTAAAGAATATTCAACTTTATTCCATGTTCCTACTTGCTGAGGTGAATGTATGATCTATTATCAGTCCTAATATACCAGTTTCAGAAAATACCCGTGTCAATTTCTTAAAAACGCTAGTGACAGAACTGTACAGCACAACCAAGGATTCTAAGGGCAACTTTACAACCTGCTCACACAGAATGCAACAAAATCTGGAATTGATGTACATTCCACAATTCCTTAAGTTATATTTGTTTTATTCATCCACCTTGCTACATGTATGCATCTGCAAACTGTGCAAATATCAGTGAAATAACGAGACTCTTGACAGGAAGGTACCTTTTTATTAGCAAATTGAAAACAGTCACAACTAGTCCACGGCTTCCAGCTCGATGAAATTCCAAACTGCCATTCGCCTTTGCTCAACAGACGACTAGCTAATACAGTAGCCACATAAAACCTTTTGTACTGCCACAAGCTACAACTGTGTACATGATATGAATGATAACAATTGCAAGTTTTAATGCACTTGAAAATGTACTTTTATAATTACCTGACTACTCACTGTTATCTCATTAATCACGACAGCATGCTGCTAGAACTTTATTGCAGGAGCAATTGCAGTATAAAAATGGAACCCTTTCGAACGTTTTCTTTTTAATAAACATTACGAAGACAAGAACATACATATCTTTGCATGCAAACACCACTCAGAAATACCTGGTTATTCTTGTGTGTACATTTTGCATCAGTCACTCGCACGATATGTGTTGCGGCTGCCAAAAGACGCAGTGATGCACACCACAGTCGATTAACTCGGAGAGTAAACGTGTACATGTTTATCAACACAGTAACAGCAACAAGCCTAAATTGATGTCCTTGTCGTTTCACCAACAACCGACTCAACGATGAACAAGAAGACGGACAGAAATTAGGACAGTGTTTACACAACACAAGAGCTCGGATCAAGTACATATGTACGTGTCAGTTTACCTCAATACAAATACATCACAACTGTCAGGTACAACAACTGTGCATATACTGAAGCACAACAAGGCAGTTATATCGTAGATGTTAAATCTAACAATAAGGTCAGACGACGTGTCACATTGCTGATTTTCAGCCCATATACTGTGAAGACGTGCTATAGTATCAACACACTATGGAGTCACCAACCATTAGTTATAATTTTACACACAAGTGTGTCACATTCAAAATGTACATTCAGCAAGCTTCCATACACATGGTAAGTATCCTGTAGCTTGTAACTGGTGCAGGCTTAAGCGCACACAAAATAGTAATTCACACAACTAAAACCAGAACGAAACAGTGATATTGTATCTGATAAAACCATCATTAAACGGAATTCATCCATAAAATATTTCTAATCAATTTGATGTGTTGTGGCAAGTTTTGACAACGTGATGGATCATGGAAACGACTATAATTATAATATATGCTCTTGATTATATAAAATGTTACTAAACAACACACACTGCATGTCACTTTATAGTACAATGTGAGAGACTGCCTGTGGGGAATGAGAAGTTGTCTTACTTCTTTCTGCATAAGCATATCAAAAGGACAACTCCATAGAGTCTTGCTAGTTTACTAACCTTTTTAAGTATTCCCTCCTATAAGGTAAGGTGCTTCCTAACTACGACGGCACCTGCTCGAAACTGAAAATCTTCCACTGGAGGGTCAAGATTTTAAGGAGCTTACCTCCAAATACGCGCTGCTCCCTGGCACAGACATGGTTCATCCTGTTCTTGACCATTTATATAGAACATCATATTCCATCTGATGCAAAGTCTACATCGCAAACAATCACACAATGCCACCATCTAACTGGGCAAATCTGTTCAAGGTACACTAGCCTGAAACTTTACAAATACCACAAAAATAATCTTTTATTTTTCACAATGCAGTAACAAAGTACAATGCATAAATACGGGTTCTGGTTACATGCGTTACGGAACGCAGGAATTTTGCACCTGTTCAAATCCCCACATTACATCAGCTTTGCCATTACATAAATATAATACGGCGACCAGTGATTAATGGGTATCTTGCAGAGGGAAATGCTTAAAGATCCTGGACATTATACCTGCAAATCCTATTACTACAGCATCACCAGGTGCACTGTTTAGAACAGAGTATGAAATACATTAATGTTCTACTATCACCATAGCCTTCCTACCCTAGTATATGGCCAATGTACCTCTAACAGATGTAATGATCAGCGTAAAGGTTCTACAAGAATGTCAACAGTAGTACATCTGAAATTCAGAAGACAACACAAATCGTTTAAGCTACTCTTGTTGAGAGAGCTTCTTCAGTATTTAATAGATTTGTCGCACATTTCAACAGAGCGAAGGTCACCTTCATGTCTTCTCTTGGGCCAGTTCTCGGACGTTTGCTGACAACCCTTGCACAGACGTAGCTTGCCTTTCCGTGTGTGCCAGGAGACACGATCAGATGCTGATGTCTGAACAACACAAGAACAACATGTCAGATTAGATTAATGATTGGGTGGACGTAATCACACATACACACCACAGAATAAACACACATTGTCCACCTGGTGGTCTTCTCCGGTATCGTCCAGGCGTCGTTTCAAGGGTGCAACCACTAACCTGCTTTCATATCCAGCCATCCGACCTGTCATAATGACCAATGATCTACCTGAGAATGACCGATGTCCCACCTTAACACCAGTCTCAAAATGTGACCAAAAACACTACAGGATATTCATCAAGTTTGTTCCCACTGTCTTACATTCTTTCACTTCAGTTTTATATGATGGTGGCAAAATAACAAAATGCAGTTCACCAGAGGTCTGCCCTGTTGAAGTTGGGTGGGAGCGAGGTAGAACTTGGCAGCAGTTATGGTAGAACACCCTGGCCATTTCAGGTAGATTAGAGGCAGGAGCAGATATGCCTGAAATAACATCACTAACCTAGCGATGTTGACACCAGCAGCATGGCGCTTGAAACAAGAAGCCAAATCCCACCATACTGCAATTCCTGCAGAGAAATCTCAGAAGACTTGCCTCATGTTCACGACAAACAGACCTCCCTCAGTTCTAGCAACAGTGCAAGAACCGTCGGTCGACCACGACTCGTCCCGGGCACTTACCTCCAGCGGATGCACAAGCGGTGAATTTACAGTTTCATGCAAACTTTTACCGTCTAATGAGGACAACTCGTTCGCTACTCTAGTTACTGACACGACACGTGTAGCAAATGACGGATGGCAAACAATTACAACTACACATAAACCACTAGTGACGGGTCATCACAGTTTCTGCAATTCTCTCTCACACTCGACACAAGACTGCCTGGCACTGCGGGCAACAAACAAATGTAGTTAGAAGAGTATACCTTTCTGCGTTTACCTGCAAACGGCTCATTTGCCTTCGATTCGATCGAGGAGGCCGGCAATCAGCAACGGCAGCAGAACATGGTCGCGATGACAGACAGTGTTGAGGTTCATATAGACAGCAAGGTCCATTTACGTTAGTGTCAGCCCTCATCTCACAACACCCACACACGTCCTCACTAACCCGATGCAATCCACACCAATGCCACACTATCCCCACCCTTCACTTTCCACAGTAGCTGTTCTGTGTCACCAAAGCATTATGCAACAATGTCATTATCTTTCTGCAGCTCCCAGCTAACTGCTCGATTCAGCTGTAAGCCGTATTCCTAGATTTTTTTGCAATTTTCTAACTAGGTTAACAGCATACACTTGTACTGTTTGGATTTTGTAAACATCGTCTGAAACATGGAAGTAATCCAGTGCATTCGTTTAGGACGAGATCTGTGTTTCCAGCATTTATGCCACGAGAAAGGTCTCTGTAGCCGCAGTTAATCAACTTTGTTTCACAATGAACCATAAGTCGGTGTGGCTGTTGCAAACATTGTTGCATTATGAGATGACAACTATTCTATGAGAGTGAGACTGGTGCTGCCATGGCCCCAACCATAACACTCTACACCCCCACCCCACGACAACTTATTCCTTCTCACTGTCTACGCCAATCAATCTATCTTGTTCACATTATGCTTCTGCACTGGCTTACCAGGTTTAATCAATTTTTTCTGCAATAACTACAATTTTAACTGACATGACATAGTTTGTTTGATCTTATTATTAAAAATTCAACTGTATAATATGCATTTTCTTGCAGGGGGAAAATGCTAACAAATTTGACATCATAATGAATCCTCGGATTGCTTAGCAATAATATAACCACTGTTTTTTCTCATACATTTGAGAAGCCACATATCTCAAGCCAATCATAAATTCAGAACCTTCTGGTGCCACCCAACATAGGGCTGTCAACATGCAACAATTCAGCTGGAGACGACTGACGTAGCCACCTATCCCCCCAAAGTTCAGCCATGTTGATATCAATCAATGCCCCGCCCCATTCACCCTGCAGCAGTCCAGTGGTGCCCACACTCTCTTAATAACTGCACTTATCAATTCCTTGAAAGTAGATGGAACCGTTACTGTTTTTTTTATTATAAATTATCATACTTACACTGTTTTTACCAACGTTTTGAAACTGGTATCGTGACTTCATCGTTGACATAGCGAGCATCTTTCCATAAAAAGCCCACAGGATATAATCTACACCAGTAAAGACACACACAAAGCAAACAGATACTGTATTTGGCTTCGGAAAGAAACGTGTAATTCATAAGATCGTTAGAATATTGATTGTACGAAACATCAAAATTCCAGTCAATGACGATTTCTGGTAGTTCAGTTACTAGGCGTGTTGGCTTGATAACTGCAGCTTCTTTTATGTCAGGTTCGAACCGGCATTGTAAAAGATGCTGCAGTTACTGAGCCAATGCACCTAGCAACTGAGCTACCAGGGATCATCGGAATTACATCCACTGATCTGAATTGTTATGTTTCACACAATCAATATTCTAGAGATTATACAAATTATAGGTTTCTTTTTGAAGCTGAATACAATATCTGCATGCTATGTGTATGTGTGTTTACTGGTATAGATTATTTCCTGTGTGCTGTATTTGATACAATTATTCTAAAAATTTGACAAGTCTGCGATGCTCAGCAAAAGTTCTTAAACCAACACAATTGTTTGGGCTTAATATTTTCAGCAAAACTGGTGTGGAACTGTAAGATAATTGCTTTGTTCTACTATGGTGACTAGTGTTTGTATTGCATTGGAATACCGCACAATTCATTCTCATGCTCATTTTGGCCCAAAACCCAACCTTGTGAACGTGCTCTGAATACAAGATTCGAGCTGACAATGATGATATCTCATCTTGAAACCATGGTAAAAATATGCATATTTGAAAATGGCGAGTTATAACTATAGTGTAAAATGTGGTGTTTCTTATTCATTTATATTTTTGGCTTTATGGACATAGAAAGATATAGAAGAATGTAATATTATAACATGAATTCAAGGAAAAGGTATTTTTTCTTTTAACGATCTGCACGTTTTGACACCCAACTCTAATGTGTACCAATTTCAAAAAGATTAGTTCCTAAGGTACATATAACTTTACATAATTATATGTACCTTTCTATGTATCTTCATCGACTGTACCCAGTTACACTTCATTCAATATATAAAAGATATATGTGCATGAAATGCTACATTATTTGCTATGCACCGTTTAATGCCCAATAAAAAATTCAAAGTGTTTTTCATGAACTAGCCTTTAGTAGAATAACGGTTCCGTTGACACTTTTAAACTTCAACATAGATCTTAACATCAACGAACTTGACATCGCCTGAATGAAGTGAGGATGAAGGTTTAAATGGCAAGCCTTGTGCCCTGCAACAAGCCGCCACTCCGCAATAAATGTACTGAACAACCCCAGCACACACCAGAGGGCACCACTGTCATGCCGCAGCGTGACCACTCACCTGTTGAGCCTGTAAGATCAACGACTGCGATTATGACGAGAGAAGCCTGCGGGCGGGTTGACCACTTACCTCGTCACTCCTGCTTATCAGTTTGGTCACCTGGGGACACTGTGGCCGGAGACTTCCCCTCCATCACACTGGTCGGCTCCTCCACCTTCTTCCCCTCTTCCCCAGTCGCCACCGGGGCGTCGCCCATTCCATTCTCCTGGTGCTCGGGAACGTCATCCACCTCCATCTTCCCGTTGCCCTTTTCTGGAACACAGCCACGGTCCAGTCAATTAAAGAAATAAATTCCAAGTGACATAGCCATCACATAAACCACTGCCTAGCAACGGTTCGGTAATGCCATCACAGAGTGGATGCCAAATTTGTGGAGCATTCGGACATTCTGTTGACAAACTTCACATGCGAAATACTATTCGCTTCCGTTGGCTTCTGCAGACAATTCAATTCCTGTTCCGAAAAATTTAATTCCAACTAATTATTAAAAATCATTGTCAATGATTCAAATTTAATCAAATTCAAAGAAAGATGATTTTGAAATAATATGTCAATCAGGAATGATACTGCCATCTATGGAATCCCTACCTTCACACTTTAGCTCGTCTGATTTTATGTCATTCTTCACTGGTGATGATCTATCACGGGAACTCGATCGTTTTTCCTGTGAGTGCAATCGCTTGTCCTGGGAATGTGATCGTTTGTCACGTGAACGAGATCTTTTGTCTTGCGAGTGCTTGTCATGCGAGCGTGATCGTTTATCTCGAGAGCGCGATCGCTTGTTCCGAGAACGTGAACGTCTGCCATGAGAACGGGACCGCCTGCTGCGAGATTTGTGGTCCTTTGACCTTGACCTGCCACGGGATCGGGACCGTTTGTCCTTGCGACTGCGGGAGCTAGACCGTGACTTGCGTCGTTCCCGGCTTCGAGATCGGTGTCGATCACGACTGGTCCGACGGCTTCTGGTGCGACTATGACTCCGGGAACGCCGGTGGTGCCTGCTGCGGCTACGTGATTTGCGCCGTCTGAAAACGGTAGATTTTACAGTCCATCATAAGCAATTGCACCACATCAAAGATGGGACATTTCCACAGGAAACACACAAAACTTTCTCCATTGGGCCCTAACTCAACCTTCATAATATTTGTAATTATTCATTTAACACAGATGATAACTCAATAATCCATAGTCTAAAAAACCATCTCATGACCACAAAAGTAACCCTAGGTAAAAGAAAAGTGGTGATGACTATAAATGTCTGGTAGAATACGTTCTACATGGCAAGTAATAAGGTCTTCATGTCTTCCGATCCCGTAAAAAACATTCCGTAACAAACAATGCACTACATTATCACAGACATCGCTTCCCTACCTGTCTCTACTGCGGCTCCGTCTTCCCCGCCGACTGCGGCTTCGCGACCTTGACCTGCGTGACTTCGTGCGAGAGTGGCTGCGTTTGCGGCGTCTCTCCTTTTCACGCACTTCTTCCTTCTCCCGTTCTTCCTTCTCCTTGCGTCGCCGCTCCTCCCGCTCCTTCTCACGCTCAGCCTCGCGAGCCTCTTCCTCCTCTTTCTCCTTCTTTGCCCTCTCCTTCTCTCGTTCCTCACGTTCCTCCGTGGTGGCGCGACGACGGCTCTGAACACACCATGTTAAAAGGTTTGCATTTAGAAACACCTTGTACAAGTTATTGATTGAATTCACAGAAACTCTGCATGCATATTGTAATGACATAATGTAACTACACTAATTGTATTGACAGTTACCTGATAACATGACGTCAACGAAAACAAATCAAGTTTGTGTCTGATTACATTATCGGCACTCAACAATTTTTTTAGAATTTTAGGATATCTGAATACATAGTCATTACTCGTTACTAGTTTCCAAAAGCAACTTGCACTGGGTCTATTTCACCAGCTTGAAAGTGCACGTGCATGACTGCATGTTATGATCTAAATATCATTAAATGCATAAGCACATCCTCACCCACAGTGTAATATTTATTAATTTCTGTCAAAATGTTATGCCGATTTACTACACTCAATGAATCAGTGTAGTCGCTAATATAAAGCTTGTATTTATTAAAAAAAATAGTACATATTCTCAATTCTAGTTTGGATGCACGTCTGCAAAAGACCTTCAAACAATGCATTTACTGTACAGCCACTCATAGTTACACACTAGCCAGTGAAACAGTACTCACCTTGTCACGGTTGAGTAGGTAGGTGCGAATGCGTGCGTAGCCCATGTGCTGCTTCCCCATGATGTGTTCATCGATGCGCTGTTGGGCGTCTCCAACGATGAGCAGGGCACCACAGACATCACACACCTCCATGTCCTTGCTGCTACCCTCACCCCTGTGCTCTGAGCCCCCGGCGCCACGATCACCCTACAACACACCCCACACACGTTGACGCTCTTGCTGCTACTATTGCCCTTATGCTCAGAGCCATGATCACCTAACATCATGCCCCTCGCATGTCAATGCTTTTGCTGCTACACTGAACCATGTGCACCCAATGCTCATCAACTCAACCGATAGTTTGTGACTAAAATTATCATGACTTCATAAGTCAAGTAGACAAACAACAAAGACAGTTCTAGAACACAGCAAACACCTCCACTCTTCTTAGAAAATCACCCACCTGTACAGAAACGCCAATGAATCCTGCAGTTTGATTTACTTTACTGAGTTCACTTTTTAACATCCGAAGCCTAGTCATGCACAAGTTTTCATTACATGAAGTTTTGCCAATTAATAACATAATCCCCAGGGTAACCCTCGTGGACCACAGAAGTGGACTGGCGACTCACTGAGACCCACCAGCAGACTCAACTCAAGCACTGGACAAGTGAGGTGAAACTGTAACTCACCGACTCAAGGTCGTTCCTCTCTTCCTTCAGTTTCTCACACAGCATCATCATGCCCTGGGCCTCCTCCACCTTGCCTTCACAACCCAATTCCTCCGCCTGCAAACACATCACAAACAGCCACATGACGACATATTGGAACAATCACTTTCTGCCGTTTGTTATAATATTATAAATTTAACACTATTCCAGTTCATTTTTTCTTTCAGTGAACTTCCCGTAGCACAAAGTTCATGTTTTAGAAATCGCGCATTCTATTTAGTGAATTTGAATTTAACAAGGTGAAACTTACAAGAAGTGACCCCAGAACTTGTGTAAGCTGGTCAACCAAGTCAATCAGATCTAAGTGTGTAAATATCAGACACCTTACAGTAACGACCACACGGTGGTCACTGCGTGAAAGCCATTTTCCCTGATTAACAAAGCCTCTACCTTTTCTACGAGGTCATTGATCTTCTTAGTCAGCATCTCAATCTTCTCCTGTTTCGCTGCCTGGGTGCCTCCAGCCACCTGCAGGGGAAGGGGCGAGGGTGAATGTCAGTACATACCACAATTGCATTCTTAAAACCAGCCAAAGTACAAACTCTACACTGCTAATTTCTGGGGGGCGGGGGCATAGATCAATATGTGAAAGTTTGGCACAAGCTGCAAGCCATGTAGGAGGAACACATTAACAATACCATACGTATAGTTGTTCAATTGTTGTTAGATTAAGCATATTTCAAGAGCATTTTTATTAACTCCTAAAAAAACCAATATACCAGTAAAACAAATGTCATCACAATTTCAAACAGCCTTGTCAAAAAGACAGCACTGCTGTTTCTTAGATTGAAAATTACAACAAATGTATGGCTTTCAAAGTAATTACAGAGAGAGAGAGAGAGAGAGAGAGAGAGAGAGAGAGAGAGAGAGAGAGAGAGAGAGAGAGCGAGAGCGAGAGCGAGCGAGAGCGAGAGCGAGAGCGAGAGAGAGAGAGAGAGAGAGAGAGAGAGAGAGTACGCACACACCATGCACTACCTGGTAGTAGTAATAACATCCAAGAACACGTTGTAACATTAACACTGTCTAAGACTTAAGTTTTATCACTGACATATTAAATGTGACCAATGACAAGAATACACTAAAAATCAAATATCAAATTTTCTTGTCAAAAAAATCCTGTATGTATGTGTGAAAATCCTAGCCAACAGTTAAAGCAACATTACAATCACAAACATTTACTGAGTTCTGCTGGGCTGCATTATTGAGGGCCAGTCGCGCGTGTCCTCTACGAATACGCTTCTCAACATCAGCGACCAACGTCTGTAGGAAGCGCATGAAGTCTTCTTCATATCCCATCTGCTGGAAGTGTCGACTCTTCTGGTAGCTGTCACACAACCACAATATATCATTTGGCCTGGTGCATTAAAGCCAATATTCACATTCCGTTATGGAAACAAACACACAAATGCACAGTTCACCAAGACAGTTTCTTTGTATTCAATCAAGATTACTAATGCTGACAAAATATTTTCAGTTTTCATTCGGATAAAATATTCATAGTTTTCAGTTTCAGAGAACTTAGCAAAAAATTATACTTACTTTTTCCTGAGATCTTCTTCGTGCAATTTATTGCAGGGTCCTGCAAAATAATGGCGGATGTAGAATAGACAAGTACTGATGATGCTGCATGAACAGAACTTGAAAAATCCGTGCACATATAGCAAACACTATAATATTATATAGATGGGAGGGAACAAAAACACATATTGCTTGAATCAATATTTTAATGTGTACTAAGAATAATTTAAAGTTTGAAATATACATCATCATTATATACAATTATCATAAATTCTTTTCATTTTCGTCACGGGTAAATAATTACTACAACAATAAAAACACAAGCAGTACATCATTCGATTTAAAATATTATTTAGTGAAAACATAAAAAGGTGTATAAACCTATTAATGGTTTCGTGTCAGGTTCGATCCTTCCGATTGTAAAATCGAACGCACCTAACAAACGTGCTTACCAACTGATGTTACATTAAATTTACAACAACTCCTTCATACATCGGCACACTAGTGATATTAATAGATTATATAACATTATGTCTGATGTTAATGTTTGTAATGTATGTGTCCTTGCGTGGTTTATCTTCCAAGGGCTGCAATCGTTAGAAAAACTCGGAAAACGAGCCTAAGTATGTGGCGAACCCAATGCTCAGTCAAGCCTCCACAAAAACTTGGCATCAATTTTGTAAAAAAAAATTTATTCATGTGGAACCGTAAGATAAAAAAACTCCCGTGATTAGTGTTTGTATTACATCGTAATATCGCACACTAATTTATTAAGATGCTCGTTTGACACAAAAACTATCCTTGTAAACATGTTCTGAACACGTAGAAATGGTCCATCTGATGTCAGTATGTGTCATTTTTGACGCCATGATACCACGTGATCGCCTTGTTAATTAACTTTCAGCTTATCACGGGAATCATTATGCTGACGGGTTTTTAATTGAATTTATACTACAAATGTTTTTTTTAATGTTGTACATGCTTAATCTTTTTATGTATACAGTCGCGCCTCGCTATAACGCGACTCGCTATAACGCGAATCGGCTATAACACGGTCGGTCGTGGCCCCCAAATTTCTGCCGCCAGGGGGGAAATGGGCGCTACAGCTAACAATAACGCTGTAATTAACTGTCACTTATTTTTATGAAATCCTCATGTTTGTCTTGTACAGGTGTATCTAGAAACAATGTATTGATATTAAGAAATTTAACACAGAAGTACAACTGCGTTGCTGAGTTCGTTGTTTGTTGTGCCCCTGGCTTCTGCTCTGCCGTCGGCTTCGCCTTCGCGACACCAATCCAATCGTTTTTCAAACCGATCTATTGTGTAACCAGCGCTTGGTTTGTGTGGTAATTTCTTAAGTGTTTGTTTAAAACGTTACCAATTCCTTTGATTGCATTTAATTAACTTTAGGCACAGTAAATTTGGTACAAAGTCCTGTTTGTTTGCGCCGATATCAATCGCGTTTGTCTCCTGCAAGTTCGCTGTGGCTTCAGCGAAGGCGCCCGTTCACTGTGGCTTCCGCGAACGGGCGCCTTCGCCGGCTTGTAAATGGCAATTAAATTGCTTACGAATCGGGCGGTGACAAAAATAATTATGGTACTGAAATGGCAGGCTAAAGTTATGTTATGTTTTCTTCACTACGTATACGAAAAAACATTTACTTGTGCGCAAATATACGAATTCGTCAACTGCGTGTGAACCGCAGTAGCCTCGAACCACCGTGAATTGCATTATAAATCGGCACGGTAAATGTGCGATCTAAATTTATATTTTGGGATTGATTAAAAGATGAAATTAAGCCAACAGTGAGCGCAATTAGTATAAGTATTAATATTTGACCGACTTCTGCAACATGTCAATTCATTTGTGCGTTTCGGCTGCTGAGTTCAAGGTTATTTTAGACCGCGACCGCGTACTGTGTCATCGCTCCGCCTCAGTTCGCAATGCCAGACGAGGCGCGTTGGCTCTGAATTGATTTCAAAACTGTACACCATTCGCAAGATTTACTCAGTTCAACATTCGACAGTGTGTATTATTTTAACGTAATACACATTTACGTTGGTTTCAATGTCAGTTAGTTTTATAAATCACGCATACACCGCGCAACCAGCACATTGGCTTTGGTTGCTGTTGTGGCGTTTTGGGGGTGGTGGCGCCCCTGGCGGAATATAATCTATAACGCGCCTCGTTTACAACGCGGTTCCATTTCGTGGACCCCAACTACCGCGTTATAACGAGGCGCGACTGTACATGGAAAACAAATTTTTGGTAATGCCTTGTTTCTATTCCTTTTAACCATTTCCATACAGACTGGATGTCCAGAGCCACTTGTTGTATACATAGGCCAAGCTGAATTAATTCTGTATTTAATCATTGTTGTAGTTTGTATCCCTCACTAATACTCGGATGCCAGTGATGATAAGTTGCAGCATAAAACCAGAGGAAAAATAGCGTACCGTGCTGTCAATGTAATATACCTAATTTTTCTTGCTGATTATCACACTTTCCAAAAATATATAACATCCCTATTCATAAAATGCATATTTGGTTCTGAAATCTCGACTTGAAATGAGGTTGTCAACTTTGCTGTACATTCACTGGGAATGCCATACTCACTGGTCAAAGCAGATCAGGGGTGTAGGACTTAAATGGTTGAACCTATATAGTGTCTTGTTGCTTCTTGAGAAACTTGAGGTCTGATATCTAAGGCTAACAAATTATCAATGTTTACAACTTCAAATATGACTGCATTTCATACTGAGACATCAGTTCTGATTTTTTTAAAGATGCCAATATTTTTACTTTAACATGTGTACCCAAGTAAATGAATTACTGTTGCACCATAATTTACTTGCACAATTCTATGTAATGAATTGTCAAGCATTAATTAAATAGTTGATTCAACCTTCCAAATTTACCCTCACCAAAGCAATACCCAATACGTTCAGAACGGATAGAACTGCCTACATCATACATGTAACATGGTTGCTTCTTCTTTTGTTGGTAATACAAACCTAGGTCAGCTCTTGTGTTCACAAACAGCTCGTGAGGGCAGAAATCGACAAGGAAGTATTTGCACACCTGGAAAACATTTTTTTTAAATAAAACACAAAAGGCAAAGATTCAAATGACTACATAGATTAGTATTAATAAAATGTTAAGGTTTTTAATTTAAAAAGGAAGTGACCCAACCAAAATGCTAAACTGATTAACGGTTTTAGCAAGACGTCCGATTCTAACGACAATTTGACAACCCTGGTGGTATTAGTCCCCGTTACATGTGGAAGAAAAATTAAACAATCTGATCAATGCAACCCGAAACCGTATTGTCGATGTAAGCAACAAAAGCTTTGCCTTTGACGACATGGCCCAAGCCAAGGCAGGCCATGGCCCATGCCACACGCACAGCCATGCGGAGATGGGCAGGGCGTCGTTATCGAACAGAATTGTGCTTATATTTTCAAATGTATGAGACGAATAATTTCAACACAAAATTAGTAATTGAATATTACCGTAGGGTCATCCCATTTTATTTCTTTTCGCTTTTCCGTCGGGGCGAGATTCCGATCTCGCCCCATTAACTCGTCCAACAAAGCTGCTGCCGTGGAAGCCATCTTGTCGCGAACGAAATTCGCGGGTATTCATAAAACAATAAATTAGATGCGGATAAACGAATATGGAGCGTATAATTTCGAGTTCGGTTTGCGTTCAACAATTATATTTATTTGTGTACTATTGCAGTCCTCAAAGGAGAGTTTGATACAACTGGTCCTGCTAAGTGGAACAAAATACCACTCTCTTTCCGGTATGTTCCATCTGATGTTTCAGGGCGTCTTTGTTTATAATTTTACACTATTTTATAAATGACGCGCATTGATTCATTGTAAGTATCGACCTGATTAAGAACACAGTATTACCATGTTTACTCTTATTTTAGTTGCAAATGAACATCCTCTAACTAAAATATAAACAACACACTAATATGGAAGATTGTGCGACACTGATATCCTCCATTGGAGTCCCAAGCAATATGACGTAACAAAACTTAAGGGATATAGGTTATGTGTACAAGAACAAGAAATTGCGCACGTGTGCGCGCACACACATACACCATCACCCCAAGCCATGGGTGATTGCTCTGCAAGTATCCCTGGCTGATCGTATCTGCAACCCGTGAAAGTGGGCAGCGTCGTACTATAAAATTATAGCTAACTGACTTCGCCAGTCGCTACCACGTCACCCGTGTGATCAGCATAAATACCCCCACCAATTTGAGATCAGATACGAAATCCCAATGTAGGCCTAATGACCCATTTGGATCCTAAACATTGCATGCAACATGATCACAGTCTCATCTAAAACATATCACATGACCGGAGGCCGACCACACTCCTCGTGGGCGATTTCACTGGCTGATGTTAAAAGAACAATTTTCAATGGGGTGTGCCAGAGGTAGACTAGCGAAAGCTGCTGCTACTGACGTAATCAGCCGAAGCGACCCTTTGCGCGCAAGGATGACAGCAACCCACACACGCATGCATGCATAAACACACGCGCGCGCGCACCCACACATACATATACGTAAATACACGTACATACACGTACACACGCACGCACGCACGCACGCACGCGCACACGCACACGCACGCACGCACGCACGCACGCACGCACGCACGCACGCACGCACGCACGCACGCACACACACACACACACACACACACACACACACACACATGCACATTTTTCATTGTACAAAATAGCACTTGCACGGTCACGCTTCTGGAAAAAGCCAGTATACCGCGCTAATACGTTTCAATATTACGTTACATGAAATATAAAACCCTCCACGTTATTCAGGCCTCCGGACCAATTTGTAAGGCAGGTATAGGCACTGTTTTAAAATAATTTTTTTATTGTTTTTACTATGGATAATTTGATGGTGGTTGATTACAGAAACTATGCATGCATTCAGTTGTACATGGTGTACGTTTGACTATGTTGTCAAAGTTTCTATAATGAAGTGGAGATGTTCCCTCCGATGTAATACAAATGTCATTATTTTTGCCCATTGTGTATGATAAAAAAAGATAACAGTCATTACAATTAAAGAGTAGAATAGTCTGAGTAACAGCACAAATTCACAATAAAAGCCTACCACCTCCAATGGAACTATAAATTGCAATTGTTAAATCCAGTTATTATGTACATAATGTTTGTTTTATTTTGTAGAGGAGTTATATGTAAAATACATTTTGTGTGTAATCTGTTGATTAAGATTTAACAAGATTTAACCAGATTGCCACCTAGAGCTTCAACTCTAGATGGCAGGTGGACTAGGAAAGGAATAAATAGGCATAATCGTTACCAAACATAGTGTATAATCCGGTATTATGAACATAATGACTAGCGAAAATTGTGACTATATCTAGCTTGTGTTTTTATTGGATAACATCGTTTACAATCTTCAAATCGTTCACAGCATCGATCGATCTAGTGAATATTTTCCAAGCTGAAATATTTGGAATTTTTTTACAATTTATTTTTATATCAGAAGAAATTCCTCTAATTTTAAATGCATATCGTGGCGATACGCATGTGATAACTCAATGACTAATTGTTTTTCATTACGGAATGGCGATGATGAAACATAATCTGCCTAGAACGATTTTTATTATTATTCATATTACACAGAACGTACATGTATTAGCGTAATATGAACGCAACAAAATATGTCTGTTAATATAGAAGGTGCTTTTAATAACAAATAATTGTTAGTCATGTAGCAAAATTGTTTCGAGAAACCTCTAGAAATCGTTACCCATCAAGCCAACTCATGGAACCCCGAGGCGAAGAGGAAGGCCACGGAACACCTGCCAACCGAAAAAGAGACAAAGGCGATGGGATACACCAGGAGAGAGAGGAGAGAGAGAAAGAGAGAGAGAGGAGAGAGAGAGGGAGAGAGAGGGAGAGAGAGAGAATGGCTACAAACAGACAACAGTCAGTCGCATTCCCTGGTCGATGGCGTAGATGCTCTCAGCCAATAAATAGGCATAATTATGAGTAGCATATAATTAAGACATTACGTTTACACAGCATTGATAAAGTTACGTTCCGTATTTACAAATGCACACATTTATATTGACCGTCACTTAGTGTAATATATGATTTTCAGAATAACTTTTTTTTAATAATGTATATTGTTATGAACATATCAGTTAACCTATCACAGCATATTTACACGGTATGCAATTATTTATCACATGCTTTGAACCTGTATATGAGGCATTTCTGACATGTATTTCACCAAGTATTAACCAAAAACAAAATAATGCTCATATAATTCCCGACCTTATTATATGGTATCGAGATTATTATATGGTATTCTCGTTTGCGTTATATGGGACCTTTTTCAAGACTCATGATGGATAGCCACATACTCTTAAGGCTCCTCTCAGGTATTTATTTCTTCCTTTTTGTCCCCCTCCTCTGTGGTTATCGTCTCACAGCTGTTCATGAGCGTTCGGACAACTCGATCCTAGCTTCTGATGTCTGGGGTGCTGGGACGCAAAGTTTAGATATTAGTCAGTGTGCGTCTTCTTCGTGTACATCGTGGACTTCACGCTTCTGTCTTCCTTTCTGGTGAACTTGGCATCAAAGAAGGGCATACTGTTGTTTTTCATCTTCCCTTGTGAAAACGATGTTACCCGTGGGATCTACTGTATTCATATATGTTGTTGCAATTTCTCTGCTTTGCCTGTGTGAACTAGGCAGATGACGTCGTCCATATACCTCTTCCAGCTTCTCGGTTGGCAATCCTCTGGTGCTATGGCGATGATCATTTGCTCCAAGTCCTCCATGTATATGTTCAAAACAATGGGGGTACTGGGCTGCCCATGGCTACTCCAAAGTTTTGTTGGTAAATTTCCCCTCTAAATCTGAAATATTTTGTCCACAATACAAATGTCACCAGTTCCATGACGTTGTCTACATTTAGGTTGGTTCTCTTCTTTAGTGTCTCGTCATTCTCCAGTCTTTTCCGGATGACCTCACACGTGCGCTTCTTTTATCGGAGTCTTCGTGAACAATGATACAACATCTTATGACACAAATGATTCTCCTTCTTCTACTCTTATTTTTGTCATTTCTTTCACCAATGAACAGAGAAGGGCGCAATTACGTGTACGATGACGTCATTCGTCATTAGTACTGAAGAAGTCAACGTGAAACGTTCAAACGAAAGCCTCGACATATAAAAAATTTAATCTTGAATTTGGATATGAAAAATGAAAACCATTGATTGGAAAAGAACGTCATGAGAAATGTTCAGTAACACTAGCCACTAAGCTTTACCGATATTCTTTATTATTATTATTATATAATAAAGATGGACATTTAGTACGCGGCGGCCCTTTAAAGTCGCCGGACCGTTGATTGCATGAACTTGAGTTCAAATTAATCCTGGTAGCGAGGTCGACCACCGTTAGCAAAATTTGGCAACATCTTGCCAAATCATGTTGCCTCAGAAGAGACACTAAGCAAACCGGGAAGTAAGATTTCACACAAAGAGGACACATGTGTAAGCGACTCACTAATTTTAGAGAAGAACAACACTACAAATACATTATCCACGTACAATAATTATAAACATATAGAAGACGAGCTATTTTTGGCGAATGGCGTGTGTTGGTCGTTCCGTTACCGTATGCTAGGTTTCTCTCTTGACAGTCACCCGTCTGTAAAAAAAAATTACGATTAAAATATGATTTGCAGTTCCAGATGTAGCATAGCACAAAATCACAATTTATTTAATTTAAACACTTTATTGTTCAATTTTTGTTTCAATTAGAAATTACTTTTAATCGTGCCACGGATCAGAAGAACGTGACGTCACTCGCTTCCACTCACACGAGGTTGCGACTACATCCATCTGGAAATTACAAGTTGTTAAACAAGTTGTGAAACTAACGTGGGATTTACGAAATATTCGTCCGTTATGGACCCGCTTAGCACACCGGATTCATGGGAACAAAATGATGACGGGGGATCTGGAGATCAAGAAAACATTAACCAAATCTCGAAAGGTTTGGGAGGTTTGAACGTAAATGCTACTCCATTCATTCCTGGGCAGAACGTTTATGCGAAAGAGTTTGTACCGTCGTTTGGAAATAACTCTACAAACAATACAGGTACGGAATACATAACATTTTAATAAAATTCACATTTATGTTATTATTGCGTTTTAAATTAATACATCTGAAGGAACGCCCTCGCACTTAAAAAATTGTGCATGGTACGAAACCTTACAGAATGCTACGCAGTGGCCAATTTTATACGCGGTTCGATGCCGATTGGCCTTGGCCGTCGGCAAAATGGCGACTTCCCTACACCGCTTTGCCATGTGTTACGCAACAGCAGTAATTTAGTATATTAATATGTGCGTAATTGTATATAATCTGTTGGAATGTATGTGTGGGTATGTAAACACTTTATTTGGAAGTAGCTACGTGGCACGATTATGATATTGGCCAAATTTAAACTTGCTGGTTTTACAGTTAACATCTTTATAATTTATCTTTTAATTTATTCTTTGACCTGTTTAAATACTCTAATAATTATTTAGAATATCCATATAAAACAAATATTAATGTAAACGAATTAGGCTGTTATTTACCGTAGATTTGCAAAATATATAGTGACAATGTTATCAATATGGACATGTCGAATCGTGCCATCATTGCCATGGGATCATCCCCCTTCAGCATTGTGGGAAAGTTTCTTTCATCGATACTAGTGCTAATGTCCTTTAGCAATTTTTCAATCTAATAATTTTTGCCAAACCTCGCTAAATTATGTAATACAGTGCTATAACGTTGTTACCATTTTATATCAATGTATGCAACTAGCAGCAACTGCATGGGATTTTTTTAGATAAAGCCACTCCTATACCAGTGATTATCGATTCAGTCTTAGGGGGCTTTACTACAATCTTGTACACTCAAATCCCGAATGTGACACATCCTCCAAACAGATGTACTAAAATCTAACCAACATTTTCTACACACATATTGTTGGCATATTTATCAACACTGAAACAACCACAAATGCCCAATACTCACCCACAAAATGGACTGCATTTAAATAAACTTCACCCATCCACATGTGCCAAGGGTTGCTGCTGTTGAATATGTCAGTGCCAACCAGCAGTATCCCTGGTTGATCATTTTGCAAAACTCTGAATTTATGCTCAGCCTGTGAAATTGTGTATGTGATCATAATAAAGTGGCTTGTGTTACAATGGTTATGATATCAAGCAGTCGGGGCATTAAAAATAAAAAACTGAAAATGCAATTTATAAGAAGACTAATACATTAGAAAAATCATACAAAAAGAAACTTAACATACCAGTCAGGCTGACTTCACATCAATCCAGTGAAATGCAAATATCCAACACATGGCAGGCCAAACTGTAATGCAACATATATAATGGTAGAAGTACAGTCGCGCCTCGTTATAACGCGGTTGTTGGGGTCCACGAAATGGAACCGCGTTGTAAACGAGGCGCGTTATAGATTATATTCCGCTAGGGGCGCCAACACCCCAACAAAACGCCACAACAGCAACCGAAGCCAATGTGCTGGTTGCGCGGTGTATGCGTGATTTATAAAACTAACTGACATTGAAACGAACGTAAATGTGTATTACGTTAAAATAATATACACTGTCGAATGTTGAACTGAATAAATCTTGCGAATGGTGTACAGTTTTGAATTAAATTCAGAGCCAACGCCACTCGTCTGGCGATGCGAACTGAGGCGGAGAGCGATAACACAGTACGCGGTCGCGGTCTAAAATAACCTTGATCTCAGCAGCCGAAACGCACAAATTAATTGACATGTTGCCGAAGTCGGTCAAATATTAATACTTATACTAATTGTGCTCACTACTGGCTTAATTTCATCTTTTAATCAATCCCAAAATATAAATTTAGATCACACATTTACCGTGCCGATTTATAATGCAATTCACGGTGGTTCGAGGCTACTGCGGTTCACACGCAGTTGACGAATTCGTATATTTGCGCAAAGTAAATGTTTTTTCTATGTGTGAAGAAAACATAACATAACTATAGCCTGCCATTTCAGTACCATAATTATTTTTCGTGTCCGCCCGATTCGAAGCAATTTAATTGCCATTTACAAGCCGGCGAAGGCGCCCGTTCGCGGAAGCCACAGCGAACTGGCAGGAGACAAACGCGATTGATATCGGCGCAAACAAACAGGACTTTGTACCAAATTTACTGTGCCTAAAGTTAATTAAATGCAATCAAAGGAATTGGTAACGTTTTAAACAAAACTTAAGAAATTACCACAAACCAGCGCTGGTTACACAATAGATCGGTTTGAAAAACGATTGGATTGGTGTCGCGAAGCCGACGGCAGAGCAGAAGCCAGGGCCCGGGCACAACAAACAACGAACTCAGCAACGCAGTTGTACTTTTGTGTTAAATTTCTTAATATCATTAAATTGTTTCTAGATACACCTGTACAAGACAAACATGAGGATTTCATAAAAATAAGTGATAGTTAATTACAGCGTTATTGTTAGCTGTAGCGCCCATTTCCCCCCTGGCGGCAGAAATTCGGGGTCCACGACCGACCGCGTTATAGCCGATTCGCGTTATAGCGAGTCGCGAATAGCGAGGCGCGACTGTAGTGGGGACTTGTCACATTGTCAGAATGTTAACAACATATCTAAAAAAATGTAGGAGTAACACTCAACTTATCTCTGAAATTACACCAGCATATTTACATTGCTAGGAAGAAGACAAGTTAGCTGGTAGACGTCATTATATACACTAATAACAAACACGACCTACATATGCCATAGAATGTTAGGCTACTTAATTTTAGATCAGAATGGATGTGGATTAGCCATGTAGAACCTTTAACAGCCAGTGCATCTCTCAAGTTGTAATCCATTGTGGCATCTGACTTTGTAGTGTTAAGTAAGCAAATCAGTGTGGCACATGCACAATGTTTTGCATGTTTAATGACTGAAGAACCGTGTTTTCTACATGAAGCTGTCTGGTGTGGAATATAAATCTATAGATCTGTACAAGATTGGCATTTCTTCAAAGCATGGCAGTTTGGCTTTCCGCTTAATGAAATTTGCCATTTATTGAGAGATTAATCATACCGTTTATTTATACAGAAAAGATCCATACCCGAGTATGTCATGATTTGTTATTTGTGTATACTGTAGACGTAAAACCACATTTGACTTTTCCATAGGTGGCCATTATAACATTTCCTAAAAAAAATTGAATAGGTTTGTTATCAAAAATTTCACAATTTAACCCATTTTATCCTGAAGCTAGTGCAGACGAGTTGCAGCCAGTTCCTGATCATTTCCTCAAACCAATCTGTCAGCATTAAAAAATGACAGGCCTTCATTTAAGATGGACATAACTTTATTATTTCTCAATCAATTTTTAAATGTGATATACCTTTAGAAAGTAGATAAAATAAACTACACAGTTGCATCGATAAACTCATAGTTTTATCATATATATTATATGTGGCATATGGCAAAACTTATGTTGAGGTTTGTCACATTACATTTCACCCGATATTTTCGCCATGAAGGAAGCAACATGTCAATGAGCAAGTTGAGTTTATTTTATGCATTAATCTCTGCTGAAAATAAAGGTATACAACTTGTCCACACATCTTGGATAATAATCTCATAATGTAAAATTGTTTGTAATACCCCCACGTCAGTCGACTGAATCGCCAACGTGTGGCGCCGCTGAGCGGAATTATGCAAATTTTTGAAATATTTTCTGTCAACGATGTATAAATCTGTGGCTCATTTCTTATAACTAATAAAGAAGTACTCTAAAGTAACAACTTTGTTAAACATTTCAACATCACTTTATTTATGAAGTAGTTACCGTCGTTGGAAATATTCTTAACTTTGTTAGGCGCCCAAAATTCGGCATGGAGCGAGGTGGGCGGAAATGGATGCCGTTGTCGGTTGACCCACTTCGATGGCTTCAAAGTATGTCTTCACAGACAAATGTCGCATCAAATACCATAACCATCCATCTTATATCGTCTATCCACTTGTCTGCCTTCTTGTCATCACCAGTATGAAGTAAATTAGCGGAGTTATCCTTCAAAATACGTCAACATTTAACGATCTTTGCGACTCGACGCCATCTTTGATTTCACTTTAGCTTGGGGGTACCCGCTTTGTACTACTGCAAATACCCAAAGAACGGCGCTGATTGGTTGAAAAATATGAGTTTCCTAGTGATCCTGATATACTGACGTCATTCGGTGTTAACCAGCCAATGGGATTCCAAAACGTCAGAGTGCAGGGAAGCCGTGTCAAGTGCAAACTACGACCAGAATCGTATTCCGGATAAAAAGGGTAACTACGACTAGAATCGTATTCCGGATAAAATGGGTTAACCTCCACTAGCAGATGATATACCATGGAAAATCAATGAAATTCTAATACAGTAGAACCTGTCTTGTAGGGACACCTGTCGGGCCAAGCAAAAGTGTCCCTACATTGCAGGTGTCCCCTCGTCAGAGGGACAGGAATTTGCCAAAAAAAATTCCAGAACATACAATCTTTATTTACATCCACATTACAACATACCTAAATCACATTTATGCCCACAAAATGAAGTGTAATAATATCACATTTAATATTACAGTAGAACCCCTCATTTAAGACTGTTTGGATTAATTCAATTAAGTATTAAAATGTACAAAATACAACTTAGAAAATAGTAAAATGAGACGACACATTAACAAATTTTCATTTATTTTGTTTGTGACATGTTTCATTATAAGTTTAATTTTGAATAGTTTTTAATATTATTAACTGATTGTTATTTCAAATTTGGTCTGAGGGGCTAAAAAGGTGCTGCCACCTCACGGCATCTGGGTAATCACGCTGCGGTCGCCATTTTGTTTATCATTTCAGCGGCACAAAACGATCATTTACTTTCTGATCTAACCATGAAAACGATTTCTTACAACCGTCAAACTTCCTGTCTCATAACTTATATACACATTAACATCCTATGTTACAAAGTAAAATCATTTAAATTCCTGTAAAGAATACAATTCACAAATCAGTATCGTGGCAACTCGACATCGCCGGCGCTGGTAACGTGCAGGCCGTGGATTACCGTGGTGTAACATCAGTATTTTATTGTGGCGTCACTACATAAATGAGCTTCAGAAATGTTTGTTTTATCCTAAACTAATATGAAACTTAGCATAAACTCAGTAGGCCTATCTTACGTTTGTTGTCACTCGACATAACTAGAAACTTGGAGAAAAATTAAATAACTGGATAGATCGATTGCGTGCGGCTGTAAATTTAAATGGGTCACCAGTTGTGGGTCGAGATCCCGCTTGCTTTCTCCGTTCCCAGCATCCATTGTACTGAACAGGAAATGGTCGCCGCCATCTTTAAATATTATTGAAATATATTTATCAAAATAAAGTTAACTGTCCACCCTAGCAGGTGAAAAATATTTTTAAAATCGCTGTCCGCGTCCACCAGGTGGCCGCTTATCTCAGGGATATTTCCGTTGAAAAGTGATCGGGACATCGGAACACTGTCCGTACATAGCAGGTGGCCGCTCGTCGCGGGGGCCGCTGAAGACAGGTTCTGCTGTACCTCAGTTTCCTACAAACCCTTAATTTCTGCTACTATCTTGGATAATAATCTCATTGTGTAAAATTGTTTGTAATACCCCATGTCAGTCGATTGAATCGCCAATGTGTGGCACCGCTGAGCGGAATTATGCAAATTTGTGAAATATTTTCTGTCAACTATAATTTTGGGGCTCATTTCTTATATAACTAATAAAGCAGTATGCTAAAGTAACAACTTTGGTCAACATTTCAACGTCACTTTATTTATGAAGTAGTTAACGTCGTTGGAAATAATCTTAACTTTGTTGGCACTAAAAATATGGCGTGGTGTGAGGTGGGCAAAAATGGATGCCATTGTCGGTTGTCCCTACTTCGATGGACAAATGTCGCATCGAATACCATAACCGTCCATCTTATATCATCTATCCACATGTCTGCCTTCTTGTCATCACCAGTATGAAGTAAATTAGCGGAGTTATCCTTCAAAATATGTAAACATTTAACGGTCTGCGACTCGACGCAATCTTTGATTTCCCTTTAGCCTGGGGTTACCCGCTTTGTACTGCAAATATCCAAAGAACGGCACTGATTGGTTGAAAAATATGGGTTTCCTAATCTGATCCCTATATACTGATGTCATTCGGTGTTAACCAGCCAATGGGATTCCAAAACGTCAGAGTGCGGGGAAGCCGTGCCAAGTGCAAACTACGACTAGAATCGTATTCCGGATAAAAAGGGTAACTGATACTATAATTGTATTCTGGATAAAATGGGTTAAACTTTTAAAGTGATATCTATCCAAGGGTACTAATTATTAGCAGGAAGTTAATTTGCAGACTGGGTTTGCATGTGGTCTTTATTGTGGGAGTGGGACCCACGCCATGATCATGCCAAAATTCAGGAAATGGGACTTTAAAAAAATGTAACATTGCCTGTCTGGCTGTCTCTAAGTAGTGGTATGCTTATGTGAGGAATTTGTGGTATTTCCAGCAACATTGAAGATGTGTTGTAATCTAGACAGCTTGGTTGGGATTGCTTAGCACTGTAATTATTTCCACATTGTAAAATGAGGTAATTTTTATTTGGGTATGTGTTTACTTAAGTACTCCAATAATGAAGTTAAATAAACTGCTTGTAAAAATTATTGATGGTTGATGCTGTTGGTTGTACAGTTGTACTGTAAATGATGTCTTGTCACTATTGAATGACTCATAAGGCAGATATGGTACAGTTTTTTATACAATTAATATTCCGTTGCAATTATGTGAGTGCTGTAGCACAGTGACTCGGGACTTAGGTGTGGTGCATTCTTGGCATTCATATCTGCCACAGTTTTCAGGTTTGTTATTTTTTTGCAACTGATCTTTCTTGATTAATATTTCTTAACACTAACATATCCAAAGATTTGATTACCTGTTGTCTAGACTTTCACCTATTAACAAAATGGCATCGGTAATACGTCTGACGTCCTGACCAGATGACACCACATACAACCATAGAAGCAATAGAGTTTGGTGATGTGTAGTTCTGTATTTTAAATTTATTGAACACTATCTTGTTTTGTATCGATCCATACTGCATCTAATTTTTAATAGAAATTATGACATCAATCTACCAGGATAGAGCATAATGGCTCAGGGGTAGAGCTTCAGACTCTCGACTAAGAAACCGGGTTCGAATCCTGTGGTGTTAAAGCATTGGGCAATGTTGCTCCAGTTCACTCAGCTGTATAAATGAGTACCTGGCTATATATATTGGTGGATATGTGTATGAGCAGCCTTAGCGCATTAATTGTAGCATATGGCTGGATGTTTCTCAGAGAAGTTGATTCTGTGTTTGATTGAATAGGTCTGCCGGGGAAGTAGTGTAAAAGAACTTTGAGCAGTCGTGAGGACTGGATACTGCGCTATATAAGAACTTACCTTTTTATAGTGATGAAGCATCATGCTAGAAGGCAGAAGTGTGCAACTGATAGTTTTATATTTGGAGATATTAAGAAGAATTTGATTCAATAAAGCTTCACTATTCTGAAATTTGCTTAATTAATGTGATGCACCTGCTGAGCCCTGTTATTGTTTGTCTTCAGGAGATAACTCTGAAGAAACAAAAGACGCTAATACAACACAAGAAGAAAACACGTGTAAGTTTCCGTCAGATGTTGGCTTACATGCAGGGTTTTATGCAGGATAAAACAATTGCCAGTCACATTTTTGGTGGACACATGGACGTTAACTCATATACGTAGTTACGTACAAGTCAGTTGAGATGTGGTTTATGACCTGAAATAAATTACGAGCACTCATGTTACACCCTTTAAGTTTTACACACATTTTCAAGTCATAACTGACAATATCTATGATTTTTTTGTGACCTTTTTTCTCCTTCATTTGTTACACGTCCGGGGTCCCACCGTTGTTTAGTGACTATTGGCCACTGACTGAACTGTGTTACAGCATAAGCCGTTTGTACGCTAGCATGTGTCTCACCTTCATATGAAGCGAGAGTTCCTGTTGCGACTTAATATCTTGCCACATTCGGGGCAACGTTCGACGGTAAATGGAGGGTTGAGGACTCTGAGTGGTCCCATTTCCATCCACCAACGGCAGGGGAATTCCAGCAGGAAGCCCCATAGTTCGTATGTAATTTTATGTAATGATTATCTGCTTGCCTGATTGGAGTGAACTAGTTTGAAGATTTTTGAGGTCTTCAAAAGCTAGCATGTCGCCTAGCCTCTATCCACCCCAGTTGCCCCCAGAGAGGCTACAGGTGACTCAACCAAAATTACGGCAAGAGCCATCACCGATGACAGATTGCCTAGCGAAAGAACGTAACGATATGCCCTAAACCCACAGAGTTATGCCTAAACCCCAACCATGGGTTCCGAGACTGGGGCCTCAAGCTATAACCACTTGCCCTATTTCACAGAGATAGTTGACACGGCACCGAGTAGAGGTGGTCTAAGGACAAGAGAGGCTGGAACCAACAGGCGGTGTCTCCGGGGACGTTGCTTTTTGCCAAGGTTTGAGACTTGGCTATCTGGCCGACGACCAGAGGAGGGCGGACCGTGCCGCGAAATTATCGTGCTAACCAGGGCTTTATGCAGGATAAAAGTATTGCCAGTCACACAGGTTTTGGTGGACACATGGATGTTAACTGTTAAGCCAGTTTACAAAACTTTTAAATGTGTCTGATGACCTGAAATGGACTACAAACACACATGTGACACCATTTTCACTCACTTTCAAGGCATAACTAACAATATCTATGGTTTTGGAAGACCTTTTTTTGCTTCCTCATTCTTTACCCGTCCAAATGATGGGTGAACGGGTCTCTACATAAAGCTATTGTGCTAACGTGTCTCGTCACTGGCGAGAGTAAATGGGTTATAAAAATGAAATGGTTTGTCACTCAAGAGGAGCTGAAGAGAGTTAACGCTGGCTTGCGATAACTATAAGATGACAAGGATGGCTGCACATAATTTTTTTAATGACGGTGTATTTTGGTACCTTGAGAGTCATAGTTACTCCCGCTGTTTACCCATCCAAATGATGGGTGTACGGTTCTCTGCATAAAGCTGTGGGTTAAGGTGTGTGTGTGTGTGTGTGTGTGTGTGTGTGTGTGTGTGTGTGTGTGTGTGTGTGTGTGTGTGTGTGTGTGTGTGTGTGTGTGTGTGTGTGTGTGTGTGTGTGTGTGTGTGTGTGTGTGTGTGTGTGTGTGTGTGTGTGTGTGTGTGTGTGTGTGTGTGTGTGTGTGTGTGTGTGTGTGTGTGTTGTGTGTGTGTGTGTGTGTGTGTGTGTGTGTGTGTGTGTGTGTGTGTGTGTGTGTGTGTGTGTGTTGTATACATCTTTTTAATATGAGATGTACTCGAATATGCATTGTGGTTAATATCAATGCCATTTTATAGAGCAACAGAAATGAACTGTACAGCAGAAGTCAAAGGTTTAGTTTTTTGTCTGTTTTTCAGATGCCATGGACACACCAGATAAGTCTGAGGATGGAGAAGCACCAGGTATGTCTTATTTGTGTGATGATTCGTCGCTAGGTCACAATAGTCACCACACACAAGAATTGTAAACAGATACACACCGTAGTAGTTTTCTTGATTGACTTCAATGACAGTCATCAAACTGCAAATACAATGTGATGGTGGATGTTAAGTCTTACAGAATAATATGTACAAACGTAGTTGTTCACAATGACTGTAAACCTACAGTGTCTGTCATGGAATAACTCGCCGCAGGGCTTTATGCAGGATTACATTTTTGCCAGTCACACTTTTTGGTGGACACTTCCATGTTAAATAGTATACGTACATGCCAGTTAATATGTGTTTTATGACATGTGTAACACCCAGTTTCAAGGCATACCTTATAATATAATGATTTTGGAGTATCTTTTTTCTTATTTTACCCGTCCAAATATATTTCTACCCATCCACAATGCATTTTACCTGTCCAAATGACAGGTGGACGGGTCTCTGCATAAACCTATGGGGATAAGTAGTTTCTGTTTGGTGATAAAATATCACTTCGTGCGTCCATGTTTCTGACCAGACGACTGGACCGACAAAGTGTCAGAGAACAGCAACTCACCGGACGAGGGCGGCGGTGGCACGGAGGAGGACGACTCAACAGGGGGCGCTGCCGTAGACGACGTGCCCATCATCCCGAAGAAGAAGAGACAACCCTCGGAGGCGGAGGAGGGGAAGAAAAAGAACCATCTCAACATTGTGTTTATTGGACATGTCGGTCAGTTGCTAACCATTGCTTGGTCGTATTTCAGCAGCTTTTTGTAGCACTGGTCAGTTGCAGTGATATTTTAGTTTGGACAAACAATACAGAGTGGCAAATGAATGTCTAGCAGTATTGTTGACTATAATAAACCTAAAAAAAATTGTGGTGGTAGATACAAACTTGCATGTCAATTTTGAAAATGAGATAACAGTTATAATTCATGGTGGTAATTATGGCATGTACCATTTTATGTGGATGAACCATTTATGTGCAAGTCTTGTTTTACAGATGCTGGGAAATCAACAATAGGAGGCCACATTATGTAAGTTATTGTTACCACTGGATAATCAGTTCAGTAAATAGGCCATGTTTTTCAATTAATTTATATAATATATTTAGTAATTGATGAATTGTTGTAGTAACTTTTTTATTTGTGAGTTGTTAATTAGACACAGTGCAACGAAAAACTCCTCTTAGAGTCCTGCCAGGTTTGGTTTCTAAAAATCTGAACTATTTGATAGAAGTTCTTGTCTGTGATGATCAATAGTTATCCCTGTCTGAAGTCAGTGTCTGACTGAAGAACCTTTTACTGAGACAAGAGGAATTGCGCACACACAATAATGTTTTTCTTGGGGAACAGTTGTAATACATTTCCAGAACCATCTGTCACGATCGTTGCATTTTATGCAGCTTTACAGTGCTGCAGTATTTGATTATCAGTGAGTAGATCCATGTTGCCTATTGTCATGTTGCCGTGGTTACAGGTACCTGACAGGAATGGTTGACAAGCGAACACTGGAGAAATACGAACGTGAGGCGAAGGAGAAGAATCGAGAGAGCTGGTGAGTGAGAGCCCCCTACTGTAACACTTGTGAATCAGTAATGATATAAGGCGGAGGTACAGTTTAATAGAAAGCACGGTATTAGACTTTTTCTTTGCAGATTAGATGTTATAGCAATTAGAAGAAATGCAGAGGTAATGAGTAGAAATAACTATGTTATGATCATATTCAATTGAGGCTGAAACGCTTCAACAACCGTTGCCCAAACATAAGAACATACCAATTAGAAGACATGTGACCATGATTTGATGAGCATGGAGCCATGATATATTTTAAATAAATTTTCAAACCTTAGACCACTGGGTTTGCAAATGAATTTAACTTTATATTTTGGTCTCGCATACAAATGATTTGTTGAGTGGTCAAGTGCCCAGTGGTCAATTATATCAAGGTTTGAATTTTTTTAAACATGCAGTAGCTCCGTCTTCATCAAATCGTGGTCAAATATGTTCTAAATGGTATGGTCTTATGTTATGCAGTGGTTGGTCAAGCGATTCATCTCCCCTTTAAGGAACCATACGATGTTGTGTCTAGATGTTTTTCATTTAAAAGCTACAAACTATGTCATTGTTGTGTCCAGTGTACACCACGTTTTTGCTGAAGTGTTCCAGTTGACAGTGTATGTTAAGTCTTTGTAGGTAGTCAATTCAACTATATCAAATTGTCAATATTCTGAAGTGTAGTTTTGTCGTTGATGATCTAAAGTTATCCCTGTCTGAAATGAATGACTGAGGACTCTTTGACTGAGACAATGTTATGCAATTAATAAACGCAACCTTTCTGTTAATTACTGAGTTAGAATACTCTCCCTCTCTCTCTCTCTCTCTCTCTCTCTCTGTCTCTCTCCCTCCCCCCTCTTTCTCTGTCTCTCTCTCATATCTCTCCCCCCACCTCTCTCTCTCTGTCTCTCCCCCTCTCTCTGTCTCTCCCCACTCTCTGTCTGTCTCCCCCCTCTCATCTCTCTCGATTGTCTTGAAAGTAAGTAGATGTCACTTATTGTGTGTTTCTCATGGGACAAATCATTGTTTACCTACGTGACGTAACTACATGATACAAGACTAGGGAGGAATTGGAGGGTGACATTAGGCTCGTCTTGCAGGTACTTGTCTTGGGCACTCGACACAAACCTGGAGGAGCGTGAGAAAGGGAAGACAGTTGAGGTGGGACGAGCATATTTCGAAACCGAAAACAAACACTTCACGATCCTTGATGCACCAGGCCACAGAAGCTTCGTGCCAAACATGATAGGTGGCGCCTCACAAGCTGATGTCGCAGTATTAGTAAGTGTTGGAAATGGTTGCAACCAATGATTTACAAACTGCCCGACTAAAAATGCAACGGAAAGATGTTTGATCTAGGAAAATGTTGCGGATAGCCAGATACTGATTTTATCTCGGACACGTATTTCATTTTCGTCTCTTACAAAATTAAGAAACTAAATTTTGTGTTGCTTCATTAACCTTTCTTTTGAGCCACAGTGAAAGCAAGAAGCTGGGATGATGTATGGGTGTCCAAGAGTTGTTGCTAAATACCCAACTTTTCACAGTTTTGAGTGTTCATACCAGTTTATGGCTGACTTGGTTTTTGGTCTGCCTTTGTTCTGTGATCCTTGCACATTTGAAATTGATTGTGTGTTAACTTTTTCGCATTTTTGTTTAATTTGTGTTATCTGGACGTGTTTATGATGTCAGTTGTGATGCCGTAATAATGAGTAATTCAATCATATCGCTAGTGGGTCATTGTGTAAGTGATCTTAATATTATTGTTATTATGGGATGAAAGTGCGATGTGGTGCAGTTTTGATAGCCCCGGGTTCGTCTATATTCCTGTCCCAGACTCCACAATGTATTGGTTGTTGTGCAGGTGATTTCAGCACGTCGCGGCGAGTTTGAGACGGGCTTTGAGCGAGGTGGTCAGACGCGGGAACACGCCATGCTGGTGAAGACGGCCGGAGTGAAGCACCTGGTCGTCGCCGTCAACAAGATGGACGACCCCACAGTGCAGTGGGATGAGGAGAGGTGGGTTTTGTTTGTGAGAAGGCTTGTGGTAGATAATCAAGCTGGCGTGTGTGTGTGTGTGAGTGAGTGAGTGAGTGAGTGAGTGAGTGAGTGAGTGAGTGAGTGAGTGAGTGAGTGGTGAGTGAGTGAGTAGTAGTGAGTGAGTGAGTGAGTGAGTGAGTGAGTGAGTGAGTGAGTGAGTGTGTGTGTGTGTGTGTGTGTGTGTGTGTGTGTGTGTGTGTGTGTGTGTGTGTGTGTCAGGAGTTGGAACTTGGGAATATGTTACGTTTCATCCTAGGCTGTTGGTTTCTCATCTGCCAAGGATAACCTGCAACCATTTGGAAGAAAAGTTGTATGCGTATTTTAAACAAATTCCCATTAGGTTTGAATGAGTTATGAAGTTCATACATATGGTTTAATAGCTGTATATCATCATAGCGTTCCTTTATTTTCTACAGTTGTTCTGTGGTCACAAAACTGCTGATCTTTGTGGGCGTTTTACTTTATTCTCATTAAAATGTATCTGTGCAATTGAGCTGTTGTAAAATTATATATATTTTGTTTTCTGTGTCCAAAGACCAATTTTAGTGCCAACCTTGCTTGCCATTTCTCATTGTTTCTGATTCATATACAGGTATGAAGAAATCAAGACAAAGCTGACGCCGTACCTGAAGAAATGTGGATTCAATCCAAAGACAGACCTATTCTATATTCCTGTGTCAGGTCTGACAGGGGCCAACCTCAAAGAAACATCCACAGATTGTCCGTGGTACAGGTAGGTGTTCTTTGGTTGCTGTAAATCTATGCTTGAGTGACAACATTAACAAGCAGGTGATGTGAGTTGCCTGTAGGAGTGCAGAATGTTGCCATTTGGTTATACTACAAAATCTGACGGTGGTCTGCCAACAAGACTTGATGCACCATCAAGTCAGAGTTACAGTGACACTGGCAGTTTGTCTGTGATGAATTAAGTTATCCCTGTCTGAGTGAAACGAATGACTGAGGACTCTGTTACTGAGACAAACTAATAGTAATAATAATAAAACGTACAAACATACCAAATTCTAAATAGCTTCAAATTAATTCATGTGCCATTATTCATTGATATACATTGTGTTTGTACATTCAGGTGAGATGCGGTCGTTTATGGTACATTTTACTGCTGGTTATTAATAAATCTGGGTTATTGATGAATGTAGGAGGATTAAGTTTTGTCAGGAATTGAAAGAAATATTCCTTGTGAAATTGATACGGCAATGTCATTTAATGTTTTGTCATGTCTGACTAAGCAGGCAAGCACAATGATATATAACCTGAATTCATTGTTTTCATTAAATCCCTGCAGGCTGAGATGTTACCTCTCTAAAGTTAACGCAGTTTGTCTGTGATGATCAAAGTTATCCCTGTCTGAAATAAATGTCTGACTGAGAAATCTTTCACTGAGACATGCTTGGAAATGTGTTTATTAGTTGTTTAGTGTTCTAATGAGAGAGCTGCTACGAGCTGTCAGCATGTCAGTCTAATACAAGATGTGTATATCCAGTAGTTTGGTAAATAGCAATAATGGACTGACATTGACATAACATATTGAACATGTAAAATGCAAAGTGTTTGGCACTCAGGTCGTGATACACACTTCCTTATTTTATTTTCTGGTTTGTGGTCTGTCAATAGCACTGACAGTTTGTCTGTGATGAATTAAGTTATCCCTGTCTGAAGTAATTTACTGACTGAGGAATCTGTTACTGAGACAAACTCCAGTTTACTCTGTACGCTGTTTACGTTTAATTGTGATGAAATGGTGCCTTGAACTAGTTTGTCTACAATGGTTTACCACAAGATTGCTTTTGATATCATTTCTCATTGTCGTCCCACACAGTGGTCCGTCATTGATCACCTACTTAGACAACCAGGACGCGGTAGTGAGGGCAGCCATCAACGACCCAGTCAGACTCCCCATAGTCGACAGGTATAAGGTGAGTGATACCTCAAAGAAGGCACTGCTTTGTCTGTGATGATCAAAGTTATCCCTGTCTGAAAGCAACGTGACTGAGGTATCTTTCACTGAGACAAGCTGCGCTGTAAATATCTTGTATTGTTGACCGGTTGTGGTTGTGGCATTTCAAACTACAAACATGAGTGTTCTAACTATGAAAAGTAACAGAATTTTTCTTAGCAAGTCCTACTTCAATATTCATCTTTACCGAGTTTCTTGACTGAATCATGTTTAAATGTTTGTAGAAAATGTTAGAACAAGTTTGTCACAGATTCTGGCTTATAGCTTTCTTGCACCCATCCTCTTGCAGATTTTTATCTTTTATTATTTTTAAATGTCACAGTTTGTTCACGTGTCATACACGTCTAGCGATGCATGTGTTGAATGTCGTGTAGTCATAGCATACATCTTATTTCAGGACATGGGGACAATTGTGTTAGGGAAGATAGAGTCGGGCACCATCGCCAAGGGACAGATCTTGACAATTATGCCGAATAAGGTCAGTCCTACATATGTATGGTATAGTCTATTACTTTGAAACATTTCCCATTTCAACTGTGCAATAATGAGTGTGTATAATGCAAGAACAAAGTGTGAGTCTTAATTGGTTGTCAACAGAAAATTATGACATGTATGCTGGAGGGAATTTAGACAAGTTAATAGCGTTTTAGAGTGATATTATAAAGGATTCCAATGTTTACCAGTGTGCTAATGTATTCGTCTTCATCCAATCCAGCAACAACTGAAAACAAATGTATA
Organism: Ridgeia piscesae; assembly: GCA_025642075.2. NCBI lineage: Eukaryota > Metazoa > Annelida > Polychaeta > Sabellida > Siboglinidae > Ridgeia > Ridgeia piscesae. Next base: position 410,314 of record JAODUO010000223.1, on the reverse strand, counting down.
TTACCTGTCAGTTCACTGTCATTTATTTGTTGTATTACTGGGTTGAAAATCTCGAATATCATTCAACTTATTAGAAATCCTGGTTGCACAGAGAGTGATCATTCAGACAACTGACAAATTGTAGAAAACAAATTATTGAACTTGCAAAATGTTCATTGTGTTGACTGACTGCATATAGCTGTCCAAATACAAATAAAGTATATGCTACCCTCAACTACAAAGTCTCTAGAAATCAGATTGTGTAATCATATGAAATATTGGTTACAGGTGCAGGCAGAGATCATGACAGTCTGGTCAGATGAGAATGAAGTAGATGCCGCTGAGCCAGGCGAGAATGTTAAGCTCAAACTGAAGAACGTCGAGGAAGACGTAAGTCTTTTTCACATGCCCAGTAACAGTAAGTTTACTGATAAAGTGTTTCAGCTAAGTCAAAGGAATTGAAATATCTTTCTAATCTGCTTTCCTGCCTGTGGTCTACACTACTGGATAATACAAAAATGTAGTCAGTGATTGCTTCTGCAAAACACCAATATGTAGTGTAAGATGTTACTTGTAATTGCAACGGTTACATGTGACGAGTTTGGATTTAAATGTAAACAAGATTTCACTTGTTGTTTTGTAAGACCCGATATGTTTGTTTCTAGGATGTGTCTCCTGGCTTTGTCCTCTGCTCCAACGAAGCCCTCTGTCGGACGGGCAAGATCTTTGATGCCCAGGTGAGGCCTTTGTATTAATTTACTCCCGATGCAACATGTTGCTTTTTCCACTAGATCTTCATTGTGTTACATTAAATGTTACTGATAAGTTGTACATTTGCATTATGTTGTTGTAGTAAACCAATATCGGTTATTGTTTGCATTCATTACATAGCATGCGTATCTGGAAATATATTATGATAGCTGTTTTCACATTTTGTGAAAGTTATACTGTAATCTATAACTTAAGGTGTGTTCGTGAATACAAGTAATTTTAAAGATAAATGTGCTAGTCAGTATTATGGGCATAAAATCCAATCTTACCCTGGACTGGAATCTTTACTTGGCTGTAGTAAGTGCCAATAATATCAATTTTCATATAGGATGATTTGCCTGGAAACGTCTTCCTGAAGTGAAGCGAGCTTGTCTGTGATGATCAAAGTTATCCCTGTCTGAAATAAATGTGTGACTGAGGATTCTACCACTGAGACAAGCTTATAAAATTGGGGAGAGGGTGAGAATAATTGGCAGACTAAACCCTTCTGCTGTAAGTCTGCAACAGGAGTCCATGCTGTGACGTGTCTCTGCAGTGATGTTGACACTGACTTGTAGATTGTGATCCTGGAGCACAAGTCCATCATCTGTGCTGGCTACAGCGCTGTCATACACATCCACTGCTGTGCCGAGGAGGTCACCATCAAGGTACGGCTGTCTCACAACAACTGGGGACCATTTCACTAACTTCGTATGAGGGCACAAGACCTGTACTTTAAATCGATTTCAATCTTGTCATGCTAGACATTTTTAATGTCAGGGTGCGCCACTAGGGCACTTACAAGTGTGCACAGAAATTGTTTCATTAATTATACTGCTGCAACTTTTAGCATTTTGAAAAGCTCTTTAAATTTTGATTCTGTTTTCTTATGAATTATCTCATTATCTTAGTGAAATGGTGTTAATGTTAGGCTATTTGTTGGAACATGTCAGTTTCAAAGGTACTTTGAGTATGGACATGTAAGTGCCAATAATGGTCTTTTACATATCGGATGGTTTGCCTGGAAATATCTTCCACAAGTGAAGCAAGTTTTGTCTGTGATGATCAAAGTTATCCCTGTCTGAAATAAAGGTCTGACTGAGGAATCTTTCACTGAGACAAGCTTATAGAATTGGGGATGTTAAAGTTGTCCTTTAGGATAATCCTTAGTAAAAAAAGTGACTTGTATATGAGGTTAGAATGTGATAAGTAATCTAACTCGTGTGTTCCTCCACAGAACCTGATATGCCTGGTCGACAAGAAGGGGGAAAAGAGTAAGACGCGACCGCGCTTCATCAAACAGGACCAGATCGCCATCGTACGCTTTGAAGTATGCGCAGGCGCCATCTGTCTCGAGGCTTTCAAGGAATTCCCTCAGATGGGTCGATTCACGCTGCGAGACGAAGGTGAGATTCTAGGTCATTACACTGAAACTGGTCATCAAAGCCTTTAAGTTGGTTTTTGATAAGTTACTTTTCAAGTTGGGTTTATGTTTTATGTGGTAACAGCAGACTATAATTAATGGTTGTAGCACTTACCAGAAAATATGGTTGAATGTAAATATGGTTGAATGTAATGTGTCTAATAACCTTATTCTGATTGTTTACACTGGAGACAGGATGAACTGATATGAGAAATGTTTGCTAGTATATATTGTTGAGTTTATTCAGACAAATAAATGTCTGATAACAGTTTATTCGCAACTGTCAACATGTCAAATCCAGTAACCTATAGCATTCTCCGAAGTCATTGTCACCTTAGTAATTTGCATGACATGTTTATCTTTTTTACAGCTCCACAGAATACCATTGCATAAATTTGACATGCATTGACTGATGAACATAAGTTTTATTATGTGACGTTTCCTTGCAGGTCGCACTATTGCCATCGGCAAGGTGCTCAAAGTGATCGGATAGATGCTGCACGCCTCTCGGAGACACCAGCGAAAAGAGACAGACAAATGGGCGTTCACAGTTTTAGTGTGGGCGGTCACTGAAAGGTTCCTTGAGGAGCGTGCTTTTAACATGCGCCCACACACTCGCCGTGAACGCTTGCTGCTTGCAGGCCTGAATGGCGGCGCCTCCTCACAGACAGCGACTGCTCAGACACTCGTTTGTTCTGCCGACCGATTATATTCGTCAAATTTTACCACTACTGCCCCGGATCGTGAATTCAGCGCAGTTGATTTTACTTGAATGAAAAGTAGGGGGATAAGCAGCGAAAGCCCGGTGCAAATCGTTCATTTGGGTCGTGCGTATTTGTTTGACATGCCCATTTGAAATTTCTGTTGGAGCGGTAGATTCTTTCGCTGACGTTGGCTAAGCTGAGCAAGTTGCTGACCCCGTGCTAAATACGCCCACATATTTTCGGTTGCGTATATGGCAGATTTCTGTCCTAAACATAATATTTATATATATAAGTTGTTAGATGAGTTCCAAGTGACTGCAACAAGATTTTGGCACCCGAAGCAAAGCTATTTTGCCAATTATCTTATCAGACCGGGCCAGTTCATTTTATAGCAACATTTACTGCTTCTGATGCCAGTAATTTATTTTGTAACTTTGCCAGAAATAAGATATTGCCACGAATATGTTACAAGGCTACATGCATCCACACACATACATTCACTTCACTAATGTAGCTGTCGTTGCACTTGAAGGGCAGTGTCCAGTTGTGGTCTACGTTAATGTGTTAATTAATAAAGAAAGACAACATTTCCATATGTTGTGTTTTTTGGGTTCATGGTTGATCAGTTGGTTCTTGTTGTCTTCATGTTGGGTTTCTTGGTGCTTGACATGACATTATATCATAAGGTACACTCACCAGAACCCCATTCACAGAAACATACATGTTGCTACATTTCTACACAGATGAGGTTGGTTTCGGTGAATATGTCAAACTGCGCATGTTTTATTGGAATAGTGATGGTAACATCAGATTTTAGAACCCCGTGTAATAGAGGTTGGTAAATTATTCTGTGGAATATAGTCAAAATGATGATTGTCTCGCATGTGAAGCCGATGGTATTTCACATTTACCCGCCAAATATGCATTTTCCTGTTGTGTTTCAAATGAGATGTGGTCATCTTAAATGTAACGTAGTTAGGTTAGGCTCTGTACCATTTCCGTTACTCTGTTCCACATTACTCTTTTTGAGTCGTTGAATAATTTTGTCTTGACACGTTTGCTGCTGTTCTGTTTCTGGTGTTATATGGGGGTCACATTCACTGGAGACAGGTCTCAATGCACTGAGAACAACAATGGTGCACTGCACCCTGAGACTCGTAATGTATTATAATATATTTGTACATACTATAAGATGATAATCGTTCTAAAGGCAGTAGGCCGAGAGCCCAAGAAGAGTAATCAAAGTGTCACTTGACCGATTCTAAACCAAGGTACTTGTATATGCCTGTGAAAATTTAACCTTGTGCACTGTAGAATTTTGGAATGGGCGTAGCGGGTTGCGTTATGAAGTTGGCTATAAAGCATATGTACTGTGAAGCGTAAGCGTAATATTTACATCTGTGGAACTCGACTGGCATTATGGGTGTTAGTCGTTTTGAGTAAGGTCAAGACGCTAGCAATGTATTTTAAAATCGGTGCTCAAATGCAGTCTTTCTGGCACCAGGTGAGCTGGTTATTTAGGTCTACCTAGTTATATCCTACAACATGAAGAACTACTCGATTATACCACACTGTTAGTTTGCTGAACCATGTAAGAGGCCATTTTTAATAAAGACTATTGTGTAATCAAGTTGTTTGTGTAAAAGGTTTTGCAGCTTTGCAAAAAATAAAATAAAACTATTGTCCCGGTCCGGGAAATTCATTTTGCATCGTTCGTCATAAAAATTTAAAATACAGGAGTAGAGAAGTATAAAAATACAGATACATTCATTATTAAAACGGTATGTAAACATTAATCATAATAAAATACAAGACTGATTTATTTTATAGTATAATTAAAATTAGAGTTGTAATTGTGGTCGTCCTTTCATAGATAAAAGAAACAAAATACAACATACACACAACGTCAGAGGTGCTTGTCGTTGAGAAGTCATACAGACATTGGAATGAATAAATCATGGTTCCTATTAGTTTTGGATATGATCGTTCTGGACGAGGACAGAAGGATGTACTCATTATGTAGAATATGTGTATTGTCATTAATAATTTTATTGGCTTTACGTACCTCTTCATACAAAGCAGTGAGAGGATTGTTTGAAGCCGGTTATTTTGCTACTAATGTTTACTGCAACTTATTCTTGTCTTTCTGACTGACGTTCCCAAACAAACACATCAAAGAAAATGTCAAAACACTGGATACAAAATTTATAAAACATGGACAAAATGGTGCCATCAATGTTAAAAGAGCGAAGTTCTCTGAGGCAGTAAAGACGCTGTTGACATTTCTTGTATGTGACACTGCGGTGGCGGTCCCACTTCAACCTATTGTCAATTGTTGTGCCGAGGTATTTATATTCGTCAACTACCTCTACCTTGTTATCGTGGATGACGGTATCAGACTGGGATGGAAGGTATTTCCTAAGATCAATGCACATCTTTGGTTTTTGTTGAGTTCAGGCACAAATACAATTTATCACACCATGCAACAAAGTCGTTTAACACAGGACCATGGCCAACTTCATCGTTAGACAACAGACTTAGTAAAGCTGTATCATCTGATAATTTAATAAAATACCTATTCGGACGGATGCTCCTGCAGTCATTTGTATATAAAATGAATAAAATAGGGGATAATACAAATCCTTGGGGTGAGCCAGTGGAAACAACCTTCACAGTAGAAGTGGTGTTATTCACTTAAACCTGTTGGGGTAACCCACCAAAAAATCAAACTTCCATAGCCTTAATTCAGATTAAAACTCAGAAATTAATTTCTTAAACAAGTGAGGCTGCAGTGTATTAAAGATAGAGCTCATATCCAGGTAGAGAACTCTGGCATGGGTTTTGACTTCCTCAAGATGACAAAGTACATAGTTTATTAAAGTAGCGACTGCATCCTCCACCCCTCTCCCAGGCCAATATGCAAATTGCAGGGGATCTAAAAGATGGTCTGTACGAGTTATGATCGTGGTTTTGATGATTTTTTTCAAAGCTCTTCATTACATGCGACGTCAACGCTACTGGAAGAAAATCGTTAGGACTAGCAGGACAAGATTTCTTGGGGACAGGCATGCCAATATACGTTTTCCACAAGGTGGGGACTTTCTGTAAGCTAACAGAGGCCTGAAAGATGGAATGGAAAATACCAGAAAACTGAGTGGCACAATTCTTCAAAACTTGACCAGAAGTACAATCAGGACCAGGGCTTTTCCGCACATTTATAATATCATCAATGACCTAATGCATGAGACCTACCAGGCATGTAGAGACTTTCAGATATCGTTTATAATAAGTAATTAGAATGCAGTCTGCTTTGTTTAAATTACTCAAGCTAATTTGGCAGAATATAGACATAGTAATGTACACTCTATACATTCTCTCTGTTGTTAGTCTATCCTTGACCTGTTGTCTTGCTGTAAAGCATGAGCATGGAAGACCATGACTATTATAATGTAAAGTTCTTACAGCACATGTCCTATATTCCCGATCGGTTGCAAGCTATGGCTATTGACTTCTCCAGAAGTATTCAGCCATGTTGCAGATACTGCGTGAAGACTAGACAAATATATGCCACTACCAATAAACATACTCATTCATGTAGCTAACAAAAGAAACTGAAATGATGCAGCATGAACAAACTTGCCCAATGTTTGAAATGGCACATTCAAACCCATAAGTGCTCTACAATAACTTAATTTAGGCCATCCTCAAACCAACAAACATGAAGCTATTCAGCATGATTTCCGGTTGCCATTGCCAAGGTACAACTGTTTATTGGACAAAATCATATTTTGTTTAATCATTAAGATAATATCAGTTACCTTACAAAGGTATACTGCTCTTACTAATTCACACATGTGACGTTACAACACATAGCATATTAATAATATTCATAGAACATTCCACTGATACAATAATTATTTACCAGTATAAATCAATGACAATTAAATTATTTTATCAATTTTATGACACGCTAGAACTCAATACCCCACCAAGAATACACCGAGTGGATATATCAAATCAATATCAAACAGTTTGAATACAAGGTTATCACGATGGCTTCGTTCTTCAAAGAAAACAATATTAAGGTATAACAACGAGTTTAATGTTTATTGTGTTCTTTGGTTATGTGCCTGTGGTTTTGATGCTGTTGGCCGTGTGTTGTGTTTGGTGTATCGGGTTGATAATTCAAAATATTTTACCGTTTTTACTTCTTGCTGTATTGCGCACGAGGTTCGTAGATAAACGTATGTGTTTTGTGTATCTGCATTCTCAGCTTAACCAATTTGTTGTTTCTGTCTATGTACATACTACGGCCCTTGCATCTGATTATTGTTAATTATTTTAGGGGTTGGAGTGATGCTAAAATGTTCGTTGTCGCTTGCGAGCTTCCGAAATGAGCGATAAAAACGGAAGCTGTGAGCGTGATATTTATATGGCGCATCGTGAACGATAAAAGGCGTAATAAAATAGTTTTAAACTTTAAAAAAATAAAAAATGAGGTAATTAGTTTCGTCCATACAATGCACACATACTGGGCCGGTCGACGATCGTTCCGTTAATAAATATAATCATGTCTTTTTCATGAAGATTTTGTTTATTATTATGCAAAAAACGGGGTATACCAAAAACGGTACCCAAAAAACAGTATCATGAGTATGTACCTGCGCATATATATATATATATACACATAATTATATATATATATATATATTTGAAATAAATAATTTAATTCTTGAAGTAGCTAGGACATCTTCCTTCACTGTCCTAACTACTGTCTCTTTTATAAAACTATATAAAGTTACTATTCAAATTGCGCAACAGCTGCCGATAAACCTTTAAAATCGGCGAACTCACATTCTACTGCCAGTTCGTCATCTCAAATTCAGTTGTGCGAATTTGAATTGAACTCACACAACACCAAACGGGAACACAAAAGATGTAAATAAAAAATGTAGTCTTACTCGACCAATCAGAATGCCAATGTCAAAAATGAAATACGTTAAAGTAACGCTTTGGGAAAGATAAAATTGGGTAATCGTTTTCATCATAAGAAAATTTTTGATTCTTTGACTTGAATTGTCATGTATGAACTATGAAGAAGTGTGATACATGACTAAGGGTTAAGACTGTAAGGTGGCCATCAGGCAGAGGTAGGAAAAACACCTTTAAGCCAATGGAATCTATGGCAAACTTAACCTCTAATCAAAATCAGTATATCTGTGTTAAATAAATAATAGTTACTTGTAAGTTGTTTTGCTATAAATTAATATTGTAGTTGACATGTCTACTGATTAATGTTTCAGCTCATCCAAGTACGTGACAAAGTGAAGATGATTATACCTGTGCGCTGTTTCACTTGCGGTAAAGTCATTGGGAACAAGTGGGAGGCATACCTTGGGCTCCTGCAGGCCGAGTACACGGAGGGTGACGCACTGGACGCCCTTGGTCTGAAGCGCTACTGCTGTCGACGCATGCTATTGTCTCACGTTGATCTCATTGAGAAACTTCTCAACTACGCTCCACTTGAAAAGTAAACTATACAAAGAGCACATCGAGATTTGGAGATATCGCTACACATGTGTGTTGGTTGAATATATATCGGTGAAGTTTTCTTATTTGTGGCAAAATGAAGGCGGACAAAAGAACAGTGCTTGTTGATAGGGAGGCAGATTCAACTGAGTGTTTGTCCCCATCCGGTGTAAAAGTTAAGAAGAAGAAACGGAAAAATGTGGGATCTAGTGAGAATACAAACAAAGAACATTCCGTGACGGTTGACATTTCTCAAGACAAGAAGCGCAAGCGAAGCTCAGATGACGATAAGATAAGCGCAGACAACAGTAAGATAAAGAAGTCAGGTAAGAAAGTAGGAGCGGCTGCACTTGAGTTGAAGGTAGAAAAGAAGGTTGGATCGAGTGAAGCTGCAGCGAAGAGGAAGATGAAGGAAAAGAAGAGAGCGAAGAAGGCAGCAAAGAAGGCAAAGAAGGAGAAACAGAAGTCGGAGCCAGTGTCGAGTGAGTCAGATGCAAAGGCAGAGACGTTGGCGCTGGAATATCTGCAGCAGTGGAGCACGAAAAGAGACGAGTGGAGCTTCCAGAAAGTGCGACAAGTCTGGTTACTGCAACACATGTATGACACACACAAGGTAGGTATCCGTCCTGACCGAGGTAGAAGTTGTTTCTAGATTGATAAATGTTGTTTCGTATTAAAAGCCTCGGACATTTCAAAAGCAAAAATCAATATTTATACTTTGTGATAGAAGACGGTGATATAATATTTAACTATTCACAAACAGAACAAAAGTATCCTGCTGGATCCAATCAGTTGGTAAAAATAAGGTTTAACTTTTCCATCTGCACACTGCCTAAGAAACTCCCAATGTGCAATTCCGATTCAAAACGATTCAGGTTCCAGTTCCACTGTCATGTTGACCAATTTTGTCCTTTTTGGTGTGGGAATTGACGTGATTCTGATTTGTGAATCACCTGTGTGTGATAAATTGAGACTTGATTACAAGATGAGCTGATTTATTCACATTTCAAGTTTTAGAAATCTCTTCATGGTTAGTTTCTCTGTGATGTACCAAAATAAAATCAGTAATTTGCAATGTACATAGTAAATCATATATATGTAAGTGTAACAATATTTTACATAGACCTTTACATGCATATACCAAGTGAAGTCCAAGTTAAAAAAATACTTATATATATTATTGCAATTTTTAATGGGTATGTCTGCACAAGCCCAGCATATAATTATTATAATCAGAGAGTAATAAATTATGTTTTTTTGTTTAGATGTCAGCCACCAACTTTGCAATGATGTTGAACTACATTGACGGGCTGAAGGGCAATGCAAGGACACTGTCTGTGACGAAGGCTGAGAAGCTTCTTGTCACGGCAGACTCTGATGATGATGAGGAGGAAAAAGATGGTGACAGCGACAAGAAGCAGCCAGAAGGCATGTATTGCATTCAGATTAGTGACAAAGCATTCTGATTGGCAAGTTATGGCTTGTACTCATCTTTGCAAGCCTGGGACAAATCTGGGAATTCAGTTCATTTGCCAGGACAAGTTCATTATTACAGTGTGTGAAGAGTTTTATGTAAGTGGTATTTATACAAAGGTTAAATTCATCAACATAATTTACTTGTATATAGTAATTTGTGAAAAAGAATAACTTATAGTTTAAATGCAGAGATGCAACATTTGTCCTTTTTGGGACTAAATCTAGTTAGGATTCACATAGTTTGTACAACAGTTTTGATAGTGTAATTGTTTTAAGGGGGAACCTAGCAGATAGTTCAAGGTGTAATCTTTGTTGCTGATGTCGACGTTGTAGGAGTGAAGCTGACAGACGAACAGGAGCAAAGAGTGCGAGCAGTTCTTCAGATGTTATCATGACATGAACCTACATCATGAACTGTGAAGCACCAACACATTTCTTCAGACGTGTCCTGCATTGTATTTGTTTTAAGAACGGAACGCTTGTCTAAAACGTCAGTAGCATTAGTTGGAACTGTGTTATAGAACAACCTGGTTACATGTACAATAGATTCAAGTAATAATGTTTATGGTTAGGTATAATTAGGTGGTTCTTGAACGTTCAAGTGGCATCAACATCAATCAAAAACTCTTCGTGAGCTACCTTGCCTGATTTGTCCAGCCAAGTTACCATTACTTAGTGGATAATTTGTTGTTTTCATACAAGGCATAATTTTTCATCATATCTGTCAGAGGGGATGTGTATGATAGACTGGGATTAATAATAATACATTAAAGAAATTATTGTCAGTAATGTGTTGTCTTCTCAAATGATAATGGAGGTTTGGTGTTATAGAATACTTTGTTTAGCAAAAATGTTCTGATGTTGTGAAAAGTAAAATATAATGGGAATGTTGCCGTGATCAGTTTATTCACAATGCTTATTTAACCAGTTCACACAAAAATTGATTGTTGCCAAGCCAAGATATCATATGTTGCTGTGACCAATTTATTCACAATCATTCAACCAGTTCATTACAAAATATAACCTGGCTGGCTTATAAACTAAACAAAATTGTATTCACTTTCACACATCCATTGATCCAAAGACCTTAACAAACTTCGACATGTCCTCAATGCCACCAGCCCGCAGTGTAAAGTACAACACGTCAGTTGTGCTGTAACGACACAATTTCACGTATATGTCTTTGGGGTTTTCTGACATGTCAGCCAGTGGAACAACGTCCTCAACTGGGGCGTAGATGTCTCTTCTTTTGCCCCAGAAGGTCAGATGCGAGATCTGAACCATGTCCTCTGTTTTGTTTAGACTTAACATGCCAATGAAGTTGCGGGTGTAGCCACTGATCCCATAGAGCATGACACCGGCGAAAGTAGCAACAGCAAATGCAGCCTGTACAGATGGTAGACTGACCATACCATTGGCGTAGCCATAGCACATGGGAGGAAGCATCACCACAGTAGCAGCTGTCTGGTAAATCTTGAGTCTTGCCAATCCTCGCACCCAACGGATATGTGGGAAGCGATAAAACCTTGTGAATTGAACAGCTGCATGATCAGTTGTAGCTGTTGTGTCAGCACATTGTGATGAGCGCCATCTGGCTGCCATTCTGTCGGTGCCAAACGTAGTTGCGAGGAAACCATTTGAAATGTTGTGCAGCTGTAGTCTGCACCGGCACACTGCTGGTGTCGTCTCGAGTAGTTTCCTCAAGAGGATCCTGCAATAAAAATGACTAGAACTCAATAAACATGATTAACGCGCCTGAGTGTTGTCCCATTTTGAATGACATAGCATACGATCTGAGTCTATGGCTAGCCACTACTTGTGTGTGCTGTTTTATATGAATGTCCTAGTCATGGATTCGTTTGTGACCGAGACACGCACAAAACACTTGGAATAAGAAATATTGTTCCCATCAAAATCCCTAGACTAGTAATGGCAAGTATGTAACTTCACATGAATACTACACTCAATCATAATGACATGATAAACAGGATGCTATATTAAAGACTGCATAGTAGTTGGTACCGTCTGGACCCCTTTAGTGCTATTTACCCTATCTATTAATACTACGGTAGAGAAGAGAAGTAGAATTAAAAATTTCTGACCTTGCTTTTTGTCTTGGGCTTTGATTTGGCCTTTGCAAAATTGCAATAAGGGAAAACTGTCAACTATAAACAAAAAAATTGCCCATTGTAAAGATGCGGAACTATACAGGCTGTATATGGTTAGACTTTGGAGTTACGATTACATATTCGTCAATGGGAATAACATCTTGATTGATGATGTGACAGGACCCTCTGTTATCGCCCATAGCCACGGTCGAACGGATTGCAGAACCGAACCAAACAAACGTAGATTAACCGAGTGTATCTGTTGAAATACTTACGACATGGTGACCGTCCCTGTATATATCTGGTGTTTCACCGGCACATTTGTCCACCCTGTCTTCGCATTTACACTTGGAAGCCGGACACAAGCAAAATGATGGTACTTGTTAACCCACCAGATGTCACTTGTTTCTAACTAATGATGCGCCGCAACGTGTCGCCACTGTATTTACGATATAGCGTGAAAGACAATCGAGTTGTTTTGGAAAATCGCTTTCGTTGGTTACCTACCCTTGATCGTACTTTTATTGTTATTCGATTTGCCTTGAGAAGGCGTATTACTGGACAGAATGGATGGTTGCTCATGACAGATTTTTACTTTATCTAGAAAGCCATAAATAACTAGCCAAAATGTCAAACGCCACGGCCGCTTCTTGTAGAGGCATGTTTAATTGTTTTGCGTGTAAACACAGGCCAACAAATTAATCTTCACAAAACAACAAATCAAACACGTTGTGGGCCGGAATTCAATTGTTGGATTCAATATTTGATCTTTAACATATTTCTATACGAAGATGTTGTGCGTGCGTGTGTGTGTGTGTGTGTGTGTGTGTGTGTGTGTGTGTGTGTGTGTGTGTGTGTGTGTGTGTGTGTGTGTGTGTGTGTGTGTGTGTGTGTGTGTGTGTGTGTGTGTGTGTGTGTAAAACTATAAAATCATCATCATCAAGTGTGCAGCCGTAGTGTCCCGTGGTTGGGCGAACATCTACTGTATCAACATCTACTATCTTGCGCTATCCTCTGCCAGATGGTACCCTCCCAGCAGTAGTCATCTAATTTGTCTCTCCATCGTCTTGTCGGTCTTCCTCTATAGATCGTTTTCTTTCGTGTGGCTCCCAGGTGGGTATACGGAATGTCCACCGGTTATCTCGTAATCGATCTGCTGACGTGCCCTGCTCGCACGTTTTGACTCACCAAGTGGATTCCACAAGAGGGCATTTTCGACCAATGAGTAACGAGCATGTGTCCACGTGGACGGCTTCTGTTTACACGGTACACGTGATTATGTTTCCACGTAGTTCTGCTTGTGCTTACGCGGTACACGTGATGAAGACTAGTTGTTTCGAATTCCGTGTTTACTGTCTGTAATGTGAGATCATACTCTACGCATTTTATCTCAATGAACTGAGCAGATATATTATAATTTTATTACAACGTTTTGCAAGGAAATGTTATATAAATATATTTGTATACCCGCTTTGAAGAGCAAATACATGTCACTTTGTAATTTTAATATACATGTCTGTTGTGATATATTACTTGCATTTCAAATGAAATTAAATAATACAAAATGTAAAAGTAATAAAATAAATTATTAATTCGAAAATTAATCTGGTACAAATAGTTAATGTTCATTGCAGTATAAATATATAGGTCCACTCCCGTCTTGTGATTTGTTCAATCATGTCCGCATGTGACCTTTTAAAATTCTTTCCATCTTTGTATGTACGGCTGCTAGCTTGTTCTTTGCTTGGCTGGTGATTGCCCGTGTTTCCGCGCAATATGTCACTGCATGTACGCATGAGTTACAGACTTGTCTCTTCAAGCATGTTCCAATGTTACCCTTGAAGATGTCGCGGTGCTTGGCGAATGCTGTCCATCTTGGCGTGATTCTTCTTTGAATCTCCTTGTCTTTGTTTGTGTCTGTGGTGCTGTATCTCTGTCCCAGGTAGATGTAGCTTTCAACGTTCTCTAACTGAGTGGTGTTGACATATATTGGTATCTCGTTTTCCATCATCATCTTTGTTTTCGACTTGTTCATCGTGAGACCCTGATTTTCACTTTCATCAGCTAGTTGCTGTTGCATTTGTTGTACTTCACGTGGTGTATTAGTTCATATGAGTATGTCGTCGGCGAAGCGAAGATAACTAACATATTCACCGTATATCTTCAAGCCTCTGTTTTCCCAAATCAGCTGTCAGGATATGCTTTTTGAGTGCTGTCGTAAACAGCTTGGGCGATATTGTATCTCCCTGTTGTATTCCTTTCCTGGTGTTGATCTAATTGCTTTATTTGTGTATGTGGACTGTCATCGAGTTGTTGGTCTAGATATCCTCCAGGAGTTCGACGTACATCCCCTGTTCTTGAAGCCAGGTTAGTACTGCTTGAGTTTGCATTGAGTTGAAGGCTTTCTCGTAGTCGACGAATGCGATGCAGAGTGGGGTATTAGATTCTCGGCACTTCTTATTCAGTTGGTTTACGACGTGGGTGTGGTCTGTCGTTAAGTAGCTGCTTCTGAATTCAGCTTGCTCTCATGGCTGGTTTTCGTCGAGTGTCTTCTCTAGCCTTTTCATTAGTACTTTCGTGAATACTTTATACATGTTTGATAGTAGACATATCGATCTGTAATTTTTGATGTCTTTCTTATTTCCCTTCTTGAAGATTATCACCATCTTATCCTTCTTCCACGCTGTGGGTATTCGTCCTTCTGATAAGCATTTAGTGTACAACTTTGCAAGTGTCTTCGAGATGGTATTTTCTCCTGGTTTCGATGTTTATGTGGTCGTACACACACACACACACACACACACACACACACACACACACACACACACACACACACACACACACACACACACACACACACACACACACACACACACACACACCACACGCACACGCACACACACACACGACACACACACAACACACACACACACACACACAACACACACACACACACACACACACACACACACACACACACACACACACACACACACATATATATATATAATATATAGATATATAGATAGATAGATAGATAGATAGATAGATAGATAGATAGATAGATAGATAGATAGATAGATAGATAGATAGATAGATAGATAGATAGATAGATAGATAGATAGATAGATAGATAGATAGATAGATAGATAGATAGATAGATAGATAGATAGATAGATAGATAGATAGACAGACAGACAGACAGACAGACAAACAGATAGGTAGCGTTTATAAATAAAGATTTATGTTACCAGACATTTTTACGCTTCACAATAATCCAGAATTATAACTACAATTTGTTTGCCCTGTTAACCCGATTTGACCGCCTTCCCCTGCACACAGCGGGGTCAAGAACATCGTTATTTTCTTCACTGAGTGCATGCCAACTCGCGAATCCTTTCGCTGTCCCGCTATCGGCAAGTTTACTGTCTCATCAGATGAGCCTATGATGCAGTTATAGACCCATTACATCAGAGAGATCTCACGACGGACGCGTTTTATTTTCTCATCGTCCAAGTTTACGGATGCGATGTAACATAAAATATCATTATTATCTCCAAACGCTACGTGCTATTAAGAAGATGAATCCGTGACACACACACACGAGCCAGGGACATAAACAATCGGCGCCTAAGGAAACTGCGTCGGTTTGTATGACATGTCATAATTCTGTTTCTGAGATGTTCGTTGTCTTAATTTTACGAACTTGTTATCTCTGTAGCACGTGTAATCTACGTTTGCGTCTTGCATCGGCGGCCTGTAAATGTAACTTACGTCTGTACATGCCCGACGTCATCGATAGTAATAAAATGTTATCCTGTACGAAGCAATCGATGGTGTACATGTCTATTTCTAGCAAACAAATGGATTTCGTAAGCTTCATAAAACATCATGGCGTAAATTCTCATATAGAGGGGTATAACTGGGTCTTACACAAAGCCCAAACACGGATTACACAAGTAGCATATAATAATATATATATATGTTCGTCGGAGAACTTAGTTAGGCAGCGGTGTTCTTCTCTGCTAAACCTACAAAGTGTAGCACGCATTGCCTTTGACAGGGCTATCAGTACATTACAGACCGAGGTTACAGACAGCGTGTCTGTAACCTCGGTCTGTAATGTGCACCACGTGATCGATGTTTTTGCATGTTGCCAGTCGATGGTGCGCAGAGGTTGATGCTGTTTACGATCGCCGGAGACCATCATTCGGTGTTTTGTTAGGCTGTGTGCGAAATAACAGAAAATTTATATTAATCAAACATTAATGCGAAAGGACAACGGAAGACAGTAAGATCACATCTGATATGGGCTCATCTTCGCGCGCCAGGGGTCGCTACGGCTGATTACGTCAATTCAAGATGTTTCTCTTCTCTACCCCTGGCACATCGCTTTCAAAAAGTCCTCTTTTAATGTCATCCAATGAAATCGCCCACTTCGGCCTCCGGTCATGTGATATAGTTTAGGTGATTTCAACGACCCGCTACTCGTGTTACATGTAATGTTTAGGACGTGAATGGGTCAAATTGAAATTTGCGCTGTTCCCATGACTGACGCAATCGCGACCGGCGAAGTCAATTGCTATAATTGTATAGTTCGATGCCGCTCAATCCGCCGCTTTACGGAGACGATCAGCCAGGGATACTATAGCGCAGCGCAACCCCATCTGTCTTGCGAGGATATGGGCATGTGGACTGTAGCTTCACAGCATCTTGGCAATAAAAAGCTAGGTGAAGGGGGAGCAAGAACTAATGAAGGGAATAAGAATTGCAAATTCGGTGAAAGGACATACGACGACAGCAAAGGATGTACATAGAACTAACACAAGACAAAGAATTACCGGCCGAACGGGACACCAAGCGTGTGAAGAATGTAAAGGTCTGGATACGACCAGAACAGCCTCCGGCATGCCAAATTCGGCAGTTGGCGCCAGATTATATTTTGACCCTGGGCGTAAAAAAGTAAATGTAAGTTCTTATATAGCGCAGTATCCAATTATCAGGATTGGTCAAAGCGCTTTAAACTTTACTTCCTGGCAGACCTGTTCAATTGAACACCATCTCAATCTGGGAAGCATCCAGCCACGCTGCAATCAATGCGCGAAAACTATTCGTACCCAAAAATATACCACTGTCTATAGCCAGGTTATAATTCATACAGCTGAGTGAACTGGAACAACATAGAGGGAACAACCTTGCTCAAGGTTTTACACGGGAGCACACCGTTCGAAGTCGAGAGGCCGATGTTCTAGCGACTGCGCCACTGCGCCACTGCCCCACTGCGCCACTGCGCCACTGCGCCACTGGGCCACTAGACCACTGGGCCATTAGGCCACTGGGACCCGACGCTACTAGTACTACACGCTTCAGCAACTATCGTGACGCCATTGTAGCTAAACCGCCGGTTGAACTTCAAAACCGGAAATAAGTCTGAGTTATTTTGTATTGAAATCCGCGAAACAATCACACTCTCTGTTGGCTTATTAACTACACTAGTTATTCCCTTCGACACGAACGGGTAATAAAAGAAACTGTAAAAAACGCAGCAGTCACACAAATATTCACATATAGATAGAGGCTAGGGGACAGATGTGATTGATTAAGTGGTTGAAATTGTGTTCACTGAACTACTGCAAATTTCGCGAACTCATTTGTTAATGTGCTATATGCCTATAGACCTGTGCACAACACGTTTATTGTACAATCAGCCTCAACCTGGCAACAACGTCTACATTAATGAGATGTATAGGTCTCGTGATAAGTCAATGTATTTGTAGAATATATTAATAGTGTTTCAAACGGTTTGTCAGCAGACTACAAGTGTATTTGAGAAAGCCACATTGAATTTATTTCTTCTTGTACAGCCAAGTGAAGCCATAATATATATATATATATATATATATATATATATATATATATATATATATATATATATATATATATAATAATAGAGAGAGAGAGAGAGCGAGAGCGAGAGCGAGGCGAGAGCGAGAGCGAGAGCGAGAGCGAGAGCGAGAGCGAGAGCGAGAGCGAGAGCGAGAGCGAGAGACAGACAGACAGACAGAGAACAATTGCACCAGTTGTATAGTTTTCTATTATTATTATAATTTGCACCAATGCTAAAACATGCATGTTACTATTTCGCCCATAGGCTGGTACAACTTGCCCATAGTGGGATAAATTGTAAAACTTTAGGATACCTCTTATAACTCATTCTACCACAGATGTGTAATAGGCCGGACAATTAATTATGCCCTAACTATCTTGCAGGAGATATGTGGGACCTTTTGGCATGAAAAAAGTGGCAGCGTTGATCGAATGTTGAAATAAGAAGGCTTAGTTGAAGAACGCACGTATGCATATTATAAACAATAGAATATAGTAGTTTTTATAAAACCATGTAAAAGACGTGTTAGCTATTCTGAATTGAGTAAATGAACTCTAAACAGGTAAATGTAGTTTAATGATTAGTATGCACCCATATTCATGTATATATATATATATATATATATATATATATATATATATATATATATATATATATATATATATATATATATATATATATATGTATGTATATATAATTTATATAGACTTCAAGACACGAATGGTTTGACCAGCCATTGCCGGATTTATTTCCGTGACGGAATTTCATGACATTATGGACGAACATTATTATTATATTATTATTGATTTATTGATACTAAGTATACTATAGTTCTTAGTCATAGTCGCGCACACACGAACGCAAAATAATACAATATGCTATGATAGCTATATTAAACCCAGTTTTACTTTTGATGCCACAATCCAATGTATTCGCTAGATGGCGCCACCGATATGTCAATTACCGCTTTCTACGACTCTGGAGTGCCCATTGACGGCAGTTTTGAAACACATTTTGTGAGCTGGAATTGTGACGACTAGAATCTATCTAGTTGATGTATTCTTTCAAGTTGAGTCATCCTTTGATCTTACTAATACGGCAATCGATGTACTGGCATATTTGTTGGCGTGCTTCATTATCAATGAAATAAAAATACAAAACTGTTTTTACTGGTTGCACCATTTCGTTGTCGTCGTTCCGCGTTACACAGTCACACACAAACATATTTACATGCATGTGCGCACTGTTATGATAAATTGCCCGTAGCTTGGTATCATTAGCAGGCTGATGTCTGATCAACGCATCGGTGATCGCGCACTTTTAAAGGAAATGCGCGCTAAAAGGTCCGATGTTTTTATGCGGATTTCCCCGGCTCGGCGACGAGCAATGAGATTCCGGTTGGGTAGCGGTTGCGACAGACACTTAATAAAACAGCAGCCGATCAGTAATCGTACACGACTGATTTTTTTTCCGTGAGATTAATTCCGCAAGCGTGCACCTCCACGTCGATTGCGTCGTGAGATCGGCGGCGTAACAATTCATCACACAGGACGGGTTGCGGACAGTGTGTGGTATGGCTTCGGGCGCAAAGGGTGGCGGTCTATCGGTGAATCCAAGGCGCTTACTTTGGCCATTGAGCTTATCGGGTGCTAATTACTCGGTCGTAAACTAAAGGAAGAAGCCGCGCGTGGTTTTCGGCTAGACGGGCCAGGCAGCGGTAGGCGTGTGGCAACCGTAAGACGTGACTCGCCCAATAGCGTCGTCGACTTTAGAGAACACTGCAACAACAAGCGACAAAGTCGCGTTTAACGTAGGGAGGGTTGTCGGTCAGGCCGGCACATTCTTTCGGTAATTGGAATTTAATTTACCCGCTTGATCGCGCTGAAAGACGCCGTCAAAACCGCCGATTACAGCTACAAGCCGGCGCTGACGACAGCCACGCCCACCGCGACCGGTAACGGCCAATGAGAGCGCGGCGCGCGCTGTTGATTGACAGCCGCGATTGACTGGCGCAGACTACGCGAGACTGCGAGTGAGTAGTCGTCAGTTAATCAGACGCGCGTTGTAGTAGTGTGTATTGAGAGTCGTTGTCCTGTTTCATTGTGGCTTTCACGGAACGGATACACGCGATGGAGTTGGAGTTAGGAGTCGACCGCTGCTAGCCACATAGCAGCCGCTGCCTGCCGCTGTATGGGCTGCGATGCCGCAATGTCCCGGGTTCGCCCGCACTACTCTGGTGAAGGCGACAGCGGCCGGGTGGACGACCGAGCTCCGAGGGACGGCGGCGGGCGGCATGCGCCTCTATAGCTGCCGCCACCCTGTCGTCGTGCTAGCGACGATGCTCTTCACGGTCGCCTGCATGTCGCTGTACGCGGCCGTGTTCTCCAGTTGTGTCGTTGTCGTCGGACCTCGATCGGCCCCTCCCCGGGTGCTTCTGGTCGCGTCCGCGCCACGACCGAGCAGGATATTCTCGGGCGGCATCAGGGTCCACAACCCAGACCCCGATGTCGATTCCGATGCCGACGACGCGGAAAACGATATTCCCCTCGCGGCGTCGCGCGATTTTACGAATTTTGAATCCGACCCGGCGTCGCTGCGTCGTCTCCGGTTCTCCGGGCCCGACGACGCTCCGGCGGGAGAGGGGATTGTGCGGATACGACAGAACGGCGCGAAGCAACTACCCCAGGCCCTCATCATAGGGGTGAAGAAGGGTGGTACGCGTGCCCTCTTGGAGTTTATTAGGATACACCCGGACGTACGAGCGCTTGGACCAGAGCCGCACTTCTTCGATCGACACTATGACCGCGGCCTCGACTGGTACAGGTGAGCTAAACATTCATCCTTTCGCTGGTGACAGCTTTCTGACAATTTCGCTGACAACTCCCGTTATTGCAACTTGATATCCTTTGTCAAAATTTTAATTATATGTTACTTTAAACGCTGCAACGATATGGCAATATTGTAATTGATTAAATGTTCAATATATATATATATATATATATATATATATATATATATATATATATATATATATATATATATATATATATATACGTCCCCGTAGTGTTCTGTCCTAGTTTTTTAAACTATATTATGTTCAAAATATGGCACATATTATATTTGGTGTATTAGAGGGTTGATGCATGCATAAGCGTCTTTTTTTATTTGGATGCATGTACATGCTCGAACATTTTGCCCCTCATTTTCCGATATATAAATTCGCCCCTGCGTTTTATCCATATTATAACAGCGAAAAGACGGTGGAAGCACGCCGACGTATCGAACGGTGTGTGAGTGTGTGAGTGTGTGAAGGCGTCGCTTGTCGGCTGCGCGGCATCCTTCACTTCAGTCGCTGATATCGCCTGGTTATTGTGCGTCTGTCCGATTAATTGCCTTGTCGCGTTTATCCGTATTGATTAGAATCGTTGCGTTTGCTGACTGTTGCTTGCATCGAACTGTCGTACACCGCAATCTGGTGTCATGTCGGCAGATAGTCGACATTGTCACCGCGCCGCCAGGGATCGATGAACTAGTTAACGAAGTATGAACCTTAATCAGGTAATGCGACAGTTGTGGAGCGTGACGCGACCGTTGCGGCGGCTGCGATAGCACGGTCTTACGTTAGGTGTACATGCGAAGGTGGAAACGCCTGTTTCAATACGCGAATGTCATCATATTTAACATGCAATGCAACGGGAATGGGTGGCGTATGAAGCATATTTTGTTACAAGTCGAAAGTGTGATATCCATATAATTATACGTGCAATAAACTGGGAGCAAATAAATCTATTTAAAATTGTGTAGCACTGTAATTGCAAGAAGAAAATAATTATAAACGTGCGTCTAAAACACCATGTATAAATAAACGTGTGAAGTAGTTCGTTAAATTAGAAAGTCCGGTTAATTGTAATATATGTATATATAATATATTTATTAATATATATATATATATATATATATATATATATATATATATATATATATATATATTTTTAATATAATTTATATTATGAATAAAAATATTATTCTATCTGTCAATCTGTAAAATGATTAAATTAAATGCTAATCTGTATCATAATAAGTATTGCCTGTAAACCAATGTGTCATCACCCGTTTTGCGATGATAAACTGTATACATTATGGTATTTATCTTGAACAAACTTGTTTTAGTGTTTGCGTCCTGTGCGATTAGTGTTCGCTAAACACGCACATCGTAACACTGTCCGTTTGTCAAACACCGCAAGAGTAACGAGTGTTAAGCGTTGTTCCCTCGCTGGTTTCGCACAATTTCGTGTTCCTAAACCCCCGAGACGACATACACAATGATATATGTGCAGAGATTGACCCCCGGGTGTCCGTTTGTATAAACAAACCCGGCGTTTGTACGCGGGATAAATACATCGTCCCGTCCACGCCGCAAGTCAATGGCAAATGCCCTATTTCTCAAACGCACCTGACGGGTCGCGAAACGTCACATCCCAAATTCCACGGGGGGGGGTAATACAGTACGGCATTTGTATAGAACATAGTGGGAGTTGACAAAATAGCGACGTCAATCGAACGAAACAGCTAAAAAACACTTTCGGGTTGACGGCTGTTCGGTCGTTCAATCATTCGGCGAGCGCGACCTTATATCGCCGTCACTCGACGATGTTGTTGCCGCTGATAATCGTCCTTGTTGAACAAACTACACCCGATCACAAAGTTCCCGTCACAAGCCCGCCACACAATCGCAATTAGATTTAACCACTCGATAGAATCAACAAATTCACAGGCGTTTAACGCATGTATTGAGGCGTACATCGCGAGTATTTTTACGTAAACAAACGACGCGATCGCACGGACACGTAGAGACGGTTCGTCTGGAAATCACGGCTTATTCTGGCCGAATTCCGGGTTGGAGTGTAGCCGTTATCTCACGCGCGATAAGGCCGTGTTTTCGCCCGCGTCACGGCGGCCGCTTATCGCGTTAATTCGGCCGCCGCTGTTGGCAAACTGGTTAAACGCATCAGGCCAGAGTCGAGTCGATTGAATTTCCGCGTTTTTTCTCTCTAAAACGTCGCGATTGATCGTTGACTCGCTAATGTGGATAACCGTTGCACTGGCACAGCCGTTTTGTGCGCGCGTTCGCGGAATGCAATTCATTACGCGAACACAGCGAGCAAATATATCCGATTCATCGGCATGTCAAACCGAATTACCCGATCGGGCGCGAAACTGGCGTACGAGAGTCGGCATGGTTGAATACTTGAAACGCGCAGACCTTGAACGAAACGAGATGAGATACTTCGGAGTTATTCTGGTACCTGGATATCGCGTTTGTTGGTTTCGCCAGAAACCTGCGGCAGTTTACTTCGGGTCAGAGGTTACCGCGATGGCTGTTTAATTATTTATTTAATTAATTAAGATGGAGTAGGTGCATATGCATTTCAACAATGGGGTACATTACAAGGGTCTGTTAATTGCATGGTTACACCTGTTATCATTAAATATGTGTAACCTGTAGTGTAGGCCACTGTTTATATATATATACAATAAAATGGTCCTATTAATTTTTTATTTGTGCGCTAATAATTTACTTCAGAGTTAAATAAAAGGGTGCCTTCTGCGATTTGTACACACGAGTATAAACAGTGGCAACAGAGTATCGTTCAGTGCACATACTCGTGCGTGCGTGTGTACATGCACATTTCCGTGGCCCTCCTAATTAATTACTTCAGCTAACTCCCGTGGGAACAGCCTTCATGCCGCGGTTGGGTTTAGCCCGGTTACTGTTCTGTGTGGGCTCACGTTTTTGCGCGTTGCGTGTAGCTTAGAGCTGGCGTCACGGACAGTTGGGCCTGTGTTTAATTAGAAGATGTAACAACAGCGCCCGTTTCTGCCGCACGCAATTAGGTGAAATTCAGACCGCGTTTTATGTCACACGGTACTGCATTCATACGTTGTAAAGATTCAATAGGCTTGTAATATAGTTGCCGGTTTTGGAGGGTACGTATACACAAACACTGGGAGTCGTATACGTCGAAGTAACTGCCCGAATGACACCCAAGCGTTGCACTCTAAGGAGAGTCCAATTTGTTCTCACTCTCAATATATACAAATTACACCAGCACAACGCGTTGAGCGTAGTTATTATGCAAGTATGATAGGTATTTGTAATTTCATATATATATATATATATATATATATAAAATATATATATATATATATATATATATATATATATATATCAGTATGATAGTATGTATTGAAGTTAAAAATATATATATATATATATATATATATATATATATATATATATATATATATATATATATATATATATATATATATATATTTCTTGTCCTGTACACATAAACGAATACGTTTCAAAATTGCCCAACCTATTAATCTAATCTTTAATTATACAAAAAAGTTTTTTAAACTGTAATGCTAATTAAATTATATTTATTTTATTCGGGCCATATATATAGCCATACAAACACACTGGCTGGCGTAAACTGTGTTTCACGTAACTGTGCCCATTTCTGTATCATTCTATAGACATAGTAATAAGAATACGATAATACCAGTAAACAACTTCCCACAATCCACTGGGCTCGAAACACGTGTCCGTGACGTCAGCGACGTCGTGCGTTACACCGCAATGCGCAATCTTGAGACCCTGCGCCGGATGTAGCTATTTGTGTCAATCATCGGATTCTCGGTCGACACGCGACGTTGTAACGACGTTGGTCGCCGACGTACAACGTCGCTCCTCGGGCAATCACGTCACGCGAATGACCCGCCGGTCGATACATTGGACGCGTTATGCCGGATCTTCGTAAACTCCCAGATCCCGATTGGGCTGCCCCCAATCCCCTGGGTACGACTGTTTGCTCTGCCTCGTCCCGGGAGCTAGTCCCGTGTCGTTCCGACGGGAAATTCCAACCCGTGGCGCCGTAAAACTGTCGGCGTGCCGACGTCGTAACGTTTATTATGTCCATCGTTATGCCGACGTATCGTTTTATTAATTCGCGCGCGCCGTTCCCGCGAGGTTCATAAAGTATTGTTAGCATAATAAGCGGTCCTTTTATGGCCTCGCTTGGTCCAGTCGCAGTAAATCGCCACTGCTGACGACGGGGATTTGCAGGACGGATGTGGTCAACGGAGGGCGTGTCTGAAGTAGCCTACGCGAGCAGAAGGTTGTGGATGTAGCGATAACACGTATCATATATATATATATATATATATATATATATATATATATATATATATATATATATATATATATATATATATATATATATATATATATATATATATATATATATATATATTACTTGCAGGTTGCAATATCGGTATGGAAAACTACGTAAAACTTTTTTTTTAATATGTATTTCACCGGCCGCTAGTTGTTAATCTATACCTTCAGGGTTTCTGATTTAACAAAACGTTCAATATATGTTTCCGATTAATTTATTTACGAATTGATCACATAATACCGAATAACCTATCGGAACATCGTGACACGTCATAACCGCAGTATTTATTGCGCGCAGTTGGATTATGCATTTGCGACAAGAAAATACCCTGCATTGGCTTTCCATCATCTGGGCGTGCTATAATGACAACTCAGAAATGAATGCGTCGTCCGTGCCTGAATCGCTGCGAGTCGAAAAACGTACCAATCATGGCGAACGGTCGTAAACATCACCGGAAGTGTTGTATTAATGACGCAATCTCCGAACGCCGGCGTCTCGGGAAAAAACGATTCCGTACGAGCGGATTTGCATCGTGAATGTATAGCGAGCCGGAAGAGTTCCGTACGTAGATGTTGTCGTTGGATGTGCCTCGTGGCCTTTTAACGACGGGCGAGATTATACGACCGTTCGGCGAGCTTTATTTGCCGAGCAACGCGTCGGTGCAGGCACGCAGACAGCGTGCACGCGCGCTCGGCTCAACAACACTGACTTCTTGTGCGATCGTTGTAAGCTAGTGTAGTTGTGTGTGCAAGTACGATCAATTCTAGTGGCTCATGTCGTAATCCGTGTGTAGTAACTCAACAAATGCATCGCGTGTATAGCTGAAATCCCACAACACATGTTGTACCGGTCAACAAAGGCGCCCTCTGTGTTTACGGTTTGCATTACACTGCAGACGCATAGCCCGATTACTTCTGCAACCACGCCACTGCATTTTTGTTTACAACTCAACGCAATTTTCAAAGGTGAATTTTTATGTTATCGTTTAATGGCAGAATGCCATATACCCTATAGGGTCCACATGCTGCAGTGGTCAGGCGCGAGCTTGGGTCTAGGGCGCCACGTCATTCCGGCGTGACCTGGCGTGGTTCGCGTAGCGATAGCCACTCGTCGTTGACGTGTTTTCGTTGCGCGTGTTTACCGAAGTCTCCCCAGTCGGGCGCCAGTCGTGACGGCGTCTGTCGCCTGTCATGTGTCCTGTCACATTTCCCCGGGCCAAAGTGACAGTGACAGGGTTGACCGCGCTCAACAATCAGTCGCCATTGGTGGCACGTGGCGGTAGCCATTGTCCTATCAGTGTTTGGTTATTTATTGATGATGATGACTGCGTTAGCGCTGATTCAACGAGAACCTCGTAGCACTGCGCGAAGCCATTATTTAAACAACTGCCACCGATAAAGTTGTAATGTTAATTTTGTAATGTGGAACTATCACCCGGACGTTACCACGACTGCGAATCGGACTTTTTAAACAGACACGACAGCTACAATTCTGAATAATATAGAGAGCAACTTGCACAACATTTAAATATTATTGTTTCTGTTGGGAGTTTCTTTAGATGATCACATTGTGGCAAACAAACGAAACGAATAGACGCAATGTGCTTATCTAACAACATTTTCATCCGAAACATTATTTATACTGTAGTTTCTCTCTATATAACTCATAATTGTAGTGGCCAATTTTCGCAATTTTATTTTGTTACCCTAACAATCGGTGAATGTTTCTTCTTACAATCACCATTTATTCTTCAGATAAGTTCAATGTTATCATTATCCCCAACGCACGACGTTCTTGCAATGATCCGACATGTTGACGATCTATCCATCTATTCGTCTATCCGTCTATTCGCCTCCGTCTCCGCGTTCCGCCTCACATCTCCATCCTCGCGAGCGAGGCGTCCAGACGTCGCGTTAAAAGCCTCGCCTCGTGCAGATGTTCGCGCGAGATGCGTCGGGCCCGGGAGACGTCACGAGCCACGAGGTCTATAGAAGACGCGATCCCGCAGGAAATCACCACGCGTTTATGGCGATTAATGTCCATTAGGCGCGGATCTAGTCGCGTGTTGAGGGACCGGATCGGCGACAACGAGGCGCGCGCGTTCGGCGTTCAGCGTGCGTTTAGGACACGCCGTGTTTTTGCATAAATTAATGATGATTAATTTGTCCGGCACCTGGCCGGAAAACTTTGATGTCGTAATTTGGCGCGTCTCACATCACAGCGCGTTTGAGGAAAATGATACTCGACGGACCCTATCGTGTTGACAGCAGTTCGTTGCGTTTCCCAGAAGTATCGCGGGGATAACTGTTACGCCGTCGTTTTTCTGGTGCCGCTGTTCCCGTGACGTCATCATGCCACCTAGCGATCAAGCAAACGATGGCCAATTTTGTCTCTGCGTCTCTGTCGTGTAGATAAAGAATGTGATTTCCCGTGAGGCTTAGATTACGTAATAGTCGTTACAGCGATCGTTCGATGCGAGATAAACATCGGTTCCGTCATAGCTGTGTGGTCGTATGGAACGGATCCAAACGAGCTGAGATGCAAATTAACGAAACATAACACTGACTCTAACACTGCGGCAGTGCGGCAAATAGCCACGGCGCGAAAACGATACAACGAAGCCGGCGGCCATTACCATGGGGAGCGTGGGACAGGGTGTCCGGGTGGGATGGTGTGTCGGGGTCCTCGACCTCGTACACCCGAAAGCACGCCCGCGGATGTCGCGCGGTTTGTAGCACGGACCTAGCACCAGGTCACGTGACGGACGGACGTGAATCACGCGTGAGTTTACTGCGCCGCGCCCAGAGCGTTACATAATACATACAGCGCCAGTTCCGTAACGACGTGAAACTTTTGTGTTACCTTGTTATGTATCAATCTTACATTTAAATAGTTTTACATGAAATTCGGTATCCTTTCCCAATACTATCTATAAGGCCGTCGCGTGCTGTCAGCACAGTTCATCTGTCCCGTACTACGCTTGATAATCGTCTCCAATCTTGACAACGCACGCGTTAATCGGAAGACGAAGCAGGTGCAGACGTATTACGCGGCGATGACACGCCCTGACCCCGTCCGGCGCCCCGCGGGCAGTCGGGCTGGACACCTGCTTCCACTTTCCTCGCGTACTGCGGGACAGCGTCCGTTGTATCGGGTTGCACGCCGGATGTGCATCGGGTGTGTGAAGTGGCGGCAAAAACGGACGTGTTACGTGAGAGCGTACACAGCCTCACGCCGGGCGCTAATACGACGCAGAGACACGTTAGTTTACGGTCGATGACTTGTCGGCTCGCTCAAGCGCCTCCCGCCATGCAGGAGCAGGAGACAGACCGCGCAGGAAGGAGACGAAACCGACCGTCTGTTGAAAGATGGTCGCGTCTGCCTCTTATCGCTGGTTTTGTGTACCGATGAATTCAATCGGCAACGGTATTAGTGAGTTTTGTGTGGTTTAACCGCTTCCTCGTTGTCGTACGAGAGTTGAATTCTCCTCGCAATGTCCCAATGCCAACGAAGGTTTTATTTGATCCGCCACAAGTCTATATACATATCGTCTTATTATCGTGTACTTTATATTCCTTTGTATCAGTGAAGCACTGACTATGCCAATTCATTGTACAGTCATTTATCAGTATGTATTTCCCATTCTATCAGACAAGTTGCTTATAGACTTACGGCGGATTCAATAAAACCTTCGTTGGTACCGGGCCATTGTGAGCAGGACACCATTCTTGTATGACAACCATGATGCGGTTAGACCTCAGACACTTCCTGCCGGTGATGTGTTGGTGTACGGGATTTGTTTCGCAAGCTGGAATAGCCGTTTAGTTGGGGACGATACGAGCGTAAGGGATATATTGAGTTAGCTGTTACCGACCCTATCCCACTGCCCAGCGGGCCCGGCGTGGCGATGCCACAGCCCCGCCGAGAGAGAGTCCGACTAGATCAACACACACCGTCGTGGCCTCGTGATATGTTGACTTTGGTCTCGTCCGACGGCCCGGGAGAAGCGATGACCATGCGCGGGAGTTGACACCGAACAGCGCCTATAGACAAGACGGGACAACTCGTGTGTAACGTGAGACAATGCTTCGACGGATTCGTTATTTTTAGGCGTAACTGAACCTTCGCGGACTTGATTCCGACACAGCGACGTTGTGTTTACCATCTGCGTTATACGTGTGCCGCGTTGGTGTTGTGATTCCGCTATTGTAAGCCGGCTAGCGCTTCTGGAGGTCGCGCGATGATCAGATGCACCGGGTGTTTACACGAAAGAACGCTTGTCCCGTTCGATATAAATAAATCACGCGAGATCTCGTCGCAGACAGTCTTCCTGTCAGCGCCATTGTCGCGATGTCGCCGTAAGCTGTTACCGTCGTTTGTCGCAATTGAATTACGCGACGCAACGCGATCACGTGAAATGAAACGCAATCGCATTACAACCGTCGACGGACAGCGGTAAGGATATCGCGCGTCAGGTCCGTGATCAATCCTGACTGACGGCAAGCTGTCGTCACGGGGACGTCGTTTAGTCGGTCCAGTACCTGGCGACAAGAGTGTAGTGGCTGATAACAAGAAACATGTATATATATACTTAGTCATCCGTGCAGTCAAAGCGTGGACGGAAATGAAAACATTGAAGTCGACTTGGTTCAAACTGTGGGTCTTTATAAACGATCTTATCAGTCTGCAGACTCTCCAGTATACGGATACAATTTATCAATGTTCTAATTAAATCATTCTTTATATTATAAGAAACGTATAGATGGTACTATACATCCTCGTCAAATTACATCTATTAATCACAAGACTTGATCGCAATTTCAATTTTGCGCCAACAAGGCACACACTCGCACTCACGCACGCACGCACGCACGCACGCACGCACGCACGCACGCACGCACGCACGCACGCACGCACGCACCCGCACGCACGCACGCACGCACGACACACACGCACGCACGCACGCACACACACACACACGCACGCACGCACACACGCACACACACACATTCCAATCGCAAAAAACCCATACAGGCCACGCGTCAACTATACAACTACCCCGGAAGTCTGGCCGTCCCACCGCAAGTGGGACGAAGTACGAATGATCCAGCGAACTTCCTGTTAATACTCTTTACCACATTGACTTCAGCGGTCATTATCAGTGTGTAGACAGACAGTCAGACACCGGCAGTTGGCTTGATTCATTCGTCCCGTGACACGACCCGCCTGCCCCACGGCCACCGAGACAATGCCGTTGGTGGAGACGGCGAGGGAGGGAGACAATGACGAGTTGGCGTGTGTCGACCTCGGCCGGGCGGTCGGCTGGATGGAGGGCGCAGACACCGAGACGTCGGGCGTCGCTGGACGTAATGAGGCCGCATTCAGTTCGTCGTTCTTGTAAATCTTTAAACAAGACGTCGCTTTCACTTCCTCGTCACGCCTTGCGTAATTTCCCGACGGGCGCCACGGAGCCAGGCCGCCCCGGGCCCGACGGAGCGTCTACCTACAGGCCCGACTGTCGTCGCATCACCGTCGTGGATCACCGTGTAGTAAACGTAATGGTATTTGCTATTTAAATGGCGTTGGGACACGAGGAGCGAATTGGAGATGAACTGTTTGCGAAGAAAAGTAGATTTCATAAAAGTATAAAGTTGAAGGTAAATGAAACGGCGACGACCAATTCAGAAGTACGAGGACTTTTTTAAGTTTGGAGAGAGCAGTGGAGAATGAGAGCAAATGGTAAAGGGGAGTGGGGCGGGTGGTGGGGTCAGCAGTAGGGAGTCGGTGAAGGGAGGGAGGAGAAAGAGAAAAATCGACGACCAGGATAGAGGCCAGCCTCGTTTACTCGCTACACAAACAGAAGAAGGATGAAGTTGAACTGACACGGAGAGTTACTGAGGCAACAGTTACCGCCGCCACGGCTACAGCGCTCTCGTAATAGCAACAGGGGAATATAATATATTGCCGTTAGGTCCCGTGCGGTCTGACGTGTTCGGTGCCAGCTGGCTCCACGCGCCCCGTCCTCCGGGCCGCACACAGACAGGTGAACAGACGGTCAGTGCAGAAGGCGTCGTTCCTGCGGCTAATGGCGGTCGTAAAACGGCGCGATTGACCGTGGGTCAGCGGCTGTACAAACAGTGGACATTGCGCCGACTTGCTTGTGAACTCCTGTAAGAGGGATGATACACAGGAGACGCGTAGAGTCTGATACTTGCGATGGTCGAAAACAGGGCGCCAGTGTTCCACACGGAGGCATATAGTGTATACATCCGTTGCCGAGTATCACTTGGGGTACTTCCGCCGTGAAGTTATGTAGGAATACGTCGCTGCTATGTCTAATCGGACAGTCTATGTCTTGTGGACGGTTTATAAACGACGATGCTTTCCGAAGAGCTCCGAAGAGCTCCGACTTGTATGTTTAAGTTCTATATGCGATAGCATAAGCATGTTCCCCATGAAACTACAAGGAATATGATCTGTTAATATTGCAAAATCACATAAAAATGTAATGTAATAATGTAAATGTAATAATTCCATAAACACGATTTTAGTTAGGCGTACAAGTACCTCCATAATATACACTGGTCCCTAAGAATATAATTTTCTTGAAATCAGTTGAAGATATTCACGTTTAAACCGCATCGGGCACGTTGATAAAACACGGTAGACCTGCACAGTTCAGCATTTGGATTAAACACGCGATGTTTTTTGGTGTGCTATCAAAACGTGTGTGAGCCTGACAGTATATGCGTCACTACGGCGTCGGCCAACGTCTTTCACCGCGATATAGGCCCGTTGATTACGGAACTAGATGACGTAGACAAAGACTCAACGAGGCGAAGATAACTCACGCGACACCGTCTGACAGACGACGTGTATGACACCTTTCACACGACCACGCTGTCATTAGTGTTATTAACCAGCGCCGTACTGGCGATATTAACAGTGAACCTCGCGGAAATGTTACGTCGTTTGAAGCAGACACGAGGCCCCATAAATCGCCGTCTGACCGCCGACGATTCGCCGCGACGCGCAACCGACGCGGCCCGGCGTGCTGTATGTTCAACAGGAGCAGCCGA
The DNA here is from genome assembly GCA_025642075.2 of Ridgeia piscesae. Classification (NCBI taxonomy): domain Eukaryota; kingdom Metazoa; phylum Annelida; class Polychaeta; order Sabellida; family Siboglinidae; genus Ridgeia; species Ridgeia piscesae. Next base: position 378,135 of record JAODUO010000223.1, on the reverse strand, counting down.
GTGTGAAGTTATTACGCGTTGAATATTATATTGCTGGTTTGATTAATCTGTCTTCGAATCACGCGCATGGTCGGTCCGTGTATCGGCCGTCGATCGATTACTGCTCTGGTCCGTGTAGTCGCTGTTTCAGGTGCACGCGGGAACACCCGTCTCGTACTGACCTACTACAGTTCTGTAAACGCAACTCAGTTAAAATAAACTACTATTTATTGCCGTAATACTAAACGATAACAATTATACAGTTCACTGCTGAATTATCTTTATTGGTCCATAATAGAAACGTTTAGAATACGTCCTTCGAAATGTGTTGTGAGAAAGCAATTTCTGTCATAAAAACTGAGTAGAAAAATTTCGCGACACGTTATCTACAACTAACGTAGCTACTTGTTGCTACTAACGTAGCTATTCCTATATACCGCCAGTCGTCGCGTCGCCTAATTAACCAGATAATGAACCGACGAAAAGGTAATAAAAACTTGACCCGTCGATTTTGAATGTGTTCATAAGACCCGACGTGACATAAAACATTACGCTAAAGACGAGATTAACTGTTATATCATCCGATCGTCGTAAAATGGCCGAATAATTTTATCACACACGTGTAAGTGTAACTAAATAACGGACCGTAATCGGAT
>JAODUO010000223.1:355000-372500 GCA_025642075.2 Ridgeia piscesae | reverse complement strand
TTACCAATGCACCATAATGGCGTCCATATGTGTGGTCCGCGAGGCGGCGCCTGTGACGTCGCCGATGTCATGCGCGATAGTCGTGCGCGAGGTGTCACTTTTTTTCGACCGTCTTAAACGCAACTCACGATTTCCATCGCCAAATTTGCCGCAACACGCGATGTGCAAATTGGTCTGCTTTATGTGGTATTTGACCCGCGGGCCGGGGACACGTTAGACACTAGGGGCGGGGGGCGGGGGGGGGGGCTTAGCGGCGACAATGAAAGGCGTGGGAGAGAGAGTATTTGACAAGTATACAGTTTCCAGAAAGTTGACGAGGTGATAATATGCGGCGTGGCGTCCACACGGCCACAGGCCAGGGTTCGTTAAGCCGAAAGAATGTCGTGAGAGACCTACCTCCCACAGTGTCGTTGTCCTGTACTGTGACGTAGTAACCCAGCCTACCCCCCAGGCGCGTCTCCCTCCCCTCCCCCAGCCGTCGTGTCCTTCCCTATCCTCAGAGAGACACCGCACTAATTAATGTCGGCTGTCATCGCATTAACGCCGTCGGCAAACGGATTAACTGCCCCGGTCACTCACTCGGTCAGGAGTAAGGCCATGGCTGGCTTATGGCAGCCGTCTGATGGGGCTTATGGTCAAGTCTGTCCCGGGGCGATTGGACACGCGGTGTAATCGTGTGTCATTTGCTCTGATGGTCACGCACACACATGCTTGACCATTTATATAGGTTAGAAATTAAACATAAGCATACACACGTACGCGCGCATGCACGCAAGCACGCACGCACGTACATGTGTACACACTCATATACGTGTATTAGTGCACACGTCCTACATATGTATATAATATGAGTGTGTATGTGCGTAATCACCGCGTATACATGCGTGGATGTGTGCATGTATTTATGTCAGCGCGAGTATGTGCAGGTCTGCGTGTGAATGGACATCAACTATAATTATGTTTTATTATTGGTTTTTTATTCAGATTCTCTAGGTTCATTCCACTCCGTGACAGATTTGATTTTTACTGTTGTTTATAAAAAAAGTGTTGCAATTTGAACGTTGACCTCACATTTGCTCGTTGACTCTGCTGACCCCCGTGGACAGCAACGATACAATGAAATCAACAATCAAACGGTTATTGTCCTTGCAAACAGAAATCACTTAGCCGTAATTGTGAACGATGCGCGGAGAATGGAAATGATGAAACGTTAACGAGACGAGATAATGAGAAAGACGATATGAATATGTGTCAATGTTGACGCACTGGATTAGCGGGAGGGACTGTGACTGCGCGGAGAGAGTTGGTGACAGCGGCATCGGACGTCGTCGACTTTCAAGACACGCCAACTTGGCTGGGGGTGTAGAGTAACGGAGACGACGACACCGCCGCCGGTAGGACGTGTCCAGGTCTCTCCTTGGCGGTCTGTCTCGCCCTGTGGCGGCGACAGACGGTGTACGTGAGGTGTCGAGGGCCGAGATTCGACTTCGAAACGGGGCCAGCTATCGCGTGCAGTTAAAAAACGCGAACAGGGACAAGTGTGAAGTAGACAATAGTTCAATACACCTATAGCCTATAACTAGTAGTCAGTTGATGGAGCCCAGCTAGACTAGACGTAATTACATACAACGACGCGTCCGCGAAGGGACGAGGCTATTCACACTGATGCTGAGCGCATAATTGACAGGTCAGAATAGCATTCGTTCTGCATTGCATAGGCTAATGAGTTTACTGCTTCGACCAAAACTGAACAAAACGCTTCAAAGTACATCAGTGTGCAACATCCCTAATTCCGTGGATGTGCATAAAGGTTCTTTGGAGTCGCGCGGTCCCAGGCCCGGTCGAATATGGGCTCACGACACCGGAGTAGACTCGTGCACAGGTCGTGTTATGTGTATGCGCCAGGCCCTACGACGCTGGCGGGGACAGACGTCGGCGTTCCGGCGATTGGCCACGTGCTCAGCCGTTGCCGACGCGTCCATCCAGCCGACGCCGCCCGATGTGGCGTGCAATCGCTTCCACCTCGTACCTCCCGGCGTCTCCTCCCCATCCCGTCTCCCTGTCACTCGCTCCAGTCACCCTTCCCTGTTCCCACTCGCCGCCATCCGATGCGTGTAATCCTCGTGGGATCGATCCTCTCGTCTCGTCTCGTCTCGTCTCGTCTCGTCTCGTCTCGTCTCGTCTCGTCTCGTCTCGTCTCGTCTCGTCTCGTCTCGTCTCGTCTCGTCTCTCTGTCTGTCTCCTTGTTACTCTGTATGTCTCGTCTCGTCTCGTCTCGTCTCGTCTCGTCTCGTCTCGTCTCGTCTCGTCTCGTCTCGTCTCGTCCCGTCAGTGCGTCTTGTTTCCGTCCTTGTTTTCTACGTCCGTCCGTCTATTTATGCCTCGGTCCCTTATACGATGTTCTCAGCTACTTTGGCTTATCGATGTATGTGGTGTGGTGTGGTGTGGTGTGGTGTGGTGTGGTGGGTGGTGTGGTGTGGTGGTGTGGTGTGGTGTGGTGTGGTGTGGTGTGGTGTGGTGTGGTGTGGTGTGGTGTGGTGTGGTGGGATGGGATGGGATGGGATGGGATGGGATGGGATGGGATGGGATGGGATAGGATAGGATAGGATAGGATAGGATAGGATAGGATAGGATAGGATAGGATAGGATATTACACAACACAACACAACACAACACAACACAACACAACACAACACAACACAACACAACACAACACAACACAACACAACACAACACAACACAACACAACACAACACAACACAACACAACACAAACGCACTGAGATGCGAGCGGCTCGTCCTTTGAAAAGGCGTTGTCGCGTTAACGACGCTCGGAAACTGGAGCCGAGACAGGCGAGTGCCGCCGGCCGCTCAGTGCTCTGCGGTCGGCGTGCCTTGGGTGACGAGACGAGGCCGACGTGTCAGCGGCTCGGTGGACCGCGCGTCTTGGGTGATGGGCGGGCGTGTCATCGACTCGTCCGCCATCTGCTCAATGTTGTCTTTTGCACTCGCTGGAACTCTGTGGATATTCGTAATACACATATTTATCGTAGGCGCCGCGGTTTTTGCTCTGTCATCGACAACGGTGTTGCCAGCGATCTGTGTGTTAAACTGGCACGGCATATGTGGTGTTCTCGCCGATTCCACGCGGGTGGACACACATTCTGCTATGCTATATCTTGCTGCTGGTACTAACCATTTACTCTACACTTTTTACCGTTTTTGCGATACGCTCTGAAACGGAATTTTAGCTTGACGTTACCAAACAACACCCACTGCCAGTCAACGCTCGTCATAACTCATGCCTCATCGACACGCCATGGTTACATATATCATGTTTACCTGACAGAACGGCTTTACCTTTCTCCACGCCCCCCTCCACCGAGGCACCGACTCCGCTGTCTACGGCCGAGCGAGGCAGATGCTGGCCGGGCCCTGGCCGCTACTGCGATGGCGGCCGTGTAAACACAGCGCCTATAGATCAGCGGCGCTGAGCGGCGCTAACGTAAACTCTCGGCTCGCTCAAACAACATTACATCTGATATCGCCCATTAAAGACTGCTTTGTCCGTCGTTGCCCGCCGGTGATCTATGACCATCGGCCGTCGGCTTCCAGTCAACGGGAACGTTATGGAGGGTAGCTCCGGGCGAACGTGTCAATATTACAGATCGTTACTATCTGATTTAATTGAGTAGCGGCGATTTACAGGCTCGAGGTTATAGAGAACACCGCGCTGTAGAGACACGAGGACAGAGGAAATCGGGAGAAGATATTGTTTTGACGATGATAGAGGCGGCTGTCGTGGTGGCTTTCGTAAACATGCATTTGTGGTTTTGGAGACAGCAAGCACACGCGCCATGTTGGTTGTTATTCAACAACTGATACGTCCACTTGTGGGGGGGGTATCTATGGGCTGTCGGAAGGGGGAAACAAGCTATTGGCGTCAATTCTTAAACGTAGAGTTGAATCAGATTAAAAAGGCATATCAATCAATATAATAGGTATTTCGTAGTCCATAAATAGGAATCTATTATGCGATTGTTAAGACTATCCTTAGAATATCAACCAAACGATGAACGTTTATTTATTTAGATACGCCTACATTGTCTTGGATCGCGGGAGATACATACAAGTGTAAAATCTTCACTTATAGACAAAATAATCCGTTGGACCATACCCTACTTAAACGACTCACTCGACGGTACCGACTGTAACGACACTGCTATTGAAATACGAACACGATCGCGTGCATTCGTTGAAATCCACTTCTTCTGCTCAGGACACGCAGCGGCATTTCGTTAAGTATCAATATATGGCGGATCTTTTTTCCCCAAGTTTAACCACCGCGCCACTGTTCCGCTATTATTTAATTGACGATATTACAGTGAGTCACACTAAGTGGCGGTTATAGGCAGCCTCTCGACCCTCGACTCTATAATCAGCGCCGTTCCGTTCCCCTGTCGATTGCGGCCGCTGCGCGCCACAGTCAGAGCTGACCTTTTCGACAGGGAATTGAGTAACAGAGCGCTGATCGGTCGTATAAATACTTGATGATAGTCCCAAAGTACCGTGGACCGTTGGCGACAGCGAGCCCCGGTATGGCAATTGCCATCGGCGCCGTTTCGTATCAACGTTTCTTGACCCAACCGACCGGACATTTCCGATTGCGATCTGAATATTGCTCCGGGCACGACACGACGCACAACTCTCACTACTGTTGATGTGAGTATGTGTAGTAGTCGACGTGAGTGCGTTCGAGTCACAAACAAGAACGTGTACACAAACTTTGGCCGGATCAAGACCGGTCATTCACCGACCGCGTGTGCGTTGTTCGCCCGCTATACGCTTTGTGTAAACACGGCCGTATGTGCGTAAGAATTACTGTTCGGACTAACACGACAAGTTAGCTTGACCCCTGACTTCCTCATTCCACCTCGATTTCGACCGGAAGCTAACCCAACTCCACTGGACACTAACTAAACCAAAAGCTGACGTGATCTGCGTCAAAATCGATCAAACATGTAAATGGTTCATGATGAACCTGACCAAATCTATCATAATTCACCGCCAGGTCGACTCAAATATAATGTGTTCTGTCACCAATTCGTCCCCCCCCAAAAAAAAAATCAACCCAGAAATAATCACATAGTTACTCAAAAAGAACACAACTTAACAACCTCTCTTGACCAACTCACCAAAATGTAACTCGTATCGCCACAAAACCCGCCCAAATACAGCCACAACTCGTATAAATCCTAAATGTTGCCAAACAAGATTGTGTATCCCATGAAACTTCGATAACTGCAATTTAATTGCACGTTTGTCATGTATTGAACTTCATATATGGAGATTCCTTTTAGTGGAGTCATTTATACACTGGCTCAGCCGTACCGATTTCCCCGGAGCATTATATATATATATATACACAACACCCAGCTATTGTGACGTCAGAGAGCCTATCTACGCATCTACGCCAAGTCATTGTGACGTCACAACACGAAGTCGAGTCATTAGAGCAGAACAGCGAAGAGACCGCGTTTTGAAATCTCATCCGTCATGCGCGTCAAACTGTTCGTTCGCGCAAAAGATAACTTTAATAGCACTGATTTGTTACTGCAAGGAACCGTTGACGTTCTGCCAGATCGCTTCAAACGGTCATTCTATAACAGTCGCGCGTTAATTGAATCCGCACAATGCGTCGTTGCAATAATCGAACACGTAATTACAGCGACATTTGATATCACCACGATATCAGGCACTCTGAGGCCGGTGTATTTCTTATCGAGATCAGCTGTTACGGGGAAAATCGCCGGTTGTCGAATATGATTCAGTGGTACTCATGTCAACAAAGGCCATGCGAATAAAAAGCGAACATGTACTAATTATAGTCATTGGACCGTATAACCAAATCACGGCGCCTCAGCGTTGTTCGGCTTATGGAGGGAGCTAACGAGTTTGTGGAATAGAATGTTTTTGCAATGTAGAGAGATATGGGGAGGGAGGGAGAGGGGGAGGGAGAGAGAGAGAGGTGGTGGCAGGGAGACGGAGACAGAGGGAGAGAGATGGGGGAGAGAAAGACAGGGACAGGGACAGGGACTGGGACAGGGACAGGGACAGGGACAGGGACAGGGACAGGGACAGCGACAGCGACAGCGACAGCGACAGCGACAGCGACAGCGACAGCGACAGCGACAGCGACAGCGACAGCGAGACAGCGACAGGGAGAGAGAGCTCTTGATATGGAATATAATGATATGTCGATTTGAAAACATACCACCAGCGTTTGCTCCGATGAGCTAATGGTACAAGGGCTGGTTTAAATCATATTTCGGAAGATTTGCTACAGATAAAGCGAACGTAGGCTGCACATAGCCGACATATAACCTAGATTCGCATCGCGGGAGTCCGTTTCCATTCCGGTGTAATTGAAGCGCACTTTGTAACATCTGAGCGTACCCGGCCAGGCACAGCACACGACAGCTGCACCGGCAGCCTATACAGGTAGCGCGCTCGTGTCGTTTCGTGCATCGATAAGACGTCTTCCGTCCCAACTCAAAGCGAGCGAACGTTTCGCGTTTCGACCACACACGCCGACACGCGCGCGCCTCGACGTAGCGACGTAACGCGCATGTTGGCGCGGTGTTGTGCCGGCGGCCGACACGCAAACGTCGGCGACGTCGTTATCGGTGATCACCGCGGCCCGGTGCCGCATGGCCTCGGGCCACGGACGGCCCAGTACGCCCACGCGTCGTCCGGCAACCCGTACATCACGTCATATGACGTGATCACGCGGTCCCCGTTAATTCGGGTCATCCTAATGTCTATTAGTTCAAAAGTTGACGCGTCTACCGCTATGTGAGTTGTTGCTTAGCAACGGGGACCGGCACACTTCTGACGCTTATCATTATTATGACTAATAAGCATAGTTATAAACAAAGAAGTATACTAAACACATGTAGTGCTTACGCAATGATATTGTGAAACCAGAATTGGTAGTTTAAAGATTGTATAAATAGTTGCCAAAATAAGATGATGTGAATAATTATGCACACAGCGAGTCACATCGGGTATTGTCTGTATGACGTCATGCAATAGCAGAAGTGCGTGCGTGCGTGCGTGCGTGCGTGCGTGTGTGGTGGTGGTGTGGGGGTGTGCGTGGTGCGTGCGTGCGTGCGTGCGTGCGTGCGTGCGTGCGTGCGTGCGTGCGTGCGTGCGTGCGTGCGTGCGTGCGTGCGTGCGTGCGTGCGTGCGTGCGTGTGTATATACTGTTAACGATCACAAGTTATTTACTACGGTAAATCTGCTTACTACACATTGCACTAGATATGGGCACTCAGGCTTTATGCAATATTCATATGTCCGAACTTGCATGCTTACAAAAAACTAAGTATAATAATAAAGCAACGTTCTAAGAACTGTAGGATATCGACGAGAGAGAAAAACAGTGTCTTGGAACGTAACAAAGACCATTAAACACAGACGCACAATAGCTGTCCGCGGCGGGGTCGTCCATTGTATGTATGGGGACAATCTAAATAAGACAAAAATTGAATCGACTCGCGATAACCGCTTATCCTATATCTACTCACTTCCGGTAACGTCGCGGCGGCGTCTGCTTCGCCGGAAAACAAACGCCCGTGGCACTGGGCCCAGCGGGCTGTTTTGACTTAGTTCCCGTCGAGGTGTTTTTTTACCTCTCAAATCGAAATTGAGCAAACCGGGGCAGCTGGGAGGAAGCGAAGCAGGTGTGGGAAGGAAAGCCAACGAATGGCGGTCGATAGTTGGCGTGATAAACGGACACGATACGGTCGATATGTGTTGTGTGTTTTATCGCCCGAGAGGACAAAGAATATCCTGTCCTCCTGTCCACCGGCTGATGACTATATTGGGTCTACCCGCTGCACCGGACACGGTCTTCCTGGGTGGCATTTATAAGTTATGAACACGTTTGTTAAAGATTCAAATTATTTTAAGAACAAAAATATTAATAATAATAATAATATATATATATATATATATATATATATATATATATATATATATATATATATATATATATTTGGCGATGGCGCTTTGTGTGGTGTTGAATGTTATCAAAATTAATGTTAAGCAAGACTCGAATGTTTGAAAATATATCTTTCTCAGAGTAGTTTAAACAAAACTTGACAAAATACACTTTATTCCACGGTCAGTTCTTTGATCTATGACCGCACGGCGTCAATGCTGTTCACTTATTAGTCCAGGTTAAAACTGATGTCTCGTTGTGTCCCGAGGCTATAACGCACAAAGAACACGGTGTGTTGGTCGCACACGTTGCAACAATAGCTTCAGCCTATACTGAGAGTGGCCGACCGTTTGAACATTGCCAAATGAACTTACACCCGCTCCCCACTTCAAACGCCCTTCCCTCTCCTGGCCCGCTAGAGCATACAGCGCACGTCCGGGTGAACACGTCCATTCCTCAAACTCCCTCCGTTCTCGCCTCCGCTCCCGTCAGTGCATCTGTTGCGAGCCCATTCGACGCAGTTGTCTTGGCGGCAAAGTGCACGCGCACGCGCATGCGCATCGCTTCTTCGGCGACGCGACTAATTGCGACAAAACCGTCGTCGAAACACCTCGGCGGCGGCAGACGGTGTCGCTAATTGGGGTTTATGTGGTCGCAACGAGGACTCGTCACGCACACATCGCATGCATTTCCACGACCCGATTGTGGGCCCTATATACCGACTTGGAACGTCGACGTCGGAGTCGATATTTCACAGCTGGTGCCCAGTGATACGCTGCAATTTTTGGCAATTTAGATCAGGTTTTATTATGAATAATAGCGTTAATAAAACTACATGCGTGTCCAATCGAAACAGTACTCTCACAGTTCTAAACAAGCTTATGTGCGATGGTGATTTTATTTCATGACGTATATTGTGTGGGTAATATTCAGTACGTGCACGCCTGACTTCACCAGAATGTTAATCGCAAACAGTTGGCCCACATTGGGCTTGGACCCCCCTGGACGGAGGCACCGGGCGAACTCTCGGCGTAAGACCTGACACACGCCAGGGGTAGGCTGACACAAGTCACGAGTCCTTATCTCAGCTGCGACTTGACCGCAGTGTCTTTTACCTATAGTCACATGCCGTGACCCATTCGAAATCGACAGCGTTTAAGTTTCACCGATGGTTGTTGATAGCGGCGTATATAGACGCCTTTGTGGACGGGTGATAATTTGACGCGTGGGGACGTGACGCTGACGTGGGTGGGTTGGACGGCACAGTTGGCCGAGATAAACTTATTTATTCGATGTAGTTGCGTGATTATGCGTTCTTTGTGCGTTTTCCAAGCACCTGCGTGCACATTTCATGGCGATACATCGCCGTACTGAGTGTGATAATGGCGACATAAACCCCCGTATGGCCGACCTAATCAGTGCCGATAATCAGGACTTCGCCAGATATAAGTTGGACATAATTGGGCAGTGCTTTCAACCGATGACCAACGGGATAGGATTACTTCTGTTACCACCCATGTCACGGGCGACCACTATCGTTCGTGGTCACGAGTATAGCAAATATATCGCGTTGCAAAATTAGCGAACATAAAATGTTAACGTTTCGTCAAAATTATAAAGATGTTATCAACTGTTGACTTCGACAGCCAACACATCAACACGTACATGTGTAGACTATACACCAGGTGTAATGAAACATATAGAGTGCACGACTGGATGATCTGACCTAGTATTTACATACGGTGCAATCGGTTATACCTTATATAGGCAGACATCGTAACAACGACGTATTATTTACCCGAGAGATATGTGACTATACCCTACCTTCTATGTAACGTAAACAATCAGTTCAACTCCAGCAACAAACCAACGCGCACTCTTACAAACAGAAACTCCACCCTCCCACGCTACTTGACGTTAGAGTAACGCGTGACGTGTGACGTCACACCGCACTGTTGCTAAGCAACGGCACGCGCGAGAAACACGGTGTCCTCATTCGAGACGTCTCGCCTCGTCTCTGACGCCGTCGGCCGTCTTTGATGCGACATCATCGATGGTGTCGCCATCAATTGTCTCATTTTGGTCGTCGTTGCGGGTCAACGGCGACAGATGACAACGGCCAGGCGACAAAGCCGTCGACACGATGTCGGCAACTTGTACCTGTCAGCGGCGTCGTTCACCGGCGACGGCGGCTGTTGTGTGGTGAGGATGGCACGACATCACGGGCCGTCCCCCTACCTGTGTCGTAGTTGACCCCGGAACACGGCCCAGCTGTTCCGTCCTGTCTCCCTCGAGACCTGCGACTTACCTGTTACATTCTACACGGAACGAACTGCCACTGACGCTACGTGATCAGACCCTCCGTTTCTGTAACTGTTTAAACGTCATCTAAATACACATTTATCTAAAAGAAGATACAGTGGCAATTAGCCATATATTAGTGAATTTTTGTGACATTTATATGTTTTAATTTGTTTTTTCTTATTAATTAATTTATTAATCTTTTTAATTCAAACACATAATTAGTTTTTATACTAATTATGCACTAATGTATATAAATAGTGAGCGCATTGATTAACGTTTAGTTGAGATCGCGCGATAAAAACCCCAGTATTATTGTTGTTATTATTATTATTATTATTATTATTATAACCTGCTGTGTCCCGACGTTCCTGCTACCTTGGCGGTAGTGTACTCGATGATCGGCCGCATTCGTCCGTCAGTTTCCTGCAACTACCACGGATACACCAGTGCACACCGTGCGTTTTGTTTTTGTTCATTATTAACTGTTAACCCATGTAGTATACACCCAAACAGAAATCCGGAACACCGGAGTTGTGTCAGCACATACATGTATCAAAGGGTTATACTATTGAATATTTCACACAAACGTATTGTGGCATTAATCACGTCATACAAATTGGTGTTGTAATTTGACCACATTTAAAAAATGATTGTGCAATCGTAGCATATTGAAAGAGAGGAACATGGTATCGAGTTGGGTATAGTTCGGTGTAGGACCACATTATGTGTTTCACTCCGCGGTTCTCTGGTGGAGGGTAGCGGAGAACTGTGTGCACAGTCTAATTATGTTGTATTAAATCGTACTTAAAGAAGCTCTTCGCGAGACCATTAACACGGCGTAAAAGTTACGGTCTCGTCTCAACCTACGTACGTAGTGCGCGGTGTGAAAGGGGATGTTTAATACCAGTATATATCACCGTCCTTGCCAGGTAATAACGTTCTATAGTCGCGCCCTGATGGAGCCGCAGTCTTGCCCTTTACGAAGCAGTGCGAAACTTTAGATTATCTCACAGTGAGCACTGTTGTTTTAAAATACGTTGAGTCTCGTTGCTGTTTAATGTTAATTATATATAATTATGTCTCTCCAATATGCACATATCCAGAAGTTTAATTCGACGTCCATCAAGTTTCCACTACCAGGTTAACCTTGTCGTTCCTTGTTGCTGGTTTCTTGCGGTCTTTGTAACGTTCAGTCAAATGAAACGTACATCGCGCTGGCTTAATTTTTTTTGCATTGCTCTTTTGGTCGTCGAAATGTCACCTCGATATGACACCATTTGACAAATTGCTCACCTTCTGCGTGTGCCATCTGCTGCCTTGGTTAAACGTGTCACTCATCTATCAAATGAACATTTCGCGCGGATGTTGACGGCATCTGAGGATGATAGGGCTGATATCGTTCCGATGACATACACGCAGCAACTGCCCGACACGTGGCCGCGGCGTGTACCGTGTGATGAAATCTGCGTTGATCAAAAACTTCGGACGTCGATACGTGCTTGGAAGCCGGAAGTGGCTGTTTTTGTTGTAACCAGATTTGATCGTCTTCGGAAACGGAAGTCGGGATGTAGCCATTGCCGCCTTTGTAAGGCCGATCACGAAGTGATTTATATCGGATCGATGTTCCGACATATGTAACGACATGACTGGTTGCGTGTGCTCAGTTCTTGTGTTTGTTTGAAGTCACGCAAACTAGTGGTTAGTTATGCAAGACAGGCCTTCACTAAGTAGCAAAATAAGCCCAATAAATGTAAACACACTGATAACCTGTGTTCCAAATATGAGTTGAAAAGTTAGTGGTTGGCAGGACTTATAATATTATGAAGGTGATGGTTCCATTCAATTAAAAAGTTGGTGTATCAATATTAACATAACATGTAAGTAGTGTTTACGTTGTCAGTTTGCGAAGTGTGAATCTTGATGTTTGCCGTGTATATTGCGGTTACGGCATGCGTTGTGAGCCTGACCAAAACGTTAACGATCTGCCTCCTACAGACGAGCGCTATCTCCGAGCACTGCATATATCACGTACAACGGATGTCACATAAACATGATGTCACGTTCAACATACGGCACACGTAAGACAAAGACGCCGCTCACACGGGCCGACGGAGCCGTTAAACGGCCGCACCAGCTGCTCGGTTCACGCGGCCGGGGGCGATGAGATGTTCCGGCCCCGTCCAACTGCCGAGGCCCTGGTAGTCACGGAGACGGCGAAGGGGGTAGGCTCGGAGGAAATCAAACGTGACGTCGGTCCGAGGCAAGGCACGGCACGGTTGGCGCTGCGGGGAACAATTAGCCACTTGTGCCGGCGAACCGACGGCGCTGCAAGCCAGGGTCTCGCTCGCGCTGGGTCACCGGGGTGATTGATACCCGGCTCCGGGTGGAATATAATGTGTGTGCACGGGTGATTGATTCGCACGAATGTGCCCGAGGAAGCGTGGCTCGATAACGACGACATTCACAGGTCTAAATATATCGTTTATAGATCGCTTACAAGTTACAAGCGCGTCTATCAAAAAGGCCCGTTGCCGCTCGCTTACCTGCTGGGTGAGTTCTTTACGGTGATCGCCCGCAAGTGTCGGTCGCATCAAGGGGTGCCGCCGTTTGGTAAATAACTCAGTACTAGAGCGAATTCCGCCGGGCCGAAACTATGTTCCCTGTCGTATTGCCACGTGCGAACTTCAAAGCTTCAACTACAAGACATAATTAGGTTCAACATAAGTGCGTTACATTTCTTTTGGCGTCAGTCTGCCTTGCTCGGACCCGGTAGGAGGTACTACCACGTTATCGCAAGGGAACGGCTTTGTTTTCGTTTAAGAAATGACGCACACTCGGCATGTAAAGTGCTTAAATAGCAAACGCAGAAACATATATAATTTATAGACAGTATAAAACCCGTTAGTTTAATTAGAGTCAAACAGTTCTCAGAATTCAGGTGTCCCGTAAGAGAGTGACGCGCCATCTGTAGTTCAACAGGGGGTTGATTCGTAGATCAGCGATGTCACGCTGTACGCAGCATGACGTCATAGTCGTTCTGTGACGTCGAGTGTTCGGGCGTAGTCGGCGGTCGTAAACCTGCGGTAGTCGTACAAATTATTCACGACCCAAGTTGTTCATTTCCGTCGTTAGCGAAGACATCAGACCGCCATTGCTCTTAACGCAGCCTTTTGTGACATGGTTCAAACCGTTTCTGTTGTTCTTTGTACACATTTAGTACGATGTTACGCCATGGCATTTGATTAATTAAACTGAGTCATCAAACGTAATACTCGCGTATAGTAAGTCAGATTGAAAAATAGCTCCTTCCGTCTGGCACAATCATTTGAACGTACTGGATGGTCTACAACTTTGTGTGTGCCAACAACGTTCTAGTCGTCGATGGAGACAGACAGTTCGTCGTTAGAGGGAACGAACCGTGCGGGAAAGTTATTGCGAGAGACACTAATTGGCCGCGTGGAATTCGCACGTCCTGGGCCGATCCCTCTCCAGTCTTCCTTTCCCGTTGACGATGTCTCGCGCGACACCCACGCTCCCGTTTACCCCGCAACCCCGATCCCTTGTCTGATCAGTGTCGTCATCTGAGGCGACATCGTGTCTGGTCGTTTCCTCGCTGTCAACATTGATACTGAGCCGTACTCGGGACTGTTGACGTCAGCGATTTCGTCCATTTACCCGCGCGTTGCATCGTGTTATGTCGGCCTACTTCGCCTCCATAGCGAGGCACGCACTCACGCGGCGCCAGACGGGATTACTTCCGGTTGAACGGCTGCTTATAACAGGTTGATAACCGCTGTAACGACCACAGTGTAAAATTCGAAACTAAAGGCGCAACACTGTATATTTCGAGACGATATTCTTTCTATAAAAAATGTGAACCGATAATAGAGTACGTAGGTTACTTTTGCATAGCTGTAGCATTCTTCTCATGCAGCTCTACCTACCCCCCCCCCTCGTGAAAGGCAATCTACATGCTGTATGTTGACATAAGTTTTTTCCTTTTTCTACTACTTAATAAGCCTAATAATAAGCATATAACATCTACATGTAGTCGTACATAGTGAGTGGCGTGATGTTTTTTCTTTACATGTAGAGTGGTGCAAAGTGTGTTGAAATGTGTTTCAAACGCCTCGAAGCGTCTCCGCCAATCAATCACGTTTTTCGGTGCAAAGCGAGCAGACCGGAAGTAACTGCAAAGAAATGGCGCTAACTGTAAAAAAAGAAACTCCCTGTAAGGTATGGGGAATGGTGCAAACGTGCGTAGTTAAAACGCGCAAATGGACTGATAACGCAAACAAGATTGACGTACAAATAAGCAGGATTATCATTATGAGAATATTATTTTGGTTTTCCCCGGGGAATACGTTATTGGCAAAGAAGCAGAATTGTTAGAGTAAAACCGGCGCGTACAAAACTTCAACAAAACTCATGTGTACGTAATAAAGTTGCATTGCCATGTG
The DNA here is from genome assembly GCA_025642075.2 of Ridgeia piscesae. Lineage (NCBI taxonomy): Eukaryota > Metazoa > Annelida > Polychaeta > Sabellida > Siboglinidae > Ridgeia > Ridgeia piscesae. Next base: position 357,732 of record JAODUO010000223.1, on the reverse strand, counting down.
ACAAAATATCACTGGCGCGTTGTGTACATTTGATTCATTTGCAAGAAGACCTACACACAAAGACAGGCACGTTGGGTGTTAATTTAAGGTTTCGTATCTTGTTTTCGCCGTCTTTCATGGCGATGACGTCAGTCGTCTGACAGCAAGTGTACATCATTGGTACCGCTGTTTATTTATGACAACCGGACATCAATTACATAATTATATGCCGACATTCCTGTAAGCGGCGGGCCCTTGCGAGAACACGAGGCCATATAGTGCATCCACATCGCTAGCGGCAAGTAATGGCGACATGTTGACAAATGAATGTCGGTCTCGTGGCATACAATTAGCCTAAAGGGCAGTTTTGGTTTACGTTTAAACCTACATGTCCGATGCCGCAGCGGTTTAAATAGTTATTGACGCCCCGCTGAAGTTAGTCTTACTGTGGCCTTCCACAAATGGGAAATTATTTATTGAGAAGGTAGTACAATACACTTCGGACTGTCTCAACCATCATATAATACGGGTTCGTGTCATGCGCTGGCAGCGGTGTCCAAGTTCGTTTACTGTATATATTGTTCCAGTTCACCCAGTTCTATGGATGACTAGCTGGCTATAGATGGTAGTGGATATTTGAAGACGAATAGTCCTTGCGCATTAATTGCTGTGTGTTTGTGTATATGCTCCACTAAGAATGATTTACTCGAAATAAATCATGCACTAAGTGGTTTATGAGTTTCACGATATCTTCGTTAGGGGTAGTGTGCTCTCTCTCTCTCTCTCTCTCTCTCTCTCTCTCTCTCTCTCTCTCTCTCTCTCTCCTCCCCTCTCTCTCTCTCTCCCCTCTCTCTCTCCTCTCCTCTCCCTCTCTCTCTCTCTCTCTATATATATATATACATATATATATATGTTTCTTCCAATCTACGTCTATATTTCTCTCTCTTCCGTTCTCCCTCCCTCCTCCCTCCTTACACCCCACCCTTCCTCCCTATTGATGACTACACGCTCAAATACATTTCTGGGTCAGTCATTAACGTCTACGTTCGTTCTTCCTGGTTACAGACGCCAAATGCCGGCGACGATCGAAGGGCAGATCACGATGGAGAAGACGCCGAGCTACTTCATCACAAAGGGCGTGCCCGCGAGGATACATAACATGTCGCGGCGCGTGAAGCTCCTTATCGTCGTCAGAGACCCCGTCACGAGGGCCATCTCCGACTACACGCAGGCCGTCTCGAAGCGACCCGACCTGCCTTCCTTCGAGCGCATGGCCTTCGTCAACGACTCCGTCGGTCTCGTCGACACGTCGTGGGGCGCCATCCGCATCGGAGTCTACGTGAAACATCTCGAGCGCTGGCTGCAGTACTTCCCGCTCGAGCAGATGCACTTCGTCAGCGGCGAACGACTTATCAGGTAGGATTACGTCGTGTCATTGGTCGATTGTTACGTGTACACCGTTTGGCTGCTGGATGTCTCCGCCGAGTGGTTGTTTGTTAGATGTAAAACGCAGTTAGGTCGACAGCATGAATTTTCGCAGTGTACTTTTGCGTAGTAGTCATAACTTGCGGAAACTAAAATACAACGAATTCAGGTAGGTGGTTTTATTAAAATTATTATTGCATCATTCTGTAAACGTTTGGAGATTACAAAGGGAGTGAAACCCATCTCCAGGATTGCAACCTCTCCTTATTTAGTGACACTCCGTAACACTTCAATACCTCGTAAACTAACTTGTCAAACAAACTTCACAAATCAGTATCCGAAACATAATGTGACTAATATACTTGCTCACTTTCATTTTCAATTTCGCAGTTATTCAGAAGAAAAAACAGCAGTTGACGAATGCAATGCTGAACACATTTGTGTGTGTGTATAGTGTGTGTGTGTGTGTGTGTGTGTGTGTGTGTGTGTGTGTGTGTGTGTGTGTGTGTGTGTGTGTGTGTGTGTGTGTGTGTGTGGTGTGTGGGTGTGTGTGTGTGTGTGTGGGTGTGGGTGCGTGCGTGCGTGCGTGCGTGCGTGCGTGCGTGCGTGCGTGCGTGCGTGTGTGTGTACAATACTGAAGGTAGCTAAAGTAACTCTTCTTGTGTGTTTGCAGCGACCCTGCCGGCGAGATGGCGAAGGTACAGCGGTTTCTGGGCCTCAAATGTGTCGTCACGGAGAAACATTTCTACTTCAACACGACGAAGGGCTTCCCGTGCCTCAAGAAGCCAGAGGGCAGCGGCAGTCCGCACTGTCTCGGCAAGACGAAGGGCCGCCAACACCCTCACATCGACGCCAAGGTGCTTCAGCGACTGCGGGACTTCTTCCGACCGTTCAACCAGAAGTTCTACCAGATGACAGGACAGGATTTCGGCTGGTCGTAGCACCGCAGGCGCTGGCCGAAGGAAATGTCCTGCGTGGCGTGGCGACCGCTCGGAATCGACATTACCCGGTGTTGTGGCTGGTCAAAATGTGTTGTGATGACCATCGCCAGCATAGTTGACCACGTCAATCGGTTGGTTAGTCAGTCAAACCAAGGAATGTACCGCTGAAACTCTGCGACACTTCGTGTCACTTCCGGTTCTCAACTAGGTCACTGATTGGCCACCGATTGATAATCACATTGGCGTACGGTCGCGTTATACTAACAAGCCAACTTCACCGCCGCTCGACAGTCGAGAGATAATGTTCGGTTTCGTTTTATGAAGGTCAAACAGTCGTATTCTGGACGTTTTGGTGAAACCGTGTGAACGTTTGTGTGCAAACCGAGC
>JAODUO010000223.1:207500-350000 GCA_025642075.2 Ridgeia piscesae | reverse complement strand
TTGAGTGACCTCTCGGGTGGTCGTCTTTGTGACAATGCCCCATGAGTGCATGTAATCGGCACTCCGATGTTGTGAGCGACATCCATACGACATTCACACGACAGCTGGGAAAGTTGAACCGGCAAAGATAATAGAGCAGACATTTGAGGAAACTTCTCGACATTGGGACACTGTGGGAGGCTGAGCATCGATCATGACATATCGATGGGTGTGGGGGGGTTGGCTGTTAAAAAAATATCTCTGGCACGTCGCCATAAATTCAGGTACGCTGTAGCGCTTACACTTTTCCGGCGTTAGAAACGTTCCGGTTCACGTTTCTGCGCATGCGCGATATATGTAAAATCATCAATGTGTCGCGAAAAGACAAAGCGTTTATGGTATAAATATTACGGGTTGTTCGTTAGGATGTATATAACCTCTCAGCAAAGTTATTTGTCGCAAATTAACACGAGGCAAACAAGTTTTGAGGCATATTTTGAGAGCAAGCGTAAATCACGTGACTCTATTGCGCCATAATCCGTGACAGTGATTTATAAAAAAAACGTTATATTTTATTGCATTGAACGACATTTTAAGAAACTCTTCACAGTAATCATCACAGAAAAGTTAACGAACAGCTCGTGGCATTTATACCGAGAATGCTTTGTTGTTTCGCTGGACATTGATGATTTTACATTTATTGCGCATGCGCAGAAACGTCAACCGGAACGTTTTTAACGACCGGGAATATGTAAGCGCGACACCGCCACTATTTCGCCTCGTCGGCTTCACTAATGACAGACATCGGAAAGTGAGTGTTATTCTGTTTGTCGCAGCTGTCTCGCCGTAACTTTTGATCTAATGGCGGACAGAACAGTAGGTCTGCACTTTGCACCCCCCCCCGAAATTCCAGGAGGCAGGAACCCTTGTCCTCCTTGTTTTCGTCTCTAGTGTGTAGGGGACCTAGGGGTGGTGATAAGTAATTTTCGCAATCGTCTCGCTGTGATTTCTGGTTTACTGAGGGGGGGGGCAGAAGCAAGTGTCTACCCCGACCGAAAATCCAAGGGCAGCCCCTTCACAACCTGTTCCAGCGTCCGTGCGTTGGAACGTTGGAGAGAACTCAACTTTAGGTAACACATGGGTTAAGTCGCATAGTTCTAAGGCAGTCGGCGGTTGTTTTAATAGAACGAAAATGGTGCCAGAAATAGTACTGTTGTTATAAAAACCAAATAGATAAACAGGATGGATGAATCAATGCTTGTTATCGTGTAGCAACTGCAGTTAAATTGTCAACTTTGAACTGCGAGGCAACATAAAATACTTTCTTCTTGAAGTGTATGATAGGGTAAGAGTTACAAAGCTTTGACATTTCCGAAAGGCCCTGGCATTTGATTGTCCCGTTGAACTCGACTTAATCGTCCCATTGTGGACGTAAGTGTGGTGACGTGTCGTCCACATATTCTGCACTTGGCCACACGAAGGCACGACCAATTAAACCGCCCAGCCCGTGACAATCCCAAGTTAATGCTTCTTCTTATTTTAAACCAACGGTGTAGTTGTGTGTGGACGAACGTTCTCCAGTCTTAGCAGCGTTTGTTTAAACTGTTGTTACATTACACATAGGTGTGTCTACCGCGTCGTATTGTGTTTATTAATAACTTGTGTCTGGGGACAAAGTCTGTGTAGTTACAGTCGGAGGTGCCAAATGATTAATAGATTATATTACATAAGACAAACACGCACACGAGACCGCGGCTAATATAGGTATTGGCCGAATCAGATCATCCTAACGTGATGGCGCATCACGTGCGTATGAGATATTTTATTTCGTAACCGATGACGTGACCGAGTGAAGGGTCTATCGCGGTTTGAGATAATTCGGTTCGTGTAGAATCACGCTTCGTGTTGTGTAGGACATTGTGGGACATCTTGAGGGGATTCAACGGAATTTAATGGATGAAAATATCTCCGCCACGGAACTCCGCGAAAGGCCGTGCAGGTGTCGAGGTTAAACGCCGCCGACCGAGATGGATCGGACGCGTTTGACGTCCACTCCAGGGTGGTCAGACACTGGATCCCTGGTGGCGGCACAGATCCAAGGGGACACGGGGGTGAACAGAGATCAAAGACGAAGGAACTCGTGTGGAGTTGAGGCCGAGTAAAGAAGTTCACAGCGGAGAGAGAGAGAGAGAGGGAGAGAGAGGGAGAGAGAGGGAGAGAGAGAGAGAGAGGGAGAGAGAGATGGGAGAGAGAGAGGGAGAGAGTGAGAGGGAGAGAGAGAGGGGGAGAGAGATTGATGGGAGAGAGATATAGAGAGGGAGAGAGAGGGAGAGAGAGATGGGAGAGAGAGAGAGACAGAGGGAGAGAGAGAGGGGGAGAGGGAGATGGAGAGGGAGAGGGAGAGGGAGAGGGAGAGGGAGAGGAGAGGGAGAGGGAGAGGGAGAGGAGAGGGAGAGAGAGAGAGAGAGAGGAAAGGAGAGAGAGAGAGGGAGAGAAAGAGAGAGAGGAGAGAGAGAGAGGGAGGGAGAGAGAGGGGGAGAGAGAGGGAGAGGGAGAGGGAGAGGGAGAGGGAGGGAGAGGAGAGAGAGAGGAGAGAGAGAGAGAGAGAGGAGAGAGAGAGGGAGAGAAAATGAGTGACAAACTGTTATGCAAAAGGAAATATATGAAGGGACCCTATTTAATCAAATTCGTACACGAATAAAATTAGTCGGCGTAGGAAATAAAGCCAATTTTAGAAGTGTTTTCCATTCCGAGTAGGTACTCACGCACACGGCATGGCAGACATGTACCTGTATAAGGGTCTATACATATCCTACTTATACAACAGAAATAACAAAACAGGAAACATTACCACTACATGGTGATTTATGAATTATCCCTATGTCAAGAATAGCGTGCTTTAGTCGAGACTTTATATCAAATGACACAATTAGATCTATTAGGTGTAATGTGTGTTCAAACTGCGGAATTAGAATGTCAAATGACCATCTCACACACACACCGAAATGGCGTTGATCGATCAATATGGTGAGTTATAGAGTCTATGCGTTAGCACTGTTAGGCAATGATTTTATACTTCCGTGCCTCTATGACATTTGTTTCATCCGTATTTATTGCAAGGTATTCAATCTACATCGAAATATATCCGCGCGTGCTGTATGGATCATATAAACAGCGAATATACGGTTCCATTTGTATTCACAAGGCGTCGCTTCACATCGAGGTCGACCGGTGTCACTCGAAATGACTTCCTTCATACTATATTATATTCTCTACCACAATACATACAGACTAGTCGATTAATTAATAGAATGTTGCCGCGCGCTGGCAACAACCAGAACTAGACTACATCAGCGGCTCGCGACGAAATTGATACAACGTTACTGTCGACCGTTTCCGTGTTGAGTGGCGCGGCTGTTCATTGGCGCTTGATAAATCACGTGCAGTTAGCTAATATTTCACAATCTGAACAACGTTGCTAACACAAAAAGAACCAGCTCTGGGCGGCCTTCTGTCAAACGTCGGATGTACACTTGACGATGATAAAAACACGGCTCGCAGCTGTTACCGAAGTCTCGGTTAAACGACTCGAATTGCAGGTAGACTTTCCGGGTAATCGATGCTAGCAGCCACAGCGTGGAAACTGATAGCCGTTTAGGTTTTTGAAATGTTTTTGCTACGGCGTTGCTTTACGAAGAGAATTTTTCTGACCTCCCAAAAAGCATTTTTCTTCGGCCACTAAGCAAAAACACAGTTTCGTACATTTTGACACGAGCACGTGCTTGAGCGAATAATAAAGAGGAACACCCATGAACCTTGGTTTTAACCACCACATGCTATGAACTGTCTTGTTTTTCACACACAAAGATCAATTGTATATTTGATAGTCACACGTCAGATTTCACAAGGGACACTGCGTGTACATTTGGCATGAGAACTATTTCATGTTGCTCGGAATGCCACCAGCATATTATATCTTTATAAAACCATAAACAGAGCGCTTTTATGTTTTAATTGTATACCAATTAATGTGACGGTACAAGTCAATGTTGTTGTTATATTCTCCAGCCGTTCTTGTTGTTGCTGCTTTTGTTGGTGCTGCTGTTGTTGCTGTTGTCACCTCATGTGAACGGTTTAGCAGGGTTAACATGTCAAGTAAAGGGCAAACAATAACCACATATTGCTTACTCGCAGGTGTACAATTTTTTTAGAGAAACGATCACGCCATAGCTTCAGGTAAATACAGTCTCCGATAATTTAAAAAGTCCCTGACGTCACACTTCCTGTCCAGTTTAACAAAAATCACAGACGTCACGCTTCCTGTCCAGTTTAAAAAAAAATCACAGACGTCACGCTTCCTGTCAAGTTTAACAGATATTTCTGCTTGATTCATGCAAAAACATTTACATAAAACTAACAGCAGGCCTATAGCCTATTTAGACGTGTACACACTGACGATATTTTTTATTATATCGCTTTTAATTATCACAAATTAGCATCATGACTATTACGACGTCAACGACGACGATGATGATGATGATGATGGTGATAATAATAATAATAATACTACTAATAATAAAATACTTATAGAGCGCCTGATCAATTGAAAACTGCTCTCTGGTGCTTTACAAATATAAGTAAAAAATTAAAACAAAACTTAAAATGTACTTAGTAAAACAATTAAAGTATAGATCATTGGGAACCATAAGTGTTTAAATAAATGCATATGCTAGGATATTCGTTAAAAAAATTAATATACAGTAATGTCACACTTTTCAACAGACAAGTCACGTGATGTAGCTATATAGCTACATGATAAGTTACTAGACATGTCACTAAACGTGTCAACATTGTCCACATTAAACATTGCAGCTAAAATGTCACTGTTACCCCGATTAATGGCGATGTCACCCGGCGTCTGATGTCACCTTGTCGTGTTTACGTCTCGTCTCCTGCTCCGTCGGTCTCAGGTGGTGCCAACTGCCCGGTGAATGTTTGCTCAGTTGCGTGCTAATTCCTAGCGCCGCAGGGAATTGTACACAAACATCTGATGCCGAGACAGTTTGGCAGCGGTCCGCGTGCTGCCGACGAAACAGTCCGACAGCGGTCCCCATGCCGCCGAGACAGTCCGTCAGCGGTCCGCGTGCTTCCGAGACAGTCCGGCAACGGTCCGCGTGCTGCCGAGGCCGTGAATCGGGGATTAGGGCCAATCGAGATTAGACGCTTTTACTATTCACGTGCACGCGACAGGGATTAGAACACTGGATTTAGCTAGTTGCATAATTTAGGAATATGGACCGTCTGAGTCAGATTTGGAAGTGTTTGTCCTAGCTACAATAAGGCTCAGTAGTCGAAACCAGAAATATTTACAATTGTTGTGCAAATTACTGACATCCGCCGAGAAATTTCACAATCTCGTTGTTAGCATTTTATTGACCCGTTTACCTGAAACATTGTCACGCTTGTCTTTTGTTGTGTTCCCTAGCAATGTCGTTGTCAGCCTACGAATTCATTGCATTACTTACTGCGGTTGTGTTGGTGGGGAGACTAGCTGGCTGGTCGCCGTTTGTTCTCCTGGTCCTGTGCGGCAGATACATGTACGTATGTTAGTATAATAAAATACCACATTTGAGTATAATATCGCATACGTTTTACTTGTACTACAGTTTAATATTTGATCACAATGTGATTATCAAGTTTTCATTAAAATATCGGTAATATGTTGTGATCACCGATAGAATCTTACCCTGTGATTCAAAATAAAAATTAAACATGATAGTGATATTCCTCGCTATAGTGTTATGTCTGAAAGTGTTATTATCAAAACGATTATTATTAAAACATTTTGCATTTCGCATATGGCTATACTAATCCACATTATAAAACGTCTACGTCACTATTATGCCGTGGAAATAAACTTCTGCGCTATTCCTGCATCGTGCTGCAAAGGTTTCTCTACATTTTGTAATATAAAGCATCGGCTTTGGCCAATCAGCTGTCGGTGTAGACCAACTCCTATTGTCTGAGTCACAAATGCACAACTTAAGTTTCGTTCATCAACACAGTGTGTATTTTGTCACAATCCACGTATGTGTATAGTCGACAGCCGCACGTGCACACCAGCTTTGGTCGGTAAAACGTTTGATGTTGTCGATAAAAACGAGGTTAAGTTGACCAGTTTCCTGGAACGTGAACCTGACAGTTGAGAGTCACGTCCACTTACCACCAAGAACCGTAAACACAAGCAGGAGTGTGTGTGACCCGTCCGGTATTTGGCTAGACAAAGTTCACAGTGAAGGGTGATCGATAATGACGTCATCACTGGCGCATCCACCCAACGACGGTAGACTGCGGAAGAGAACATTACCTGAGTTAGAGCGCCAACCAATGGGATGACTACGAAGAGTTTTCTTCGTTCGCCACCTCGAAAATACAACCACCTCTGAATTAAGGTCACCAGCGGATAGTTAAAAGTTCTATATAGAGTAAAGTAGAGTAGGATAGGGTTGTGTGGGGTGGGGTGGGGTGATAGTGGGGTAAGGTAAGGTAAGGTAAGGCGAGGCGAGGCGAGGCGAGGCGAGGCGAGGCGAGGCGAGGCGAGGCGAGGCGAGGCGAGGCGAGGCGAGGCGAGGCGAGGCGAGGCGAGGCGAGGCGAGGCGAGGCGAGGCGAGGCGAGGCGAGGTAGCGTAGCGTAGCGTATCGTAGCGTAGCGTATCGTAGCGTAAGGTAGCGTAAGGTAAGGTAAGGTAGCGTAAGGTAAGGTAGCGTAAGGTAAGGTAAGGTAAGGTAAGGTAAGGTAAGGTAAGGTAAGGTAAGGTAAGGTAAGGTAAGGTAAGGTAAGGTAACGTAACGTAACGTAACGTAACGTAACGTAACGTAACGTAACGTAACGTAACGTAACGGTAACGTAAGGTAACGTAAGGTAACGTAAGGTAACGTAAGGTAACGTAAGGTAACGTAAGGTAACGTAAGGTAACGTAAGGTAACGTAACGTAAGGCAAGGCAAGGCAAGGCAAGGCAAGGCAAGGCAAGGCAAGGCAAGGCAACGCAACGCAACGCAACGCAACGCAACGCAACGCAACGCAACGCAACGCAACGCAACGCAACGCAACGCAACGCAACGCAACGCAACGCAACGCAACGCAACGCAACGCAACGCAACGCAAAGAAGTAAAGTAAAGTATTTCCGCATCCACCTGATATGCAACCTAATTCAAAAGGAATGTCACACAGATGCGATGGTTACCTAAGAAGTATAACTTATCGAGCTCGCCCAAATATAGGAAATTGATCAAATATTTTTTATAATTATAGAAAATAGTGTTAGTATGGAAGGATTGTTATATAACGTAGTGCTAATATGTAATCGCTTATTCTAGTAGCCACCATCAAATAGCTGGCATTGAGATCATATGTTGAACAAACAAAATACTTTATTATTATCACCGGAATTCCATTGATACCACGGGTCGTTCACAATTGTCAACATTTCTGGAAGCGTACAGAGAACGGTTTTTACCCCCCCCCCCCTCCCCAAAGAGTACAGTAAACTGTTAATTGTTGTGACTAATACGTTCCAACAACAGCGTGCGGTGTGTACGATTCGGGAAATGTTGACAATTACCAACGACCCCTTCCACGAGCGCTAATACCTCAGTCGACACTTAAGGACAGACCGGGTTGTGTGAATAACTGAAATGGTCCCGAGATATTCAGTAGAGACCTGTGCGAACTCCTGCTTGCGATAAAAACTCTGCGTGCAGGTGTCGTCTGGCTGAGCGACGCGCGCGTGCGAGGGAGGGAGTGTTTGGTTCCGGGCCAGTGTTCTCGTGACGTGACGTGACATGACACGCGATGCGTGTTGTCGATGTCTTGATGAAATGTGGATTTCTAAGAAACAAAACATGATGTGACGCAATAGAGCAGCCAACGTCTGGGTGGTCTGCCTTGTGTTTGTCGGTGAAATGGACGAGTACAAAATCTTACTGATATCACGATTTGATCGCCGGCGTGATATCGTAAATACACGGACCCGGGTGGCCTGGATATCTGTGACAAGACGGAATGTGAATGTCCCTCGAACGAATTAACATTTCTATTTATTGTGTGAACTGTTATGAATTTGTAGAGAGTCCCTTGTGTATGTGTAACAACGAATGACAGCACTATGCAAAATGAACTCAACCTATATTAACGTCAGTCAACAAAGCATACGTAAGTATCGTTTAAAGTTACAAACATTGTTTCGACAATGTTGTCGTCGGTTTTAGCTCCCTGTAAAGTACATCGTAAATGTTACATTTACATCAGTTATAACTCATTAAACTATAGACGGGTCCGTTTTGTTATTGTCGCACTGGAAGAGAATGTTTTCTTATTCTGCATGGTAGAAGAAACATGATTCCATATCACATAACCACCACCATGAACTTATTGCACATCTTCTGTCCAAACATTATACAACTACCACTAATGTTCTTGCAGTCACTCGCGTGTTTATGGTACCCTCCCGTCTAGCGTATGAATGTTCGACGTAACGTTAAATGTGTAACTATCTAGACGACTTGTCACAAATGATAATTTGTCACCAAACAACCGTATAAGTTTTGATGTATCCGACGCATAATAAAAGTAACGTTAGCTTACCTATACATGCGATAATTTATTAACCGTGGCGCATCTAAGTACGACCGAAGAAGAACAATACGCATTGCGGTTATTGCGTTACTGTAGGTTATTTATTTGTTGTATCAGACCTTTCCGAAAATGACGCGGCAGTACAGTGACGTCACAATTGGAAGACGTTTTTTGTCCGCGGATTAATGTCGATGCATTCATCTTGTAAACAGGCCTATAGTAACTAGCGTAAGACATGGCACTATGGCGCGTCACCCTTCGTTTCTACTCCAAGTGTGCCGAGATCATGAACACATATTAAGCGGTAAATTTAACTACACTGTTTTAACTATGTGTGCTACTTTGTCGTTAAATAAATGCATTGTTATATTATGATGCGGGGCATATACAGTTGGGCCAAGCTGTGATCCGGGCGAAAATGAGCCCCTACCCCGATTTGCCAGCTTCATTTAGTTACCAAACCATGTGACACGTTTAGTGGGTTGTGACTTGTCACTCTGCCAACAGCACGCACTCGTCTTTATCCGTAAGACTCTGCCGAGGTGATAAATAATGCATGAAAAAATAGACACAGTTGGCATCACTTATCATTACTCACAATGTGTCAGTCTCACTTTAGATTTACGCTGTATACTCTCCTAATTATAGAGGACGTGTTTGCCGAGGTGATTACAACATGTCGGGCCTAAGGTGAGTCATATATCACGACTATTTAATGCAAACCTCACGGCTACACGCATTGCAATTCGTGTGTACCCAGCATACGACCGGCCCTCTACGAGAGAGACGACACTCGTCGTGGGATTAGAACAAAACAAACAGCTCCGTCACGCAAATCGGCGAACAAACAAAAGACACTTCCGGTGGCGGGGAACGACGCGAAAGCAGACGACATTCGGCGCAGCGTCGCCGCCGAGTGTGGATTATAGTAGCAGATTGTGTCCGAATGAACCGATAACGGATACAGGCAGAAATTGAGCAGTTATTCATCTGACGCTGGCTTAGTTGATAATCTCTCATGGTCGTGAGTAATACTTATCTGCCAGAGCGGCAAACAACAGCCGTTGGAGAGACAGACATCACTCGCTGAACGACGTGAAAGTAAACACCGGGTGACCCGATCTGTCTCAAGCGAGTTTTTCAAAAACTTGTATTCTTGGCATCAATGGTTTCTGCTTTCAGGAAGTTGAGATAGATTAAGAACAATTGTTCGCCTGACAGCATGCAGTACTGGCGATAGTATCAGAGAAATGGCCACGGTTGTGGGAACAATTCGCTCCTGTGTCAGGTTCATATATACATAATGCATAAACAAAATCAGCGCAAACCAGTTCTCAATCTGAATCAGAACGCGTTATCTGACTCGACACACGAAGCCAAAGCAATCTACAAATGTCCAAAAAAAGCCCAGGTACAGTTGGCATCAGTTATATTTACTCACATGCAGTATCTGTGTTACTTTAGAGGTATGTAAAGTATACTAATTATGATAGTAATTATACCATCAAGAGAAACATGAAGCTGAGAGACATAAAGACCGATTTACGGATATCACTCACTCTCACAGCAGAGAGATAAATGAAGAGCAATAGTCAAGTGATGGAAGCAGTCCTTGTCGCAACGCGACCGACAACATGATGATGATGATGACCAATTATAGAGGATGCGTTCGGAATCGACCCAAGACTTCATCGACTTTTCTCTCCTCAATGAGTGGCAGGAACGCAAGAAGAAACACGGACGAGGGCGCTGTGGCGTGATGGCGTGCGTGCCTCGGCAACTCGGACCGAGAGCTCACAGAATGACCCGACGGTCAGCATTAGCTAACATGATTAGTGTTGATCCGATAGTCATTGAGTGGCCGATCGATCGCGCTTAACCTAATACCCATTATCAATGCGGCCATTAAGTATCGGTTAAACGGCCGGCATAGACATTGTGAGTATCACAGACGTTACGTAATATGGGCCGGGACATTTCAGCGAGCAGCGAGGGCATGGTTTATTCATAAGTAAATGCAGACAGCTAGGCAACGGGTTTTGCTAAAGCGCTACATTAAAACTCAGGGTTTAGTGGGACAGTTCAACTGTCTAAATAATCTAGTCACTTCATTATGCTGTCAACTGCAATAAGTACTTTTACGGGATATAATAGAGGCCTAATTATTATGAGCAATTACAACAGTTCTAGGTTTTCTGACAGTGAAGTATTTAGTGCAAATAACGTCAACATATAACGTGTTCGCAACATTCCGGCGGCCACTACAGATCGCATAAGAAATCATTGCAGTAAGTGGCTTTATTTTTAGTTTGTGACCAGAAACACCTTCAAGATTTTGGTTACACTTAATGTAGCAGGCGCCAGAGGGGACGTAAATTCCAATTTAGTCAAGTTGCCGCCCTATTATATATATACTGTAGGGAACCTGGAAATGACTGGTCGTGTAAGTGTTTTTGCTGAATCGTATAGATTATATGTCCCTGAACTAAAATCCGTGGGATTGCAATGTCCCATCCTTGGGCAACTCATGGGAACCAGGCGAATCCAACATGGCTGCCATGATCCTGGTAAATTACAAAAACGTATTCACATTTACACTACAGCATGCTGTCAACATAATGTTGGTATATACACGCATGCTTTGACGTATGAGGAATTCAACGGAACCATTTCTAACAATGTCCGATTATGTTCATGTGACCAAAATTCAAAATGGCCGCCATTTTCACTAACAATAGCCAGAAACAAGCATAACTTAATTGATTTTTGCTATATAAATGTGTTTGTTTTTGTGTCCATTCCTCTGTTTTGCCATACCAGAAGAGTACAAAGAAACTACTTCCAATGATGTCCGCATATGAAATCTGACTAATATAAAAAATGGCCGCCATTTTAACCGAAGATAAGCAAGAGTCACGATGAGTTCAGTGGATTTCCCCCCAATTATTTTCATGGGTGTAAATTGGCAATAAAACATTTGTTAAAATTGTTACGTTTGTAATATAACATTTACTTAATTCTTCTTTAGCAATGAACATTCATCCTGACTGAGTATGCTATTAGCTGTTTAATCATATATATATGGCAACAGCTGACAAGAAGCAAACAAAGGCTCGCAAAAATGGCATGCACTAACCATGAATAAATCTGTATCATAAATATACAACATTAAAAAGTACAATGAACGCAGTGGCTTGTGCGTAGAGCTTCGGACTCTCGACTAAGACGACCCGGGTTCGAATCCCGTGCTGCGGTGTTAAAACCTTGAGCAAGTTTTTTCACTCTACATTGCTCCAGTTCACCCCGCTATATAAATGAGTATCTGGTTATAGACAAGTTGTAGATATGTGTACGAGCAACCTTTGCGCATTAATTGTAGCATATAGCTGGATGCTTCCCAGAGAAGTTGAGTTGGTGGCTGATTGAACAGTGAACAGGTCTGTCAGGGAAGTAAAGTGAAACGCGCTTTGAGAATCCTGAGGATTTGGATACTGCGCTATGTAAGAACTTACCTTTTACAGTGTAAGAAGTGCTCAATTATATAATTGCTGACACACACTGAGCATTTGCTTGCAATGACAAGTTTAAGTTTGACACTAACAGAGTCTATCATTAACCAACGGTATTTGAAAGATATATCATTCGCATTATGTTCTCACATAAAATGTTAGTCCCCACTCTCTCTCTCTCTTGCCCCTCTTCTGTTTCGTCCGTACTGTCGCCTTCAACCTCATTGTCATAACTAGCTTCATTCTCATCGTATTTGGTGAAAGGAAGCACTTGGGTTCACCAACACAAAAGCAGTAGGGTGTGAAAGACAATCCTGCAGAATGACAGCTACATGCACGACTCCTGCAAGCGTTCCCAACAGTTTTGCGCAGAAAATTGATGACATGAGGGCGGGGAGGGGGACTTCTGGTCCTCTTGTTGTGCGTGGAGTTGGCACACACCCTGTACCACTGACAAAACCTCCATCCATAAGCATCGATGTCAACAGCAGGCGGAGTTTGCTGGTCGGCTGCCTTCCAGGGCATAACTTGATAGTGTGCTTGCAGGATATGATAGGGCAGATTAGCTTTCCCTCTTGTCCTTTTGGTGTAGAGCGCTTACCTAACAGAAGACATGTTTTTGCCTGCAGCAACACCATAGAGCGAGCAGATAAATGTACGTCTAGTCTCCATCAACTGTTCGAGAGTAGCACCCTCTTCACCAAACACAGAGTAGAGGCCTGAGTGCTCGGCAGACTTCAGTACCTTCAACGCCATCGCTTTGCCATGACAAACTGGATAGGAGACAGTATCGCAGCCGCACACTGCAAGCACACCAAGCAGTTGAGGGAGATTTCGCACCAAGGAGGGAAGAACATTCGTTGATGTTGAGGATAGCCCCACACCATCGCTATAGCTGCACACGGGCTGTCAACTCCCACTCCACACCCATAATGATAGGCAGAACAAAGACGCCAGTGTCACCACTGATCACTCGTACAGTGTTTTTATCATTCTTCACATGCAGCCTCCAGAAGATAACTAATGATAGTTATATCTGCTTCATCGTGACTGTACTTGCTCTTATCTCTCCAAACCATCGCCACGTTGTTGCCCAAATTGAAAGTGGAGAGAACACGGACGACAGCAATTCTTATTAACCTTGCTCTTCATGATGGCATCGCGGCATGGGAGCTTGCTTGATATTATGATATTATTGTCAACAGTCCCTTCAGCTTCACGTCACGCCGGATTCGCTCATAATCTTTTGTTGATGGGTCATCATACCGCTCGAGGATGACCAGCACTTCTGTTGATTGGTACTGACTGAGTCTGTCCTTCATACTGTTGGCGATACCCAACACATGGTCAAGCAATATGATATAGAAAGTGTTGGCCATCGATGATCACCATGCAGCTGGTTGAAGATCATCTACTTTCAGTTTACAGACGGGAGTGGATTTTGTCCCTGTCCTCAGACATCAATATTCATCAATGATTGATGCAGGCATAGCGCACACTTCATAGCAAAGAGTGTTTGAAGTTCGACTTGCCGGTGCTTCCTACTATGATGAGACGACAGGATGGTAATGCCATATCATAGAACGTCTTATCACCAATGGCCATGCCACATGTGATTGATTCCATGGTTTTGATTTTTCTTTTCAGGCTTTGACGACCTGAGTCTAGGCACATGCTCTCCCCTATCTTGAGGGCTTCCTGGACGTTGCCAGAAACATTCGCCACTTCGCCATTAATGGTGTTTTATAGGCTTGTATTTGTCGTTTTGAGAGGATGGGTAAGCTTCATCAATTCTTTGTAAACATGGTTCCTGTCATCTGTATCGATGCGGCACTTCTTCCCTTCCTCCTTATGTTTCTCCTCCTTCATCTTCTCATCAGCTGAGTACATGGACTCAATGGAAAGTGTGACATGGGCACAGATGAGGTAGGACTCCACCCAAATGGCGACTTGGTCTCCTGACATGGTTAATCCCTTCAAACCACCTGACATCTTATCCATCTTGATGTATGTTTGCTCTCCATACTGGTCTGCAGACACAGAATTCCATGTGCCTGGCTTATGCTGACAGACATGAGCACTTGCTGAGATATCCATCTTGGCATCATATGGCAACATGTGTTATGTGTTATTGCGAATTTGCACCCATGTAAAATAATTAGAACAAACCCACTGAATTCATTGTTATATTATCATGTTTCTAGTATTACCCAACCCAAATTTATGGTAGATTTTTACTAGTTTCGGTTTAAATGGCGGCCATTTTGAATGTGTGGTTTTAATTAACTAACTGGTGTGCCTCTGCATGTTCGTGTTACTTAATTAACTGAGACTTCTTCGCGTATCACTCACACAACGATACCGCTCTGTGCTGTTAATTTCCATTGTGAAGTCGCCGTAAATGTGTCAGGTGAAACCATAGGAAGCGACAAAGCAAGTTGACCGTTGACGGACGAATGGCACGCGTCGCGTGAGTAGCGGTCATCGTTGTGTCCAACGGTCGCTAAATGACGCAAATGTTCACGTGCTGAAAGCAATCGTCTGACACCGACCCTAGCACTACACGATATATGTGGCGTTCCGTGGACAGTCTATCTGACCGGTGGGTCCTGACAGTCAAGTAAAAGAGAACGCCATATGTCTTTCATAATATATAGGGTCTACTAGCGTGATGCATGCCGTGGTGCTGGCGTGTGTGCTATGCATTGCCTTTGGCGACTGATGTTGATTTCACGTTCACCAGCGTCCCGCAAACAATTGCAAGACCCTCGTTTCTCAAACCATTGTGTCCGTCCCGTTTATTGAGTGTTGAGTGAGTTCTAGTGACGAATTCACCGAATGTAAAGACTAGGAAGCATAATATCAGTATTATTGCAGTTAATAAAGATATCAAACGGTGTTGTCTCAACGACTAATTTTGACCGATCCACCGATCCACCGATCCATCCACCGATCCCATCCACCGATCCACATCCACCGATCCACCGATCCACCGATCCATCCACCGATCCAATCATCCACCGATCCACCGATCCATCCACCGATCCATCCACCGATCCATCCACCGATCCATTCATCCACCGATCCATCCACCGATCCATCCACCGATCCACCGATCCACCGATCCACCATCCATCCATCCATCCATCCATCCATCCATCCATCCATCCATCCATCCATCCATCCATCCATCCATCCATCCATCCATCCATCCATCCATCCATCCATCCATCCATCCATCCATCCATCCATCCATCCATCCATCCATCCATCCATCCATCCATCCATCCATCCATCCATCCATCCATCCATCCATCCATCCATCCATCCATCCATCCATCCATCCATCCATCCATCCACCCACCACCCATCCATCCACCATCCATCCATCCATCCATCCATCCATCCATCCATCCACCATCCACCATCCATCCTCACCATCCATCCATCATCATCCATCCACCATCCACCGATCGATCGATCATCATTATCGATCATCATCATCCATCTACCGGATCCACCGATCGATCGATCCATCCATATATGCGAGCATCCATCACTCTCGCGGTCGATCCAATCTCAGTCCATCCACCATGACAGCGAGATGGACCCGACCTCGTCGATGGCCACCAATGAAGCGAATTGCGCGCCATGAATCACTGCCGCGAATGTCGCTAGGTTGTCCGCTGCGTGCCGATCTGTGTGGTCCGTCAACGGTCCATCCATCCACCGACCCATCCACCGATCCATCTACCGATCCATCCACCGATCCATCCACTGATCCATCCACTGATCCATCCATCCATCCATCCACTGATCCATCCACTGATCCATCCACTGATCCATCCACTGATCCATCCATCCATCCACTGATCCATCCATCCATCCATCCACTGATCCATCCACTGATCCGTCCGTCCGTCCGTCCGTCCGTCCGTCCGTCCGTCCGTCCGTCCGTCCGTCCGTCCGTCCGTCCGTCCGTCCGTCCGTCCGTCCGTCCGTCCGTCCGTCCGTCGTCCGTCCGTCCCCGTCCGTCCGTCCGTCCGTCCGTCCGTCCGTCCGTCCGTCCGTCCGTCCGTCCGTCCGTCCGTCCGTCCGTCCGTCCGTCCGTCCGTCCGTCCGTCCGTCCGTCCGTCCGTCCGTCCGTCCGTCCGTCCGTCCGTCCGTCCGTCCGTCCGTCAGTCAGTCAGTCCGTCAGTCCGTCCATCCATTCATCCATCCATCCATCCACCGATCCATCTACCGATCCATCCATCTACCGATCCATCCATCCACCGATCCATCTACCGATCCACCGATCCATCCACCGATCCATCCACCGATCCATCCACCGATCCATCCACCGATCCATCCACCGATCCATCCACCGATCCATCCACCGATCAGACAGACAGACAGACAGACAGACAGACAGACAGACAGACAGACAGACAGACAGACAGACAGACAGACAGACAGACAGACAGACAGACAGACAGACAGACAGACAGACAGACAGACAGACAGACAGACAGACAGACAGACAGACAGACAGACAGACAGACAGACAGACAGACAGACAGACAGACAGACAGACAGACAGACAGACAGACAGACAGACAGACAGACAGACAGACAGACAGACAGACAGACAGACAGACAGACAGACAGACAGACAGACAGACAGACAGACAGACAGACGACAGACAGACAGAGCAGACAGACAGACAGAAAGCAGACAGACAGACAGACAGACACAGACAGAGACAGACAGACAGACAGACAGACAGACAGACAGACAGACAGACAGACAGACAGACAGACAGACAGACAGACAGCATGACCGTCACCTCGCCCGCGAGTGGCGACCAAGTCAATATGGCGACCATGAATCACTGACGAGATATGACGACCCGGGAGACGTCGTATCATCTCGGCCACACCAAATGAAGACGAATTGACGTCGTCATACGTCGCTGTCCCCGCCGTCAACTCGGGTCGCTAGGTTGTCCGCGTGCCGGTCTGTGTGGTCCGTCAACGGTCCGTCGTCTCCGCTGACGGATGCATTGGCTGTTGTGTTAATTAGCGGCTGGTTGCCTGGTACTGTTTTCCATTTTAACATTTACTTGAAAACCCGAGCACTGGCGTCGGAAGGAAGTTAATACTGGGGGGGGGGGGTAGTAGAAGCTTCAGCAGCATCATGCGGGGACGTTAGATTAACTGGTCGATATGACATCGGTTGAATAATGTATGGCGCCGTGTCGCCATGTACTTCAGCTATTTTGCTGTCTGGTCCGGCTCATGGACATGGGAAAGTAGAATGGGAGAGCGAAAGGAGAGCGTTTTTTGGACAAATGTTCGCCATTGTTCGACATGTTTCTCCAAACAAAAGCTTCGATTTCCACAAAACATGCTCCGCCATTTACACTAAAATTGCCACCCATTCCCAAGATATTCAGGCCTAAACCCCATTCCACACATCCAGTGGGAATCTGCATCTCGGTTGCGGTGTCCGTGCTGTGGAAAGGATAAAGTTAAAAACACCCTCGAATGTGACAGGCGGACACATGTAATGGACGCGAAATATGAATAATTAGAAGTGGTTTAATTACTCAATGCGTTTTGTTTTAATTAGCAAACCCATTACAGCTTTTATCTGCGTAAATAATAGGCCTACAATTCATGCTGAGCCACACATTCCCACAGAATTATAGTCTAATGTCCGAGCGGAGCCAACCACAAACTCGTGCTGCGGTCGATACTTGGTCATTCATTGACCACACGGAGTTGCTGCCGTGGACGTCAGACCACGGTTAACTTTCCTGTAGCTTTTAACCAAAGGGAGGACCTTTAGAAAACTATGCTATTATTTCAAATTTGATTAAACATTTATGTGAACTTGGCGCATATGATGCAACATGTTAACAGGATTTTTTTTAAATACTTGTTCCTCCCGCAACACACATTGTGCAATAAATATCACGTGACTAGACTCCATGTTTACCAAAATGTATGATCACCGTGCACGCATGCGTTCTATTTTAAGATGCCTGGATGTACGCGATTTTAATTAAACTTGTTCAGCATATCGATGACACGACGACATTCATTGGATGTGATGACCTTTGAAAATTGTTTTCAGGTTCCGTTTTTTTCTCATAGACTTACAGAATGTTTACGTGTAAATGTCGACAGTGCTCTGCGACGCGTTGCCGCGTGGACGACAAACGCCATGCGACCACGGCTGTCCAGATAGCACTGACCACAGGCCGTGGTGTTTGAGACGGTTCACCTCGGACAGACGTCCGTCGACGCTACGGGACGTCGCAAAACAAACGGAGAGATCGCGACCATGGCCGTAAACAGATCAATATGTACTACTGACCAGTTGACCAGAGCAACTCGTGAGCGCTGTATATATATATAGGATTCTGCGCGTGCACCGGGCGACAGTAATGGCCCATCGGTCACGCGTGGCTGATTACAATGACCATTTGATGATCACGTCGAGCCTGGAGACACTGCGTCCGTATTATTGGCACTGCAGTGTCATATATAAAGAGTTAACACACATGACTGGTCGAGTCGTCTGTCACGTATAAATGAGCACAACGCGTTGGGCGGATTACCAGTTAGACAGCACACTACTCAGCCGATATCTGCATTAAACCATATTCTAACTATTTAATATTTGGAGAATCTCAAAATAGTCTTCCGCCGCTTGTCCGTGTTCCTGTGCGCTCCGCCCGATTTAGCCCTCCTTTTGCGCTACGTTAAAAGAAGCTTTCCATTCCTCGTTGTTTTTAATTAATTAATTAATATAGTATTTGTTAGGCGACAACATATGTCTACATAGATACTGCACGTCAAATTGTGTTTAATTAGCCTGAAATAGTGTTCATGACTTGCGATACATATTATTACTATACACGTGTATTGTGTCATGTGCGTCCGGTTTAATATCCTGCTCGGATGCATTGACAAGATCAAATAAGTTAGGAGCAAAAACATACGTTACAAAAACGTTAAAATAAGATAACTAAATTAACTTAATACATTACATAGTTAAACAGAAAAGTTACATTACAACAGGCCAAGCTTAACCACTGTGTTAAATCAAACATATTAACAGCGATGATTTAATTTACACTAATTTTTATATTTCTTTGCGCATAAACGACAACGGAAACAAAGCAAGATCATGTTTACACTGTAATCGACACTCTCAGTTTCGGTCGAGATAACAGCGGCGTCAAATGGACGGGGACAGGCACGCAACAAGTGCATCTTTTCGCTTTGTTTGTCTCTGTCTGACGGCAGAAATCTTAGCGAAGAAAGCTGACTCCGCTGTTTTCGCTAGCGAACAATAACACATCACCGCTCCGGCTCCGTTGAGAGTCAACACACTCCACAGTGTGTCAACACACTTCAGTCTTCGTATGCAACAGCACGACACAGGATTCCGGTTAGTGTCATTGTTCTGTAATCCGCCTGTCATGTCCAGCCACACACTAGGCTATCGTATTGTGGTCTAAGTTTGCGAAGGATGCAACTTATACGTGACGCAAGATTCGCACGGTAGATAAGCAAATGACAAAAGATTCCTTGTTCACATGACATGTCAACAAACAGCTTAATTGTTCCCTCGTACAGTGCCTATAGCAATGTTGTTACGCATGATTAAATAGTGTTAATCATGGCGAATTTAGTTGTTACTCATCATGACAACGAATCGGTATCATGAATTGCTTAAGATACCATAGACCTACTGGGTACAGATAACACAAAATAGACTTATAGTTAAATACAAAGGACATATAATGATGGTGTGTTTGCAAATACGTGTTAAACAAATCGAGAAGAATTCGCTTTCTTAATTAAACTAAGTAACCTATTATGTCAAGCAATGAATTAAACTGTATTTTCATTTAGTACACCTACATCTATACAAATCAAACACGCACGCATCCAGACATACCTAGTTGAATTACGTTTCTCTTTTCACCGAATGTTCGCTTAATCCACAAGTTTACTGGTTGTTTCACCAAAAAATATGAACTGCGAACTAGCACGTTGTAAGCGAGTCGATATGTTCTATAAGCTGCAAAATGAGTTCTGATCGAAATCGCATTGCACACTAGCCTACATAGAACACATCCTGTTGATTTCCCGGACGATGCACGTTTCTGGTCGTCACGAAGTCGTAACGGCGAGACACGCACGGGAACTGGAGCCTGGACGAAGTTATGACGTCACTTCCTGTGTGAACGACCTGGTAAATCTATAAAGACCATCAACATCGTGACTGACGCCGGGATGCTGGGGCAATCACGTACACCTTCCACTGGTACGAACGATATTTCGATAATGCACTGACGGGGCAGATTCGTGACTTTCTGCTGATCGCTGCGTGGGTTGGCAGCATTTGTAAGTATCGTATCGCCGCTGGAGCTGCCCAAAACAGATCATTTTATTTATTGATCAGGGGTAACGCAGCATCAACAACACCGTATAGTTTATTATTTTATAACTCAGCTAATTATCGTTTGCCTAAAAACAGTTCGCAGTTACAACAGTCCGCAGCCGACGCCACGGTTCAACGATTTTTCGATTGATCCTGGAAATAATTCAATAGAAACGCTTTGGACCCATGACGACCAGTGCAGTGAACCGTGTCGACCTCAGGTGAATGTCCATCATCATGGACAGCGCGCCAGTTGACCGGCCGCGCATTGTGTCCGTCAGACATCCTATATTGGTTGTTGACACAGTTGGAGACGTCCTGTGTACGACAGAACTCACTCTTCCGTAATGTCATTGACTGCGTCGTGCCTGGGTCGCGCTGACTTACGAGGCAGCGACACACGGCAGTTGAAAAAGTCAAATAACGTTACATTTTTATGTCTTAACCAAGATAAATGCGTTGCCATTTTCCCAGCCGCTTGCTGAATAGCTGCGCGTATGGTAGACTGGGTACACTGAACATGTTGCAATTATACTTTTAAGGTTGAAAACACAATTTCGACAACACACGATTACGCATTGAGTGTCGTTTGAACGTACTTACAGCCTCAAATACTTAGCTGTAGAATACAATGGGGTGGTTTAGAAAACAGTTTTGCAACGTCGTAGGCTATTAAACCGTGTAAATGCATCGACGCGCACGTTCGGCTTAACTGAAACATCCTTTACAAGGATGCTGCATTCTGAAGTCAATAATCACCGTTTTTCTGTTCAAGATAAACCTACTTCAAGATAAAATTGCTGTAAGATAAATCTACAGTGTACTACTACTGTTGAAGACATTATTTATATTTACGTTGGGCACTGCACAGAAATTTCCGTTCGTGTGATAAGAAAATGTTACTGCATTGTAATGTATAATATACCTACTACATAAGACTATGAATTCCTTTAGAAGTCGAATCCGACATACTCCCAAACAGGAACAGAACAGCTGCTATTGAACAAGCGGCGAATGAGTTCATGCACCTAACCTACGACGACAACCTCGACCACCATTTTATTAACGTTGTTTATAACTCTTAAACCCGATTTTGCACTTTACAATTAATTTTGATCCTTAACAGTGACTTTGAATATCTGAAAACTGTCAACACCACGAAGCGCCAGGAGGACATTGTCGCCGGTGTGTCACGGAAATAGTGTCCTCGGTATGGTAATGGATATTTGCGCTTAAAAAATCATGTACTTTAACAACAGCTTTTGTTTAACGATGAGTTTTCTTTTTAAGAGTTCTTTATCTTAGTGAAATAGGACTAACTCTCTCTCCGTCAGGTTTCTTCTGACCACACACACCCTCCATGACATGCCTCGTTACGCTGCCCCGGTACACACACCCGGCTGTGCCCCACTATTCCTAGAACATCGCCGTCTGTAGCTTCGGTAAACACATTCGCGGCCGGAATGGTTGTTTATGTCACGGCAGATAAATAATCGGTGTTACTAGGCGCGTAAACAAGTCATTCCTAGACACCTCCACCGGTAATATCGGCTCGCACACCTTCGCTACGGGACCCTCAGCCGGAGTTAAAAATAAGCCCTTCTATATCGATTGCATCACAAGGAAACGAAATGTTAACCAACATATTTTAAAGTATATATTCGAGCTATTAAATGTATGCCAACTATAAGCTGATTAATTCGCATGCACTGACTTCCACAGCAATGTCAATACAACTAATAATTGTCTACACATGCATGAAAATGCTAAAATAAAACGCAAGGACGGGTAATAGACAAGTTTTTATAATACAGGACATTATGTATAGTGAATTGGACTGCGCAGAGCTTTACTAATTTCTCCCTGGCGGACATATTCAATCGTACACTATCTCGATTTCTCTGGGAAGCATTCAACCACGCTGCAAATAACGCGCGAAAACGCCGTGTACAGAAATATTCACCACTGCCTGTATCCATATTGAGTCAACTAGAGCAACGTAAAATAAACGAACTTGGTCAAGTTTCAAGTCGGCAGCGCAAGATTCGAATCAGGGTTATTTCGTTTGAAAATGTCGTAGAAGCGGCGGGGGAAAATAAAATTGGATCGAAAATCAATATCGACTCAGTGAAAAATCGAGAGCAGCGATATGTTCACACGTGCGTCTACAGTGACGCGCGAAAACGCGCGTGCGTGATTGGGTGCGTGCGTGCGCTTACGTCAGGCACGTGCAATGGTGGCGTGCCTCGTGGACCGGCGTCGGCAGGTAGCCAGTATGTATAATTGCAGCGAGCGAGCGTGTGAAATATTGATCAACAGGTGAGGGCGAGAATAGACGAAGGGCTAGTGGAGAAACAAAAGCGGACGGGCCGGTGATGTAACACACGTAGAATGCGTCGACAGAGGAGGTATTTCCTCCGCAGCAGGGATGCTGGAAGGTGAATGGGATAGAATTGTACGGAGACGTGGTGCGTAGCAAGTTGAAGGATGGTAATATATGGGAAGGTATAACGGTAAGTGTTCGTATAGCGTCGTATCCAGTGCACAGAGCGCTTTACATTTAGCTCCCTGGCTGACCTGCTCAACACAACGCCACCTCGATGTCTCTGGGCAGCACTGAACCACGCTGCAATGATCCTGCGAACATATATATATATATATATACAAATGTCCATCACTACATCTGTACCCAAGTACTAATTACTTTCAACTGGGTGAACTGGAGCAACGTGGGGTAAACGAACTTGCCCAGGGATTGAAATTTGAAACGACAGCAGTAAGAGAAAGGTGTAAAGATGAAGAAAAAGACGATGATAACCGTGACCAACCTCACCCCTGACGACAGGGAGGTCAGGTGGAGAACAACACGGAGACTCAAACCGAGATAAGCCTATACTCGCGATCGAGTCTGACGTTCTAACCGCTTCGCCACTGCGTCCCACAGAATGGATACACGGAGGACACGAGAGCAGATTATACAACTTATAGTCAATGATCAAGGAAGAAGGCGAATGATTCGGCTTCACGTAGAAACCCATGCAGTAAAGATGACGACGAAAACCTTTGCTCCGAACATGCTCACGAGCACAATGCACAATTAAGAATAAACCACGCCGTTAACGTGACGTGGTCTACGCGGTTAGCTAAAGCTACTTGTTATCACATCTAAAACAAAGGAGTACAGGTGGGGTTTGACGACACGTGTGGTTACAAGGGACACCTCGTCATGTCAGCATCTGCGACTGACAGAGTACACCATTCCTTTGTCGCACGGACATCAGGTGTGCCCGGGAACAGGCGTTACCTTCCCGGAGCCAAACAATGACTAACGCTAATTGACACTGATATCCCAGCGTCGCTGTCCCGTCCCTGGAGGCGCCAGGGATCTGCAGGAAGTCTGGATAATCAATCAGGTGTTTAGAGGTGCGAAAGGTCGCCATCTTTTGACACCTGGATCAGCGGCCATTAGCACGTTTGGTAGACGCTGTGTGTAGTTTCGTCTCTGCGGTCGGTCATTTAATCCGCGCAGAGGATTTTTCCGCGGACTATAGGGGTAGAAGACCACGAACGTATGATCAGACAGATTAATTATTAATACACATATATTATAATGTATGCGTCCGTGTTTAAGTTTAGAGTTAATGCACACTCAGCTACGACTGACACAAGTTTCTTGCATAGCCAAGTAAGCTGAAGAACAACAGACGGGAGAGTCGTGGTTTATACCATGAACAATGATATATATGTCGCTCATACGTGACAACTACACATTTTCTGCTGTGTACTTTAGTTTATTGTCTTTCTGGTTCTGTTTTTCTTTTAAGTGAAACAGTTTCGGCGAAACGTGTACTGCAATTGTTTGGAGTTTTGTGACTTTACACAATTAACATTAAGAGATACATGTATTACGTGCTATGGTGCAATCTTTTTACGTTTTACACATACTGTCGCCGTAACTCTGAGTTAGTTAATACGTTAATCTTACTTAGCTACGATGTTTATTAATGGGGATTATTAACATGCCCGTGCAAGAGTAACATACCGCTAACCTTAAGTAAATAACAAGGTTGGTTCTTCTGTAAACAATGTAAACACACGGATAATCTTACTTAACAACGACTGTTTCTCTATGCACTTGATTAAATAAGAGTTAATCCCACTCAAGCAGACTTATTACTCAAGATATGCAGTAATTAAGATGTAATACTATACATTCGTGCAAGACATTTGCTCTAGACGACGTCATTGGCATCAGATGCGTTCCTTGACCAACGTGTGAAATGTAACATGTTGCTTGGAGCTGCGTTATCGCCCTTTCTGAGATCTTCCCTTTGTATAGCACCTCTGGCCACTCAATGGCCAGTAAGAGGACCCAGTAACCGTTACATCTTGCCAAACAATGACCATCTACTTCAGACTTGCAGCATGACATTTGACGACAGGTATGAAGGCTGCACCCAGCCCCGGGCAAGATAATTAGCGCCGTGGTCAGTGGCCGGTCAGGATCTGTTGTCTTTGTATCCTAGCAACGGGTCAACGGTCAAGCCACGCACGCGCCATTAGCGTGAAACAAAATGTTAAATATTAATTTTGTGAGTGGTGTTAGCGACCATGTTCGGCACACCTGTGGTTTCTGATGACGACATCTGCACCTATTATGGCTACTTAGTCCTTATCACTGTAATTAAAAACTCAACAAAGTGTACATCGTAACATATTAATCTATATCAGTGTAATTAAATATTCAACAAGGTGTACATTGTGTGTGTGTGTGTGTGTGTGTGTGTGTGTGTGTGTGTGTGTGTGTGTGTGTGTGTGTGTGTGTGTGTGTGTGTGTGTGTGTGTGTGTGTGTGTGTGTGTGTGTGTGTGTGTGTGTGTGTGTGTGTGTGTGTGTGTGTGTGTGTGTGTGTGTGTGTGTGTGTGTGTGTGTGTGTGTATCCTTCGCCAAGTGTACAACGACGACACTTTTCATTACAATTTTGTAGTAAACACTTATAACAGCTACGTTATATCACACAATACTTACCGATACACACTCAATGTATTGGATATTTTTATTGCAAATTTTAGATTCGTGGGATGACGAATCTTATATATGAATACAATTACGAACTGAATACATTTCTGCATCTGCAACAGATCTTCTGCATGCGATACCCATGAGATGATGTTCAAACTCCACCAGACTTGTGTAAACATGTTGTTGATGACAAACGTATATTTCTGCCTCCTGTTTGTAAGTAACCAGTCAATGCACACTTGTGAATCTGCAACGTAATCATAACAACAAAATCACAACACACCATTTTTATTCATGACAAATCTTACAGAACTTAAATGTGCATAAATCTTCGCAGTTCCCAGGTTTGCCAGAGCCCGTCTTCATAAACACTGCAGCGAAGGTGCATCCGCTCGCCCATCTAATAAACGACACTGAAAGCCCGGCCAGTTTCTTGCAATTTAATGTCGTTGGATTCACAATGAACTCGACCGTTGCCCAACCTCTCCTTTAAACATAACGGACATAACCGATTCACCGCATAACATACATAACTTCCAGTCGGCAAATTACCTATTGTGCCAGTTTATGGGACGACATCACTCGACGAGACGACAGTTCTTTGATGTCGCTGCGTATAAATCTCGTCGTCTGGTCGTCGACGTGACTTTATGTAAGTTTCATTGGCTGTCCGTGTCAGTCAACCGCCGATACGACGACGGCAGCGAACGAAACAGCTATGTTTGTGCTGTACTGGCGACGATTTTACGAGTTTGTTTTCTCACCTGCGGGAACAAAGAGAGAATTGCATGACAAGTCGTCCAGCCCAGTTCACGTCAATGTGAACATGTCTGCTGTACAGACTGACTGACTGACGAACCAACTAATATAAAATTCTTGAGGTGGGCGCCTGCGGCAGAAAACAAGTTGGGCCTTCGTTCAACTGTTCCGTATACTCCTGCGTAAATAAAACAGTGCATGCAGACTATAACAACGACAAAAGAGTTATAAGTGAATATTCTATATCTACGAACTTTCGAGTTTGCCGGTCTGAAGCAAATATTCGGAATGTTTCGTTCCTTTTAGGGTATACGAGAGATTCACAGCAAACCCACTGCACGGCATAAGGTTCTCGATTTAACAAACACAACACGCGGATTCTGACACGTACGGAAGCATTGCTAACTCATGTGTACTCGCAGTCGTAATTGTTACACGACATTTCACATAGAAAACGTGCACACGGACACATCTGTGAGGCAGTATGTTTGAGTAATGTCACTTTTTCAGGGCGTTGTGTATTAAGTGATATTGGAGTTCGATGTGCTAATCTTCCACTGACCATGATACAATTTTCTTATCTTTGAGCTTATTTCCATAACATAACGAGTATAAAAATATTCTAACTTCTTACTCTACGCCTTAAACTTGGCATCTAAAATCAAACCAGGTAAAGAAACTTGACTACTTCGACTCAAGTTGGATTTGGAAGATTTTGTGTCAAACACCTTTTCCAGATATGTTAAAATAATCGAGAGATGCTTATGTTCGTTAAACCGGGTAACTAAAATTTATCTCTTTTTGACGAATATTAACCTAACTTACATACGTTTACCGATTGTTTCACATACACAATTGTCTTGATAGTAATCAATTTTTTTATATATTAAATCTTGTACGATTGTGCGCCTTTTCAGTTGGAAGTCTGTTTCGGTTTCTGATAATTTTGCGTCGCTTGAGCATGAAGAAGTAGGCCTATTAGTCTTTTAGAAGACTGATTAACTGTTCATACGTAAAGTCGTATGCCTAATCATTACAACACTAAGTTTTCATTATTTCACTGTTTCGTAGGCGCAATTTTGTCGAATCTTCTGGCATATTATCAATACATTGTCTCACCGCGATGTTTATCGAGTTCAGGTGGCGACGGGAGCGGGTTTGTGTCTTCATCATTATCACGGTCTCTTCATTCTTCTTGGAGACCGCAATCTATGTATATTAGTATGTTATTGTTCCGAGAATGTTACCATATGTGGTAGATACCAATTTTATTTTGGGGTTTCTTCACAATCTGTAAAGTTCTGTTTTTAGCCAATTTTAGTTATTTCCTCCACTTCGCAAGGTTTTTATTAACTGGCTAGTTTGTAATTATTATGTAAATGTCTAAGTCTTATTCAAAACGTCAGTCTTTTCAGAATAGTATTGCAACACAGATATGTCTATGCTGGCACTAAGGGGGGATACTAGGAGTTTACTTGACGTTGTCGTTGGTTCTTTTATATTCGTGAGACGGGACCGACATTCATTAACTAAATCTCCGAATTCGGTTGGTGCCGTTTTTGTTGTTTGACTATCGGCTTAACCTCTTTTGGTGAATGCTTTCAATTTGAACTAAGCCTGTCTGATGCCGATTCTCTTTGTCCAACTGCACAGTTCGTTTATTCAGTCATTATTTGCTTTCTTCGTTTTTTCGCATGTCTTTGTTTCGATCTCGGTACTGGCTGCGCTTTTCTTCGTGGGTGGCTATTCTCTTTTTCGACTCTCGTCTTTGATCGCAAAGCTTCATACACATGACTCGCTTAGTCTTTGGTTTACCCAGTACTTTCTAGGCGGTGCCGCGCATTGTGAAGCCGATCGAATTAACCACGTTATTCATATCCTGTACGAAAATGTTAACCGATCAGACCGCTCATTAATAACATGAATACACATTGTTAACAATAACACAATACATTTTGTATTAAACTACTTTAACACATATCGAAGTTTGTGGTTTGAAACTTGGCTGATTCGAAGTATTGGTTGAATAAGAAAAATGCTCGCGTTGTCAATCGACACGTGTAACCGCAATAATAAATTTTTGGTGGCTATGAACTAACAAACGTATTGAGTCAAGTCTCCAAAATGGATACAACAATGATAATAGAGCATCAATCAATGCATCATTAATTGTGTCCACTGAACTCTAGCAATGTTCTGCAGGGTTCAACTTCTGTGTCGAGAAAGAAAAACCAACAAACATCAGAGTCATCATAAATCCCACTTCAACGCCACAACAAGTACAAGGCCAACATCTAAGCCGACGTTTAAGTTTCTCGCTACAAATAGCCGGGCCGGACCGACCACGTGCCCTGACCACTTGAACCGCAGCATTCTGTGCTGAATGACCAACCGATGTTACAGCACACATCAAATACAAACCGGGTGATTTGGACTCGTCGGTCGGTAATCCTCCTTCATTACGTTGAACGGCGGCACACAACACGAGTACTACAAGACATCGTTGGGCAGGACGTGGAACGTCGCACAATGGAGAACTCAAGTGGTTACACAAGACACTAATGACACCCACAGGCGCCGTCCACCTCAAGCGACTCTGCGGAGTAGTTGGAGGAGGTGATTCTACACGGTTACATTCGTTAATCCGCTATTAAGAACGCCACGAAGTAGTCTAAGATAACGAAGGACGTCTACTTCAGGCGCGGTGCTACTTTCCCGTAGATTCAGCCGGTGATTCAGGCAGCTAATCGGTGAACTTCAATCAACCTGTGGACAACCGTATCACCGGAGCACAGGCTATCAAAACAGGGAACACCATTGCAGTTACATGTAACATGACTACATACCATTGTCCTATAACATTTCGTCAGCTAGTTGACGTCTAACATAATACAATGTTAATAAATGCAGATGCTGCTAGAACGTGTATTTAAAATTAAATTTTGTTTAAGAAACATTTACCTTGAATTTAGTGGGGAATTTATCCCTCTCAGGTATATATATAAGCCACCTTGACGAGTATAAACAGGCCGTCTAAATTGTACTATAATGTATATGACGAAGGGTGCAGTAACATGTTTACATTACAATTAGTGGACTGATTCTCGGTATCTTAACCGTGGTTCACATTTTGATTTCTTATTGAATATCTCCAAAATAATAAATAGATAAATGTCTACAACCTATTATCCAATTGAACACACATTACTGTAGAGGTTATCTATACTAAGATATCCCGTTTTCATGGACGAACAGTGTACATCATATATGTATACGCGTATACGCATGTACTTCTCTTGTCTAATGTGAAAAGTTCTGAACTGTAACCATTATTATACAGCTATACTATTAACAAAAACCTTGAATACGCAGGACTCCGGAGCACTTACTTCTACAAGCATCGAAAACCGTACGTGATGTCTGTTAACTTAATCAGTTCTTTTATCTTCTGTTGTAAGGGATATTATACCTCCAAGCCATGACAAATTTCCCAGACTCCTAGATTTATCATTGTTAGGTACCGTGCGGCACTTGCCGGTATTTTTAATGGACTTCGTGGGATTTGACCAATCACAGCGGCTGTATTATACGGCACAGTTACGAACGTCGGTTGTCGAGTGATTAAACTCGTTTTGGCACAATGCGAGTTGTCTCTGTATTATATTAGTTTTTGTTATAAGACATAACAATCATAATTCTCAGTCTTAGGCTCTTGGAATAGGATGGCATCTCCTGGGTTTTGACTTCAGCCCTCTACGAAGCAAGTCTTCTCAGACTTCACCTTTATACTCCAACAAGCCCGGACAAGCGACTCGCAAATGCCACATCTTTTAAGACATAAACGAAAACACAAAATAACCGTAACTTACACGGCAGACGACGCAGGTGCATTCCTACTGTAGGAGCTTTACACCCCACCCCACTGGTGTGTTCATTACATCACCTCCTCCACACAGAAACCCCCTGTAGACTTGGCCACTATAACTCAACCGCCATTCCAGAGTACCCCGCGCTGAAACCTATTTGCCGTAGCGCTATTAAAGCGGCCATTTCGTGAGGTTTCTTTTGACGGCGAAATGTCAAGAGGTTCCGAATGTGTACGCCATGCCTCGCAGCCTCAGACAACATGTCGTCATCTGTTATTATCATCATTAATTCTAATTATCCGTGGATTCTAAGAAGCAAGCTATCACGTTGTCCACGTGTCTTTACACTATCATTACGTTAATGTGGGGGGACTGGACATCAAACGACTCAACTCATCCGTAGGGGTGAGGGGACGACAATTACGCTGCAAACTATCAACAGTTATATGTCAAGACTAATTTGCAGATATTTCCAATCATGTTTGAGATGATCGTAGTTTCTTTTTCGCAATACCAATTGATTCTAGTGAAAATGTGCAATATTTACAACAACCTTTGTATGTACATGTGACCCAGATGGTCATTATGGAATAATACATTATTAATGCCGATTTCCCACTCTTAACGCTCATAAAAATCATGAAAACCAATATAATGTTAAAAGTTATATTTTGTAATGTTATAATACTACTCTGCCAGGTACCAAGACTCGTTAACAAAGACACATAGATCACAACCACATAACACACATCACGTGCCACATTACCTGAAGCCCCAGGGTCGGCTATAATGGTCAGTCGGTCACGTGTACTGCCCATTCCAGAATACGACAGGGTGTGGTCATACAATCTACCACTGCTTCTTCTGTCGCTCATTACGGAATACATCACCCTACTCACAAACACTTAGTACTGAAGAATGTCCAATAACATGTCTGCGACTCTGTATATAATTCAGTTCTGCTAGTCAATAAATTATTACATTACTATGTGACATAAATGTGTCTCATACGATAATTGCTTCTTGTGTCACAGGCATATAATTTCCAATGTGAAAACAACTGTCATTGCTATTATAAAAAATATTTTCACATATACCTGGCTATGTCACTTACATAATTACAGGAATGTCACAATGGCAAAATTAAGATACATTAGATACCACTGATAATTCACTCCCAGAACCACATGATTTTATAATTCCATTTAGTTTTCATGTTTAACTAACAATTATCCATAAGCCATAATGAATACCATAGGTTTGATGTCAACAAATGTTTTGACAATACCCCATTAACTATAACTAACCTAATTTCTTCACATAGGGCTAACTTGACATTTATGGCATTGTAATTCCTTTGTTATTTCTTTATAATCACTGCCCGTGGACATCATGTCCACCATCTCTGACAGCTGTTGACTATAACCAACTGGCAATTAACATGCAGAGAGATAATGCCAGGAAATATAGTCTCATTCACAACAGGTGCAAGATTGGTAATGACACAAATACAACTAATCAACAATTTGGTCCAAGTAATAACTGCCTACACGGATAACAGATACACTTGATTTAGTCCTTACATTTACCACAAGATCAATGAAGCAACGTCAGAACTGAACAGTTCAGAGGAACATGGTGGACCAGCGGTGAGACCATCCGTTGCATCTGGGTTCAGATTCATTTGCTGCTACAGCTGTGTTTTGAAACTGGTGTGCAATTTCACCCACTCGGCATTACTCAGCAATTTAACTACATACATCGTTGAATGTTTCCAAGACCGTCTCACCTCCAAGACATGTTACAACAATGGCTGAATAAACAGTTCTTCCATGGAGTGAAGTATCCTCAGTATTGCTCAAAGTGATCTACACTTCATTCGCTGGCAGACCGGTTCAATTGAACACCACCCCAACTTCTCTGGGAAGCATCCCACCATGCTGCTATTAATGCGCAAAGAATATTCATGCACAAATATCCACCACTGTCTATAGCCAGGTACTCATTCATACAGTTGAGGGAACTGCAGGAATGTAGAGTGAAAAAACTTGCCCATGGTTCGACATGGCAACAGAGGATTCAAACTTGGGATCTGGTAGTTGAGAGTTTGAAGCCCTATAGCCACTGTGCCACTGATACTACAAAAACCTTTGGAGCCTAAGGACTACTCACAATACAATAAGTTATTAATTGTGAACTTATATTGTATAACTTAAGTTTTGAGAATTACTAATGGTAACATCAGCCTTTAGACGTCCGAAAACTTGTTCAACAGGTGAAACTCACCATACCATACAATTTGTTTCTAGTTTTGATTCACAATGCCCCCTCCATGATAACATCTCCACCAGGGGGGTCATTTCAACCAGAGAACCCTGTACTCTGCCGCGGCTGCCTCCTGGTGTTATCTATTCTATTCTTGCTCTCTCTCACAATGGTCGGAAAATCCCAAAAAATCCCCGGTCTTAAAAATACTCCACTCTCCCTCCGATGGCACTAGAACAAAGGCACTAAACAGTGGTGTACTATTCCTAAAGAATACGCAGTGAAATAAGCAAGAAACAAATTACTAGTAAATGCCACCTAATTGCCTCATCGCGTGGAGATTTTGCCCAGAGATTGTGACGTCCTCAAACAATGCATTTTTTTTAAAGTCTGCTGCATGCCTTAAAATTGCATGCACCTATGGTATT
Source organism: Ridgeia piscesae (assembly GCA_025642075.2). NCBI lineage: Eukaryota > Metazoa > Annelida > Polychaeta > Sabellida > Siboglinidae > Ridgeia > Ridgeia piscesae. The sequence goes on along the minus strand of JAODUO010000223.1, from coordinate 317,093 downwards.
GCAATACTAACACAGACACACAAAGTCAGCACAATTTGTTAAGGCAAGTTCACTCTAAGCATTTCATAAAATTTAACACAACTGGAATAAATGTAGCATATTTTCCATAAAAAAGATTTACATAATTTGTTGTAAACACATGTTTATAAAATGCAATGCATTTAGAAAGCTATAGCTACTTATGTCATAACCCTTACTGAATTCTATTCGTGTTTACACTTTTATTGCAAATGATATGGTGATTATTATTCTATGTCCTGCATTAATACATACTTGAATAAATGGTATCATGTATAAATAAATCTCAGCAGATCATATCCTCTACAGTAATGTCCACACCTGACACAGCCATTGATAAATGATCCTCGCATTCAGAACAAATCTGCCAAGAGTTCATTCCTCCTCATTTTCATGATCCTCCAAGAGTTCGTTCCTCCTCATTTTCATGATCCTCCAAGAGTTCGTTCCTCCTCATTTTCATGATCCTCCAAGAGTTCATTCCTCCTCATTTTCATGATCCTCCAAGAGTTCGTTCCTCCTCATTTTCATGATCCTCCAAGAGTTCATTCCTCCTCATTTTCATGATCCTCCAAGAGTTCATTCCTCCTCATTTTCATGATCCTCCAAGAGTTCATTCCTCCAAGAGTTCATTCCTCCTCATTTTCATGATCCTCCAAGAGTTCATTCCTCCTCATTTTCATGATCCTCCAAGAGTTCGTTCCTCCTCATTTTCATGATCCTCCAAGAGTTCGTTCCTCCTCATTTTCATGATCCTCCAAGAGTTCGTTCCTCCTCATTTTCATGATCCTCCAAGAGTTCATTCCTCCTCATTTTCATGATCCTCCAAGAGTTCGTTCCTCCTCATTTTCATGATCCTCCAAGAGTTCGTTCCTCCTCATTTTCATGATCCTCCAAGAGTTCGTTCCTCCTCATTGTCAAGGCAAACTGTTGGCTGCAGTGACACGTTATTTGTGTCAGAGATGGTACGTGTTTTGTCCTGGCTGTCGTCCTTGTGTCCTGGCATTGAAGGAGCGGCAGCCGGCCACTCGTGGACCATCTGGTGTAAGGAGGCATTGACAAGTTGAAGACAACAGCAATGGTAGATCACTCAAAAGCTTTAAAGTAGCATAACATTTTGATATATATATATATATACATACATGTGTATATATATATATATACATACATGTGTGTGTATATAATTATATATATATATATATATATATATATATATATATATACACACACACAAATTCATGAGTTTAAAAAATATTCATACAGAGCATTTGTTATGATGTAAATTCAAGTGTTTTTTTCTATGCAAGTTATGTAGAGTGTCTTCAAATGGCCAGTGAATAGTTCCTGTAGTTTGTAATAGTCACTGAAAACATGTTTTTGTTCACGGTCCAATATTTGGTCTTAGAGGAGTCTCCTGACCGTATGTTGTATTACTAATTATTATATACTATTACCATGTTTGTTGTGATTGTTAAATTTGTATTGATTCTGAGTTGTTTCACATGGATGCATTTGGTTGAAATACTGGTCGAATAAAAAACATCATTCATTCAACATCATTCATTTGGATAGACTGTACAAATTAAGACATAGTTTGGAGTACCGGGTACATTAATTTAAAGCTTCCATTAAAATACTTCAAAATCTTAAATATCGCCATTATTTTTCTGTTGAGCTCTTGCAGATGAACCCTTGAAAGCTTAGCACCTGAGATGGTTGTTTACAGTTATATTCTACTGTGTGTCACCGTAAAGTAAGACAGGCAAGTACAAGACTGGTGCTACCACAAAACAGTCATGAGCCACTCAGGAAACATAGACGTGCGGGAAAAATTCCTTACTTCTTACTATAAAAGATCAGATGACACATTCATTGTAGGCAGCAGATTATCTGCACAGGTACATTATGTAATCCACTTGACAAAATGAACCCACAAGACAAGACACGAGGACAGAAACAGGTGAATGAGACTTGAACTTTGAAAGGCGGCCCAGGTGCATACCTGCGTATACCTCTTATGCAAGCTTCAATGGAAGAGGATGTTTAATAGTATAACAAGTCCTTCAGATGTCATATTTACTCTAGATCACTCTGGGCACTTGGCAGCTGATTCGGAGGAAATGCCTAAGAGTTTCTGAGTAGCTATTTGAATAGGCACTACACATCTATGTTATATAATCAACAAGTGTGAAGTTACTTCACTGTAATGTTTGACTTCATCTCATCATAAAGAAGACATTACTCTTCTCTTGGAGAAACTCAGGAATGTTTTAGTATGCCCTGAACAGGCAAATATTTAGCAGTAGTGTTTATTTAATATAAAAAGCATAAGATTAAACATGCATAAATTGAGCCAATTAATTACTGTTAAAATGTGAAACAAATAGCTAAATAAAATAAAAATTACACACTGTCATTGTTTCCTTTTTCATAAATATAATTCACACAAATGTGTTCTATCAAATGTTCCATGCGCTGAGAATGTATCATACTGATTTATTTATTGTATTACAGGCCTTTACATGTCAGATTTTATTTATACTTTTAACTTTTGAATGTTTACATGACAGTTCCTTATGCTCCAAACGGGGTAAGATGAAACAGTAAAATTCATCTGTAATTAATCTGTAAGTTTCACTTCCTCAGAAAATGTGAAATTGCAATCACCTAACTGATATCAAGATATAAGGTTACAGATGTCACCTTCTCATGAAATGTCAGGTGATGATCAACTGAATGACAGCAAGATAAATGAGACAAATGTAACTTTCTCGTGAAACCTCAAGTCATGATCACCCAGACAAACAGATAAAAAGTGACACATGCCACTTTGTCACAAAAGGTCAACTCATATCGTAATCACCCAAAAGACACCAAGATAATATGCAACAGATGTCATCCCCCCAGAAAATGTGAAATCATAATTACTTATGGAAAGCCAATATAACATTTTCAGATATCGTTCCCCTCGAGAAATATCAAATCCATACCTGCACGTCATATGTAATGCAATAGATTTGATGGGTTTTGGAGGAGTATAGGCTCTTTCAAACTACGGATTTGTTTCAAATGGAATAATTGTAATAAACTACATACACTGTAAATGGCTTCATGGAGAACAAAGCACTGTTGATCAGCTGAAATGGATATACTGTATTTGGTAAAAATATGAATGGTGTCTTTGCAGTTTGCATATGTTGTTTAATGGGTATTTCCAGTTTTGGCATCAATTAGACATCATGCTAAAAAGTTCGTTAAACAAACATATCACTCCTGTTTGGTGAAATGTAAGAAGTTGTGTTTATTGGGTTTAGACCCTTCTTATGAAATGTTCTTGTTAAATCGAGTGACAAAGTCACTGTCGTTGAGGAGAGAACATATGTTGTTAGTGGTTAGCGGTCTGGTAGAGAGTAACTGTTAATTAGTATAGGAATGGTACAGACTGATTGATAAACAAGTTAATATATTGCATGGATTTATATGAATTTTCAAATAAGATATACAATTTTTCAACCAAAATTATTCAACATATCTGCAAATCACAGTCACATTATAGACCCACGGGTTGGGAGACGCAAAAGGTGAACATAAGCAATTCCTTGTTGATGCAAGAGTTCCACTTGGGGAAAACATTTCTGCATATCTTAATAAAAATAGAGCAGTAAGCAATGATTGAGAATAGGGCAAAATTCTGGTACATCACATCAAGAAAATTGCAAACACACATCCACAAAAATCAACAATACCATAAATCTGCAATAAAAAACGGAAAAATAAAACGGAAAATGCCAAATCACGTTCACCGGAAAAAGACGGCTTACGTGTCAAGATCGCATCAACCTTCAGCGAATGGTTATTTCTGGAGGTATAATACATCATGACCAAGCAGTTTACCTGTGACACTACAACAAAACAAAAATCTCATATTTCAACAATCCACCTTCAAGTTTGCGCAACAAAGAAAAACCAGATATTGCAGGATTGATGAAAACAAAAATAGATATTTGCGAGGCACTTGTAGAAGCAAGACCAGCAGTAATCAAGAATGGACCAATTTGTCTGCACTAGCTTGGGGAAGATGGCTCTTGAACATGAATGTTGTAATTACACCCAGCTAATGACTGTTTCTTCACATTGGCAGTAGAGTGGGCCACAGATACAGTCTATACTTAGCTGATGTAATGACAAGGCGTTGGGTCCATGTTGAGTCTGTATATGGCTTTAGGCAGTCTACAGGGGCTTCAGGTTGACCACTGTGATGTGAAAGAAGCCTCATGTGTAGTGTAGTGGTTGCAGCCACGTGCAAGACCTGCATGGCACACTGGTGCACGTGTACATGCACGCACATGCAAGCAGACTAGCACACACATGCACAGATAACTTTAAATCAAGTATTATATATATATATATATATATATATATATATATATATATATACACATCAGATATGATATATATATATATATATATGTATATATATATAATGCATGCATGTATACTGTATACATGTGTGTGGGTGTGTATGTATTGGTATGCATGTGTGTATACCCAGCATGAAATGCATACAATACATCTGTATATGCACTTGCGCAAGAAAAACACACAATTTTTGAAAATTTGCATGCACACACATATTCATAGACAAACAAAATGTGTACACTGTATTGGTATTTGGAAAATAGTTTTTTACACACACACACACACACACACACACACACACACACACACACACACACACGCACTCACTGCACGTGCACACCACACACCACCACCACCACCCACCCACCCACCCACCCACCCACCCACCCACCCACCCACCCACACACACACACACACACACACACACACACACACACACACACACACACACACACACACAGAAACACACTCAAACATACATCTAATAATGTGTTATAATGACACTTTTTACCTGTGGATCAAGTTACCAATAAAACACACTAACGAGTAACCATGCACCAGACTTTGTAGGGCAGCCGTACTAGACCTGCTGGTTCACTGGCCCTGAGTGGCCTGTTGTGGCCACGCCCGGGCCATAAACAGCAGCTAATTCACACCCTACAATCACCTATAGGCAAAGAAACCATAAAGTTAGCTGCAGGCAAAACAACTAATATAGAACAGAAACCTTTGGATGGGTGTACAGCCATGTAGTGGCTTACAGGAGATCCCGTCTGACTCACACCAAGGGGTGAGGGGGAGTGCACCCTGGTAAGGGGTGATTATGATTAAACACCCTGGGTGAGAGGCACAAATAAATTAGTATGCAGGAACCTGAACAGCTGGAATTCCCACACGTAATTTACAGATTTTCGTAGCCGGGTTCTGAGTTCAGTAAGGGCAGAAAAAAGTTTGTTAAATACTATTACGGATTTATCTCGTACGTTTCAGAATCAAACTAAACATATCTTCAGAACATTGTATATATAATATATATACAATGTATATAAATATATATATATGTATATCTACATATATATATATATATATAAATATAAATAAAATTGGAAACTCTAAAAACTGCAGAGACATCAGCTTTCTGGCAAGTTAACTGCACATTTTCAGTGCTATAATGTGATGCAGATGTGTCACAACTTGGAATATTACAGAAAGCCAATTCAAATTCTAGTGAAAAAAACTGGAAATTGATGCAAACATTTCAATCAATACAGGGTACTGCTAATAAATCTTTCATTTGTTTCCTCTCAAAAAATCGAAAATTATTAAAAAAATTACTTTGAATGACTTTTTGACATTGCCCCCTCTGCTGACTGCTAAATGATGACTTTCTCCGAGCAAATCACCAATGAGCAGGAGGGCCCACCAGACAACTCAAGTATATCAAGTCAGGCAGCTGGGAGGACTGAAACAGCCGAAGACTGTGAGTTAACGACCCCGAATGATCACAGCAACAAAAGCGGAGTGCGGTTTTACTTCGAGCTGCCTCAACATGAGCTCCCTACTCCAAGTTCACTTCGCCGATAAAACAAGTTTATTAAAAGCATAAATCAGTCGATCATATTCACCGGTGCCCATCGACCACATTGTGCAATCGCGACCACCTGCTGGTGTGGTACAAAAGAGTGCCACTAGAGGGCCGACGGATGCTCGGTGAGCGATCACCTCGCCATTGTTCGGTGATCTTGAGATGGCGATGTTAGACTCTTCACAGGTGTAAGGGGTGCTAAATAAAAACTTCATTACCAGTCTCTACAGGAATCGCGTTTGCCCCTGCAGTTCATCAGCAGGGGGCAATGCTGGTATTGCCCCAGGGTGGGGAACAGGGGGTAAATGGGATGGCCCCCAGCTGGAAGATGACTACTGCCTTAGGGGATGGTGGGGAGGAATGAAGGCATACCTGGGAGTCTTTGAATAGAGGTAAGGAATGACGACATACCTTCCTGATGAGCCTGGGGGTCTTTGAAGTGTAGGAGGGTAACTGTGGTTGAAGAAAGAAGTCAAGATTACCCACATAAAGAGGAAAGGGTACCGGAGAGGGTGAAGTAAGGGTGGACTGCACAGCACAGTGGATATTCTGAAAGTTAAGAAACTAGCTGAACAGTAATGATAGAAAGAAACTGAATCATATATGTTGACTACTTGAATACGCTTGTGAAACTGACGAACCCTCTGCCTTGAAGCACCTCTAAGCTTGGCTTCCATAGGTTATAGTTCAGATGCAAAACAAAATACTTTAGTATTATAGTAGCTTGGCGGAATCATGGTTTTTGTTTGAACAGATCTGTCAGAGAACAAAGTCTAAGGTGCTGCTAACTGTCCTAAAGACTGAATCTTATGTTCTATAAGAACCTACCTTTACTCTACAAAGTACTCCTAAAGTATTGTGAATGTCGGGAAGAACCCACGAGTGGGGTCCATCCCATCAGTTGGGTGGCATCCCTTCCCTCCAAGTAGCAGGGAAATACACCCCACTACTTTCTTTCTGCCCATGGGATGGATGCACACAGCCAGAAGATGGATGAGATGGATTTCTCGCGTACACTTCAGTATTTTTTCTAGAGAAATATTTCCATGTTCACATACTGCATTCCAGATAACTTGATCTCGCATAAGTAGATGTTAGCTTATTTGATCTTTTTTCTTCGCCCCAGTCCTATAAGAGCTTATGACAAGTCCTATTAAGTAGAACTTCTGATCAGCAAAAGTACTGCCATGGATCCATGGAGGTTTGATTTATCATGAGGGCGTTGTGTATTTCCTTAAGATCATGGAGTAATCATGATAATTTTAATATTTCCTCCCGTTTTCAATTTATTAACATACTCACTGCTTGGTTTTGTGCTATGCAGATTTCTGACAAAGGATTGCAGATGTTGTTTGATGTAGTGACTAAGTCTAGGTATGCTTTGTAATCTCACAACTGACAACATTTGACTGGAATGGAATGTTACAAATGTCGGTTAACGAACAAAAAAATACATGTACTTTTTTGGTTTCACAAAAAATCCAAGTAAAAATGCAGATACCAGCTAAAAAAACGTGATAGATCTACAGGCGTACAAATACAGAGTACTGAGATCGCAGTCAGGAGTGTTTTCAAGAAGGTCCCTACAGATGAAAGGTGATGATGCCTGAACCAACTACACAGGACTCAGACGAGGCGTTCCAAAAACCGGGCATAAAACCAGCATAGCAGTATACTATATTAAATATATCACGCATCCAATTTGCCGTGCAGCTGTGGGTTTCCCTCAGGCCCTAAAGTGGCTCCCAGATAGGGCGGCGGAGGACGTAATCAACCACAGGAGGTATGCTGGAGCAAATCACAAGGCAATGACACAGTGTATAGGGACGGCAATTAGTACCTGGTGCATTTGTCTGGGTCTACACCAGTCCGACAAATTGATGGATTTAGATGGATGATGCTGGGTATCCTGGGAAAGTCTACAGCAACGTGGTCATACTTACATGGATGGCGGGAGTCGTCTGCGTGAAGGCAACTTTCTGTTCCCCGGTTACTTGTTTTACTTGCAGGGTTTCTATTTCGAGGGTAGTTTATTACATGTGTGCTGGGCTGGGATGATGTGACTGATGAAACATGGGCCATGGGACGATGAGGACTTAATGGACTTGTGTGGGAAAGAAACCATGGCCCAGTAGTCACTCTGTGTACTTGGCTACCTAAATAATTACTTTTTCAGCTGCCCACAAACATACAGCACACAGTGATTACTTTGGGGTGTGAAGGTAGTAATCATAGACCACGATATTAGGCATTTTGGACACATCAGATAATGGGTGTCAGAAAACATTCAGTATATCATTTTTATATAGAGTTTTATTGTTCCAAAACATGCAGTGTCCAAATCAGGAACATTTCATTAATTTTTCTTATGTTTACATATTTTAAAATATAATTTAACAACATTTTATTAACTCATTAGTAGTATTATTTAAGCAGTTTTTTTTAACATCGAATCATAAGTGCTCATGGAAGGTTCATGATAACTGTAGAAATTAACCATTGACTATGAAGATAAGTCCATTGTGATCACTACAGCAAATTATAGGTCCACCAGGAAGGGATCAATGTGATCACTGTGAAATGATAAGTCCAATGTGTGATCACTGTAGGTAATGGTAAATCTATGAGGAGGAGATCAACACGATCACTATGACAACTGTTAGGACCATGAAAAATGGACATATAGGATCAATGTAAGAAAAATAGGACCATAATGAAGGGATGAACGGAATCCCAAAGGTACGAGGACCCTGCAGCAACGTGAGGATTAAAGAAGGCAACATTGCCAAACATGTTTGATTGATAGTTTACTAATTAATCAGTACATGTTGTGTTTCAACGTAATATCTTCAGGCCACTGAAAGCAAGAATATTTGAAAATGTGATTGCCAAATGTCTCAGTACACTGTGGACTTAGAAACTCCCAACTTCAAGGAAATATCATCCAAACAAAACGTGGGCTATATAACCATGTCTGCACTCACTCCTATTCAAACCTCATGATTTTGCAGGGTTCTGTTTTTTTGAAAGTATACAAAACCTTCTACTAAGTGTAAATAAAACATGTCCATTCAGTCAACGTAAACTAAGAACAGTGTTATAATTTGCACCATACTTTGCAGAAATGTGGCTACATAACTAATATTTAGCAGGAGTATTAGTATAATTATATCAGCCACATCTCTTTGTCTACCCAGTCAAATGCGGTCACAGCGGAAAGGTTATCTCAAAGGTCTGCAAGTGTCACGCTGGAAGTCACCGTATACGTTTGAAAGCACGCACTTTAACAAAAGCTGCCAAACTCGGTCTCACTTTCTTTGCCGCTGATCGTATCACTGACAAAGGCACGGTAAGTTTTGTATCTGTCACGCGATGAACATCTTAAAAAAACATGCCCATTCCTGGATCGTCTGGCATGCCGTAAAAAGCCGGCCCCATCACGCCATCAGCGTGCATCGCGGCCGGAGTAATTGCGTTTGTTATAGTCGGTTAGCTTTGTTTACCTCTGGCTGGCCACAAAGCAGTGCTAGAAAATTGCGCTCGGGCAGTTCATATTAGCGGCTCCAGTGTCACGCGAAACGTTCACCGCCGGGTTCGCTTGCATGATATTTTGCCATTGGAGACCGTGGCTTTGTTTGAGTACATTGATTAAACCAATGCTCGAAGACTTCCACTGGCTGAGGGGCACTCCACTCAGAACCTGGTGGAGGGTTATGTTACCAGCCACAAGGGGTAACCTTAACCCTCGCCTCTTGTTCACAGCCTATTACAGGTGATGGGTGAGCATAGGGGTGTTCTCAAAGGCGGAAACATCGCCGGGGAAACATATCGACTTTCATTCATGTTTTAAAGAAACAACGGCGAGAAAAACAATGAGTTTTTCTAGAGAAAATGAACACTGCTGGTAATCACGGGCGGAAATTAGCGTAAGTCGAGATGGCAGGACAGTAGATAATATGACACGTTGTGAAACAGTTATGGCAGGCCACCTGTCTCCTCAGTTGCCTTACACGTGCAACGGCTTTTTACGTTTAAGTATATTTTAGCACAATTCCAGCGCATACCCGCCATCTGTCCTTGCATAAACAACGGAAATAACAAATATACATATTTAAAAAACAAAAATCAGGGCAGATATTTAAGAATTATTCACACTTCCTACCAATCTTTAATTTCATGACCATAAATGTCAATTACATTGAGGCATCTTTCACATTGTGGACATTTTGAAGAAATTCTGGTGTAAATTTTTTGGAAAAATGCCAACAACCAAGATACTTTTGCTCATCTGTTAACATGAGCTCATTATGTTTTTAAACAGATCACTTCTCACGAGCTATTAGCTGATTCACGCAGTGTTACACAGCGAGATGTTTACCACAATCACATACATTCACGTTATCCTGAACTTTTTTGTTGTGGGAAAAGAGAATGAAGTGGAAAAGACATCAACAAGGCAAGAAAAGGTGAAGGTCACGGCTGAGATGGGAAACTGCACAAGGAGGACTACAAGGTTAGGAGGATGAAAGATGGGAGGGACAGTGCTGCAGGAAACAATGGTGGGAAGCGAATGAATGTACCTGAAACAATTCTGTGGACACGAGGAAATGGGGAGGAAGAAAATGTCACCTAGTAACCTACACAGTGCTTGACCATTTTCTACTTAATAAAAAAATTAATGGTATGTGATAAGTCATTCTTACAAATATATGCATTTTAACTCTCATCCAACAAGTGTTGCACAGGTAAATACCAGATATTTCAGTTTTTGGTTACAATGTTTCAATATAGGGGCACTCCAACTGCACGTGTTACTTTGCACCAGACATAAGTAACATGTGCACAAATTGCACTTGTCATGTTGGACTCTGTGGTCAGCCGAAGAGAGCACGAGGCAGTTCAGTTTGCACCAAAGACCCCCCCATAAGGATACCCCAATTAAAAAGAAAAAATCTATGAATCACACCAATAGGCCAGTTAGAATGCTTTCCAGATTTCAGTCACATTCATGCACAGTTGCCAGAAATATGTGCATGTATGCTTACAAATGATGGACATCTCCAATGTGGTTTATAGAGAGTAGATATTCCTCTATCCAGCTACTCTACACACTGGATTCTTTTGGAATTTCTTCCCATCTGAGTGTAAATTAATTCTCTCTAAACCAGACATTGTGGATCAGCCACAAATCTTTTGTAATAAATCTACCGGTAAAAAAATTTCAGTTAGACGAAAACATCACAATTTATGCACAATTGCCTAAATGAGTAGGTAAATAAATATCTTTCTAACGTTAACCAGGTTCTTCAAAAGGCGGAATCGGCAACAACACAGTGGGTGATTTCGCCGTTGCCACCGGTTTGTTGAATCAAATCGACATCAACACGAATGCATCACATCACGAATGTCTCACTTAAACGGCTATTTGCATACACAAGACAATTTATCACGACAAGAGACAACGGCTCGTGAATGTGCCTCGTTGCTTTCGTCTACGACTCAATAGGCATTTAATGAACCCGCCCGAGAAAGGACGCAATGAACAGTGTGATCCACCAGGTGCATGCTGGGAAGGGGGCATTCACAACAACAACGAGAGGTGATGAAACAACCCTCATGCACCACGGGAGGGTGAGGTGGGGGAACAGCACCCTCACAAAGGCCTTGTTTCATCTGGAAAGTCCACAGACTGCAACTTCCCAAGGGTGCAACGTTACCCCTTGGGGGGGTTTCTGTGGCATTCACAGGAATGAATATAGGTTAGGGTTGATGTTCTGCTATTTAAAGAAAATGTTGCTCTTTCATTGGCTGTTAAATTATTTTTTACAAAATGATTTAACAGTCAAATAAACATTTACTCTGTATCGTTTGCCTAAAATAAAAATAGAAAGTCGCATATATTGTGAGCTTCAAATTTCACACTATCTTATTTTCTAAAATTGTCTCACTAGTAAACATGGTGTAGTATGGGCACTTCTTCTGCTGAGACTTTTCTCTACACACCCCCCTAATTTATGACACCCACATTATTTTGAACCTTCTCAAAATAAAAAAACTTATAAAACAATAACTGGCAGGTTGTAAATGGTAGATTTTGTACATGCAGCAGCTAGCATCCACACCATATAAACCTGTCCACTGAAACAATGCAGGAATGCAGACAAGAATAGCCTCATTTTCATAGTCAATCCAATGAATCATTAATGTTGTTTTTACCAGAGCCGTCCCCTGACAACCGAAGTGTACTGACGACCTCGGCCAGTTCCTTCTTACGTCGACATCACCAATTCTCTCGTTAATATTAGCCCAGTTGTGTGCCTCTGGCACTAAAATTAACATAGGCCTTTCGTGCTTGTTCATCGCATAAAAATACACAACAATAACAACTGCGGGTTTATGAATTTACAATGTTATTTTGGCACCCTGGATTTGGCGGCAAGATTGACATGAGAACAATGACTCATCCATGTCTGAGGGGGGCTGAAAGAGATCTGTGAGTTGAACCTAGGCCCGGGACAAGGCCATATCTCACATGTTAACGTTTCTGTAACCACATCAAACCTATGGCTGTGCCACTTTATCAAAATATTATTTATGCAAGCGCCTTTGCAGAGATAACTTGCCACAGATGTTGCGGCCACTCGGCCATGGGAGTGCATAAGGCAGGGAGACAGACGGGTGGGTCACAGTCTAGGAGGGTGACAGGGAATGTGGGGAGTATGGTGGAGGGGATGGGTGAAGGAGGTGTTGCGATGGTGGGTCAGAAGGGGGAGAGGGGAATCAATGTGGTTTGGGGGAGGGGAAAAAGAGAGAGCGACAGAGAGAGACAGGGAGGAGATTAGAGATGGGGTGTGGAAGCATGGAGGAGAAGGGAGACACATTGGGTTTGGGAAGAATGGGAGAGAGAAGGCAAGAAGTTGGTTTGGGGGAAGGAGGGAGGGCGAGATGGCAAGGCACACAATTTGGCAGGAAGGGGACAGAGAAGGTAAGAGATAGGTGTTGGGAGGAATGAAGGGAGAGAGAGAGAGAGAGAGAGAGAGAGAGAGAGAGAGAGAGAGAGAGAGAGAGAGAAGAGAGAGAGAGAGAGGAGAGAGAGAGAGAGAGAGAAGGAGAGAGAGAGAGAGAGAGAGAGAGAGAGAGAGAGAGAGAGAGAGAGAGAGAGAGAGAGAGAGAGAGAGAGAGAGAGAGAGAGAGAGAGAGAGAGAGAGAGAGAGAGAGAGAGAGAGAGAGAGAGAGAGAGAGAGAGAGAGAGAGAGAGAGAGACACACACAGTGAGAGAGAGAGAGAGAGAGAGAGGGAGGGAGAGGGAGAGGGAGGGAGGGAGGGAGGGAGGGAGGGAGGGAGGGAGGGAGGGAGGGAGAGAGAGAGTGAGAGAGAGAGAGAGAGAGAGAGAGAGAGAGAGAGAGAGACAGTGAGAGAGAGAGAGAGAGAGGGGGAGAGGGAGATGGAGATGGAGATGGAGAGGGAGAGGGAGAGGGAGAGGAGAGGGAGAGGGAGAGGGAGAGGGAGAGGGAGAGGGAGAGATGGCAAGACATGGGGTTTCGGGGGAAGGGAAGGGTGAAGGCATGAGGTGTGTTTTGGGAGGAAGGGACGATGAGAGATGGCAAGACTTCAGTTTTTTGGGAGGACGGAGAGAAAGAAGGCATGATATGAGTTTCTGAGAGAAGAAGGGTGAGAGAAGGCCAAAGATGACCAATGGAAGACTAGAGCATGAGGGGTGATGTGGAGGCAGGGAGAAAGTAAGATATATGAGATGTGCTTCCTACTTATTTCCCTCCAGCCTCTGCACCTTTCTAACCCAACCAGTCTGAAGTAAATGATAAGTATTTATCATTATGAAGCAACAAAGTCTAACAATACGAGTCGTGTGTTGCATTCATCTGCATTTCTAGCTTTTAATGTATAATTTACAGATGTGTGACGAACACTACCATATGACTGAGTGCCAGAACATATTTAAATCGCGCCCTAACTTTCAATATTCACGATATCAACTCTGCTTTTAATGTCTAGTTATCTGGATGTATATTATTATACGACTATATGATTTTAATAATTATTTATTTAATAACATAGTATTATAGGTATTAATTTGGTTAAATTATTTTACATTTTAAGTTGTCTGGTTTACATTTTTTATCTTAGACTCATTTAATTTATTCATATTTTTATACAAGATTTCATAGTCACACTTATATAATTAATTTGATTTGTGTATACATAACTTATATTGCTTTACATATGACTATGTAATATGTACACACTATTAAACAGTCATACTTTAAAAACCAGTGTTTAAATAAAGTTTATTAATATTTCACAGTTTGCATGCAGAAGCTCCATCTGTTGGAGTTACCGGTTGTCAACTGCTACATTCTGACGGTTTATCACTTCAGTGACTGCATTCCAACATAAACTACCAGCAATTTACGTCAACCTCCACATGTATATTACACCGGAAATAACCTAACACCATCCCAGCTGAGGTGTTTTTATGTGACAGTTTTGTTCAGTATTTCATTACCTTTAATTAAATCCAGTATTTTTTTACAGAGGACAGCTCCAAGTGCCGCACTTTAAAGTGTGTCGGTGCAATTTATCCTGTGATGTTTTTGATTTTAATTACCAGACAAAGTTGGCGGATTCAATTACCACTCACACATTCAATGAGTCACACATCAACTGAGATATAATTTATATATATGCGCTGCTTTTCATGCCATATGGCAGATATTTAATTAAACAAACACGGTGCATGCACCATCAAGCATGCACCATCAAGCATGCAACAGCATCGTAATAAATAACTTAGCTAGAGAGCTGCCTCGGCTCACGGGAATTTTTGCCTGCAGGGGAATGAGGAGTGATCCCAGGAGATCGAATATATTGGAAGCATTTGGGTAACTGTTTCACATTTCCAGGTAAGACATTAAAACGTTTTGCCATGTAATCGCATTTAAGAAGAAAGGTTGTTATGGTTGGGGCCAATTTATTCACTTAATACATTTCTGTGCCAAAATGTAACGATATAGCAGGTTACACCAAGAAGTGTACATAGAGTATGTACATGTAATTGTAAAGTCCCTCCCCATTAAAAACATCACAGCTAGCACAAACAGCACTTGCAGTAGAGTAGATGACACAAACGCTATTGAGATTTCAGTGGTAGCAAAGGTAATCCATTTAAACATATTACCCAGTACTGTTATGTGGCAGTGCCAAAATGTTAAGCATTATATGTAAAAATATACTTCAATGTTTGCTAAAGAAACTTTTAAAGCGGGTTTTTACTTGCTAATAATAGCACATAAATTAAACAAAACACAATCTTGGCAACTTAAATATACTTCTGTCACCTGACAGGTTTTCATTCGATGATGTCTGCTTTCCCGCGCCACTACGGTATTCAATGTGGCTTAAACAGATCGACAAACCTAACATGACAGTCCCTCCATCTGGTGGCAATGAGTGAAACCAAAGACAAATTCAGACCAGCCGTTGGGAGAGGGGTGCTATCAAACGTAATCAAACACACGACTGTCATAACTGCTACAGTGACTTAGGCAGGGAATAAATCACACTTAAAATAACGGACTGGTGCACAGATGTTTATCATAATGTATACCCTGCCTTCCAGCTCATCAATTACTGTAGCTTTTGATGAAAGACGCAACCAGTCACATTAAAGATCTCCCCTGGAGATGAAAGATGCTTGCATAGGGACAAGACAGATAACAGGAATATAGCAACCTAGAAAAAGGTCAGTAATGACCGGGGCATTTGCAAGTAAACCACAAGACCTCTGCTGGTTTGTAAAGAACATTGGTCATAAACCATGTGATGAAAAAACCGAGGTAACATTATTTACTGAGTGTTTGTATGTTTAAATATTAAATGAACTTGCCTATTTATAATTAATTTTATTAATACAAATATATTAATTTGTTAATATTATAGTATTCAATTCAAATACCTTCACTATTAGCAGATAGTAAAGGTACACTATTTGAATTGAACTGAATTATTCAAGTTTTCTTCACAGTAGAAAAGAATATACTTAGACCAATCGAATTGTGTTTGATAATCATTGTTCATAATTTGGATGTTGCACACATAAAATGATTAGATCTAAAGATAAAACATTCAAATAGTAAATACGGGCTATTGCAGAGGCAGGCCGGGCTATTGCAGAGACAGGCTTGGCTATTGCAGAAGCAGGCCAGGCTATTGCAGAGGCAGGCTGGGCTATTGCAGAGGCAGGCCTGGCTATTGCAGAGGCAGGCCTGGCTACTGCGGAGACAGGCCTGGCTATTGCAGAGGCAGGCCGGGCTATTGCAGAGGCAGGCCTGGCTATTGCAGAGGCAGGCCGGGCTATTTTGCAGAGGCAGGCCTGGCTATTGCAGAGGTAAGCCTGGCTACTGCGGAGACAGGCCTGGCTATTGCAGAGGCAGGCCTGGCTATTGCGGAGACAGGCCTGGCTACTGCGGAGACAGGCCGGGCTATTGCGGAGACCGGCCGGGCTATTGCGGAGGCAGGCTGGGCTATTGCGGAGACAGGCCGGGTTATTGCGGAGACAGGCCGGGCTATTGCGGAGGCAGGCCGGGCTATTGCGGAAGCAGGCCGGGCTATTGTGGAGGCAGGCCGGGCTATTGCGGAAGCAGGCCGGGTTACTGCGGAGACAGGCCGGGCTATTGCGGAGACAGGCCGGGCTATTGCGGAGGCAGGCCGGGCTATTGCGGAAGCAGGCCGGGCTATGCAGAGGTAAATCAGCCTACTGCAAAGGCTGGCCAGGCTGTTGTGGAGGCAGGTCGGGCTAACTGCAAGTTCCTGGCAATTATACCTTGACCACAATCAGCATGAGGCCCGCTTGAATGTTTACTTAGTAAGGTGATTGTCTTTGTAAAGTACACATTTTTAAAATGAGTAAACAGACAGAAGTTTATATAAATGTGTGTTCTAAATAATTATGTATCTCGGAAACTTTATGTATCTCTGAAAGTGGGATCCAGAGGATCTGCCACTGGTCTTCTCTGCTAGATTTTAGTGTCATACCAGGCTAAAAATGCCCAATGTCTCCTTAAACGTAGTACGTCAGCCTCACAGTGACAGTGTCAATTTCTGTGGTGCGTTGTCTTTTAAATATCAAAAATAGTATTATACAATGAATCAAAGTGTGAGATTCCACTGGGCGTCCGACATGTTAGCAGTGACCAGATCCAGACAAGGACAGTCACCAGTCTTACGTAACTGTCAGTGACAAAAACATGTGTGGAGACTGCCCCTGACTTCCCAGAGGGGCTGGTCCTCTGAGGGGTGCACAATAGGGCTGGAAATGGGCCCTCAATCATGGTGCAGCATTGTGGCAAATTGCCTGCTAACAGCTTGGCACTTAGGGAGAGATAAGGAGAAGTTGAGGTGCGGTGGGACTTGGCAGGCGGGAAGAGAGGGAGAAACTAAGCAGGCATCTGTCTGCGTGTGTCTGCCGCAGTGGGTCTGTGATCTATGGCGGGTGAAGGGATTCAAGTGCCTGCAAGGGGTGGAGCTGGAGTTCTGTCAGAGGAGTTGGGGTTGCTGGGGGAGAAGTTTGGGTTGTCTCGTAGGAATTATGATTTAGTCATAGGGGTTTTATTTTCATGGAGGTGCTGAGGTTTTCTTGGAAGATTTGTACTACTCTCCGAGGAGTTGGGAATCTCGGGAAGGAGTTGGGATTGTCATGGAGGAGTTGGGAATTTGTGACACGAGATCGTATACATATTTTGATGCCGGCAACTAATAGGAATACAGTAACAAGCTATTATAAATAGGAAAAAACAAACAAGATCAAAATTAAGATATTATTTATATACTATTTTATATTACTACAACGGACACATTTTTGCACTAAAATGTTATGGGCGAAAGGTATTATATGCACAAATTATAAAACTTAAATTATTAATAACTGTCAATGAACCCTGAATAAAAAGCAGAAGACAGCAAAACAGTATGAAAGCCATGATGAAAAGTACACAAATAATTAATGATGAGAACAAATAATAATTTTTTACCATACACTGTGAAATACGTGGCTTTTTAGTTTTGAAGTAAATGAAGGCTTTTGATGGGTATGGTTTTGATTTTTAATACACTGAAAGTGATGGAGGTGTTATCAAGGCTATTTTCAATAATAAACAGCTTCAGATCTGTGCCAAGTATAATTATTACAGCTGCCAAACCTTTGGAGTTGGCCTAGTACGAATAATACCGGTAATTTTCACTTACTACACCAGAACATTCCCTTAGAGGAATCATTATAAATAACAGTTCTGCAGCATCTATTTTAAAATTAATTCATTACCTCAGTGACTGACAGTGATTGACTGAGATCGCAGAACAAATGAAAGTGTAAGGCACAAACACTTTATAAAACCATTAGCACAATCATTAGGCCCACGTGATGACACAAAAATTACCAAAATCATCCCTCCTGATGACAAAAACCTCCAGTTCATTGTGGTTTCTATGGTAACCACCATTTAGCAAGTGATGAGATCCCCTGGATAATAATGTGGGAAAACATGGCCCAGTCGATTAAACACTTGATTAAAAAATCGACATAGAAAAATTCCAATGAAAGGCTCCTTAGATGTGGGCTATCAATCTCCCTCCTCGGCTGGAGGACACGGGCACTGGGGAAAAACCCATTTGCATCCCGTAAGCTTTGTTTGTGGAATGCAATAAATCTAAAACTACCATTCATTACGAAAAAATAAATCTAATCTTGCTGTAGAACAATATCACCACAAAACAACAGCCTCTTTTTAGGTATGACATCATCGTGTAATTTGTCACACTTGCACTGACCTGTGACCCTGGCAAGGGTCACATGGGTTTGGCGTCACTCCTGAGGAAGTCCAGTTACCCAGCATGCACCAGGAACATTGTCACAAACACAAGCCATGTGTGAGAGGGAGTGCCAAGAATGTGACTCAGCAATTACAAGAGCTTGTGTTAACTGTAAATCAGGTACAGTGCACCATTTTAAGTGCCGTTTTTTTATCTGCGCACAAACAAATTCCTAGAAAAAATTGCATTCAACATCTTTAAAGACAAACCGAGGCATCGCCACAATACTTCATGTAACATTTCCAAAGAGCTGATGGTATGTTGAAATATTTTAAAAAGTAAAGAAACAAAATGTAATCAACTGATGATGAAGTAGCAGATTAATCATCTGCTACTTGCTGAAATCCATATTTTTCACTTGAATGTTTTTATAAATATGTTTTAAATCTGTATAAATCAACATTATTTTTGACTGGTTAACTGGCATTCCTATTCAAACTGAGAGTTGCTATCACTGGTAGGCGACAGAATGGTCTCGCCAAATAAACCCAATAGGCCTAACCATCATTATTTACATTAAATTATGTTGCATTTTGTCTGATACATGCATAATGTCAAGAGTATTTATTCTTTGATAAAAAGGTTTGTCAATGGAACTATCAAATGTGTAGGTATGTGGGGGATGGAAACGGTCTGGCACATGTGCTAGTGAGGTCAAAGAACTCGGTTGCTTGTAGAGTATACATAAAGAGAATCACTGGAATATAACTGACAAAGACTCAGGTTACATACTTGTCAGGTTTCTGCCATTATATTAATTAACGTATCCATCCCTCATGATCACTGATACCATCAGTCCATCACAATCACAGGAGCTTCCTGTTGACCACACTGTGGCCACTGGTCAAGCTGCCTCTTGGGGTAATACATCATCATCACCCCAGCATGATACTTCCAGGGAGGAAGGACAGGGATGACAGGAAAGATACCCTAGGGAAGCTCCCACTGTTTCCCTTTAATAAGCAATCAAGGAGGGATAAGAACCGGGGATTGCTATCTGGTGCTACTCTCCTATCTTCCCATCCCTGATCTGTGCTCCCATGTGCGGGAGTTTTGCTCCTGGGAAAACTTCAAGAAACCAAACCCACTGGTCACTCCCTGCAAAATATTGTAAACATTTATAAACTGGAAATGTTGCCAAGGATGGGTTAATATAAATGCATACAAATATAATAAGCGTTTTTGCGCTTAAATATACTGTATCTTGTTCTTTTGAGATAGATGTTCTTCTGATGTTTACAATGGTTTAGGTACCGGTCAATGTCAGTAGACATAGCATGAATTAAGTTGGTATCAGTCAACAATAGCAGCACTGTGGCATTGAAAGAGATAATGCCTTCACCCAATGTATTTGTCACCCTCTCTCTCTCTCTCTCTCTCTCCCTCTCCCTCTCCCTCTCCCTCTCCCTCTCCCTCTCCCTCTCCCTCTCTCTCAAAGAAAACATTGTCACAGATCAATAGCACTTGATTTGGATGACTTTCATGGATCAATCCTAATCAATATTGTATGTTTCCTAGGACAAGACAGTCACAGATCTGTGCTACACAACCACCAGCCCCATGCCTTCACAGCACAAGGCTCCCAGTGATCAATGGAGATATGAAAGTGATAGGTGACATTTGATGTGGAGAGGCTGGAGACATGAGATGGCTGACACAAAGGCAGCTGTGGAGACTGCAGTGTCATCTAGGGGCTGTGTAGCTGTGACCGATTCTCATGTGTACTGCAGCGGGCAGGCCGGAGGAAACACCACACTGAGGATGTTGTTGTGCTGGCTGTGACAGCCACCGCAGGCGTGCATGTGCATGCGGATAGTTGTGACAGTGCATGTACGTGTGTGTGTGTGTGTGTGTGTGTGTGTGTGTGTGTGTGTGTGTGTGTGTGGTGTGTGTGTGTGTGGTGTGTGTGTGTGTTGGTGTGTGTGTGGTGTGTGGGTGTGTGGTGTGTGTGTGGTGTGTTGTGGTGTGTGTGTGTGGGTGCGTGGTGTATGTGGGGTGTGCGGTGTGTGCGTGGTGTGTGTGGTGTGAGTGTGTGTGGTGTGTGTGTGCAGTGAGCACGTGTATGTTGTGTGTGTGTGTGCGCGCGTGCATGCATTTGGTATGTGATGTGTGTATCTGTGTGTGTTTACATGTCCATGTGTGTGTGTCTGTATATAACTGATTCTGTTCATGTTGGTGGGCATATGTATTTGCGTGTTTTTGCATGGCCGTGTGTCTGTCTGTGTGCACGAGCATGCATGCATGTGTGCATGTGTCAGGTCTTGCCTACCTGCTGTGTGTTTACCATGTTGCATACATAAACATGTGTACCAGGATGTTTACTTTTCATCACAACATTTTCATCACATTTACAACCCAACAATGTTGGGAGAAGTACGAAAGAGACAGGGAGATGGAGAGACTGCAAGAGACACAAGACTGCAGAGAAGATGGAAACTGTAAAAGAAGGACAAAGAGACAGTCCTGGATCATGTCAGTGCCACCAGGCTGATATTCTTAGCCGATACCAACTCAGTCCATGCAATGTCAACTGACATTAACTGGTATCTAAATGATTATTAAACATGAGAAGAATAAATAGATAGTACAAATGTATGAGGTACAGTTTCTATGATGTCAACGACGCTTATTTGTATGCACTATATTAATTACTAAACCATAAATCACTAATCAAAAACCGAAAAAGGATGTTTATATATCAGCTGACGGTCAAGACTAATACATGTTTAGTGAACATTTATTATATTGTACTATACCACAATTATATAGCTGGGTCTCAATAATTTTAAAAAATAATTTCAGGAAATGCATATCTTATTTAGTGAAATATTCACACGTCTAGAGACACAAGTTTAGAACAATGGCATGCCTTTTAAAACAGCAAAGCATTTCTTGTATAGTGTATTTATGCAACATTTTGGCTAGAGAGGAGACAAGAGCAAGTAGATGCAAAGAGACACCTGAGATTCCCGACCTAGTGAGACCACACCCAGCGTTATGTTTATTCATACACCTCAAGTCGTGTTAGTTTTTTGACTCTGTGGTCTGTACAATGCCATATCTACAGGAAAAAACACATGCTAATGACAACCACTGTTGTGTTTGTTGTTTGTCTCTCTACGTCTGTTAAGACTTGTATTAAAGTTTTGCTTTTTCTATTTCTCTCCTCTAAAGCCTGTTCTTGCCCTGCATTATTTACGAGATTACTTAATCCCTTGATTTTGTCGCGCCACTGAGCTTGATCTTCGAGGATATTGGTGCATCAGAAGGCATTACTATTATTATTCCCATCTCCTGCCTCCATTCTCTTCAAAAATGTTTCTTTCAGTAACTCTACAGTTAATTATGTCTAATGATGTACTAAATTCACAATTGTTTATATCAAGTAAAACATTTATTTATCACAGGTACACTGTTGTACATAATTAACCGACAATATGATCACTCGCACAGACGCGAGATGACCTTCATCTCGGAGTAACAACAAATATCCCCATACAACTTATCACACACACGCTTCCACATTCTCATAATCCAATGTTCCCCCTCACCTCCGCTAAGACAGCGGGGTTTAATGACAACTACACGGAGCAGTATTCCCGCTTCAATCAGTGACACAGTCGTATCATGCACGCCTTTCATTAAGCCACACACAGATATGATCTGTGGTGCAACAGTAATATCCACTAATCAAAAATCTGCACGTATGCGTAGCTTCTGGCTCACAGTGTGTGGGATCTTAGGTTTTGTGGTCAGTGCCTGTGTCTTCACTGACAATGGCACCTGGGCATAATCATACTATCATTGTTATGAGCTCAGGTCGCTCCTTAAATCGATCTCTGTCCTTAACAGTAAGATATATTTGTTACTGAAAACTGCCAACATCACACGTGTGTCATAGAAATAGTGTCCTTGGTGATGTGTGTCATAGAAATAGTGTCCTTGGTGATGGGTGTCACAAAAATAGTCTTCTTGGTGACGTAACAGAAATAGTGTCCTCACTGATGTGTGTCACAGAAATAGTGTCCTTGGTGATGTGTGTCACATAAATAGTGTCCTCAGTGATGTGTGTCACAGAAATAGTGTCCTCAGCGATGTGTGTCACAGAAATAGTGTCCTCACTGATGTGTGTCACAGAAATAGTGTCCTCGGTGATGTGTGTCACAGAAATAGTGTCCTCAGTGATGTGTGTCACAGAAATAGTGTCCTCAGTGATGTGTGTCACAGAAATAGTGTCCTCACTGATGTGTGACACAGAAATAGTGTCCTTGGTGATGTGTGTCACCGAAATAGTGTCCTCAGTGATGTGTGTCACAGAAATAGTGTCCTTGGTGATGTGTGTCACAGAAATAGTGTCCTCAGTGATGTGTGTCACAGAAATAGTGTCCTTGGTGATGTGTGTCACAGAAATAGTGTCCTCAGTGATGTGTGTCACAGAAATAGTGTCCTTGGTGATGTGTGTCACAGAAATAGTGTCCTCAGTGATGTGTGACACAGAAATAGTGTCCTTGGTGATGTGTGTCACAGAAATAGTGTCCTCAGTGATGTGTGTCACAGAAATAGTGTCCTCAGTGATGTGTGTCACAGAAATACTGTCCTCAATGATGTGTTTCACAGAAATAGTGTCCTCAGTGATGTGTGTCAGAGAAATAGTGTCCCCAGTGATGTGTGACACAGAAATAGTGTCCTCGGTGATGTGTGTCAAAGAAATAGTGTCCTCAGTGATGTGTGTCAGATAAATAATGTCACTGGTGATGTCTGTCACAGACATAGTCTTCTTGCCAATATGTGTCACAAAAATAGCGTCCTCAGTGATTTGTGTCACAAAAATAGTGTCCTTGTTGATGCTGTGGAGGATTTGTACATTTTTAAAAGCTTAAATTTAACAACGTATTCTGTTTAATGACTGACTTTCCTCCTGATGAGACATTAATCTTAATAAGATTAGCCCCACGACACTGTTAAACCAGTCTTATCCATTCTCATTAACATACACATTCTTAACACTAGAATAAATAACATGACGGCAGATTGCCTACAAAATAAGCCCCAAGCACATTCACAAGTTGAATGGTTTGCTCATGGATCAAATGAAGGATGACAATTTCAAAGAGTATACATCAGGTACTGCTGTGGCATGAGAAGCTCAAAGCAGGCTCTTTGAATTGCTCTTTGGTAACGTCTGGTGTCCACAAACAACACAATTGAAGACAGCAATTACGAACAAATATAACCAACTCAACAACTAATATTATCTCCATTCAAAGGGGAGTGGAGGATTCTTAAATAACACCAAAAAGTCCCATTAAAATGGCTTCTTCTGCTTGTCTGCCCAATGCATCTTTGTTGCCCAGATGTGTATTGTTTTAATAGTTTACATAAAGTGTGCAATCGGTAAACAAAGTGTACTTATTTAACTGTCTAAAGAAATGACTTTGGTCTCTACTCGCTACATTTGGTAGCTCACAAAAACAAATTGCCAGGATGACATTTAACGGCAACATTGGCGGTGATGAGGGCTTCATGAGATGGTGGTAAAACATGAAACACATGCATTACTTTTATCTTCAATACAAACAGATCTAATTCAACCTGGTCTTGACATAGAACAATATCACACGAAACAAAGCCTCTTTTTAGGTATGACCTCACTGTGTCATTTGTGACACTCGCACTGACCTGTGACCCCGGTAAGGGTCACATGGGTTTGGCGTCACCCCTGAGGAAGTCCAGTTACCCAGCATGCACTGGGAACATTGTCAACAAACACAAGCCATGTGTGAGAGCGCGTGTCAAGAATGTGACTCAGCAATTACAAAGACAGTTGACAACTTTAAATTAAACATTGCACACCAATTTAAGTGCTGCAGGTCTTGATGCAAACAAAAAAGATATATATTCCTAGAAGCAAATCACATTCAATATATTCAAAACAATCAGAGGCTCTGACAAAATACTTCATACAACATTCACAAAGAGCTGACCTGTTTTATCTCCCAAATACATCCTCATAATCAACACCATTGTTTCTGGCTAGGTAAGGCTCACTTTGTGCCACAAACACTTGGACAAACTGAGAACTTTTCATGTAAACACACTTGCTGTGACCTTGAATGTCTTCACATTTGTGTAAATTCGTAAAGACCGTAGCAATCATAATTGCTAAATTCAAGTTCTATGTTTCAAATAATGTTAAGCCAATCAGCTCATTGATCATTTTATAATTTCATCAAAACAAAATAAAAAAGTATATGCATACACCCAAACTGGCATGTCATAGTGAATGTTAGGTGTTTCTTTATTGCATAATTACTCACTTTAAGTCAAGAAACTGTCGTAGGAACACGGAAGGCAATTGGGTTTCTTATGATTTCACACAAAGGTAATAATCTTGTTACAATCTTGTCAGTTTGCATTAACAAGAAAACTAAAAGGACACTCTTTTTAAAATGTAATTCAGAAAATATGGAGATAATTTCCCCAAACGGAATGCGAGTCATTTGGACAAGAGGTGTATGACCTATCAGACATTTCTTGTGTGATTTAAAAAAAAATAATACGGTGTCAGCCTGAAGGCATGACCGTGTTTTTGTGAGTGCGTATATAAGCACAACATTTATAAATTCATATAATATGATCAATTTGACATCAAGAACTGCTAAAAACTAGTTTCTGACTAGACCCGTACAATTGATTAATGTCAATGTCATATCTCATGTCAATTAATTCATGACAGTCGTCACATCTTTCAAATGGTATCCACCATGTCATCTAAAACATGCACAGATTCTAGGAAATATCAGCAAAACAATTCACAGAAAAACACAGCCTCAAGTCACACTTCAATCAATGAATGGCATTATCGGTGGCTATTAGAAAAAAAGATTGCAAATACATATTTTCTTGAGTGATTCAATAATTAAAGTGTACTTTGCTGTACTCTCTCCCCAAACTTAGTCTTCACAACGAAGGCTTTAAGGCATCTTTGTTGCATCACCTGCAAGAAAGTATTATTTTGAGTTATGGCGAAAACATAATGAACATATCAACTGGCCCAGTTTCAGGAAGCATGCATACATAAGAACTTCTGTGCAAATAATCTTTATGTATTTACACAAGATTTAACTTCTTGCAGCAAGTGGATTTTGTTTTAAAACATGTTCACGCTTGCAGCACCAACATAATCTGTTCCATTAATTTATATCGTCTAAAATTTTAGTTTTCTTGTCTAATATAACGAAAACATCTCCACCTGAACAGCTGTACTGTACTGTACTGTACTGTACTGTACTGTACTGTACTGTACTGTACTGTACTGTACTGTACTGTACTGTACTGTACTGTACTGTACTGTACTGTACTGTACTGTACTGTACTGTACTGTACTGTACTGATGCTTAAAAACTTGCACCAGCTATATGCCACCATAAAAAGTCTATAATGAATAGGGGCCATAAATTTGTAATGAGACCCCAAAATATGTGACAACATTCTATCAGTGACATCTGCTCACTATTTTTGCAATGTCTTCCGTATCTATAAATTTTCATCAATCTATCATTGACTGACTCGTATGTATTATGTGTAGTTCGTATTTCTGCCACGCCCAAATATCTAACATATTTATAACACAGAAAGCAATTAAACATCAACAATAAATCCAGTATATGCTAGTTATGACATCACTACATAGATTAATATCCATGGAGTCATTAGCACAAAAATTACAAAAAAATTCATTTTCAGCAAAATTATTGTAACATCTTATTTTTCTTTGAAAATCATCAGATTATAAGGACATCTTTCAATCTCAATTTCAGTATGTGGCTTTAGAAATTTTATTTCCTTTTTGATGAAGGAAGACACACTGGGCTGTCGGAAGACCAGCTCCAACCTTCCAGGACAGCTGACCTTCCCTGGGATATTAATGACACCTGCAGTCAAGCCAGGATTACAGGATATCACCTAATTAATATCCTCCACACATCTTGCACGGCCAACAATTTGAAAAATGTCGATGAAAGATGCATTAGCTCACTCCAATCTACAGTCGCAATTTTTTCCGTCATTTATCAAGGCATTGTTAAGAGTTTCTATCCTACAATGAAGTACAGGTGAACTCATAATTTCATGTCTAATGAATTCTTACATGGAAGGTTTGTGAGCAGTGAGATTTCATACAAATATGTTGGTCTGTGGAGACCTAAAACACTGAGCAGTAACTGTTATGTTGGCCTGTCGCACGAACACACGTAAAAACGTCTGGATGCAAAAACATCAGTGACAAGATGGGACTATCAAGACAGCCTGAACCAGTGGAAAATACAACCAGTGTTGGATGTATTCTGGGTTATTTAGTTTCAATTAGTCCAAACAAATTATTTCCTGTAGCATCTTAATTGGCAGGGAAACAGAATATGACAATGTAATATGAGATAAATACTGCCTGCCTGCCTGCCTGCCTGCCTGCCTGCCTGCCTGCCTGCCTGCCTGCCTGCCTGCCTGCCTGCCTGCCTGCCTGCCTGCCTGCCTCTCCATTTTCGTGTTTGATGTAAAAATCAGTGTCATCTGTTTTACTATAAAACGGCGCTGTTGATAATATATGTTGAGTCTATAAGAATTAAATAGACCATTTTTTATATTTCCATATAGAATATTACTGATGTTCAATGCTTCAAATGTGATGGTAAAATTGGAAATTTTACAAAATGAAATGAGACTGAGGCGTAGTAATGAGGTAAACACTAACACGACCTGACTGTGTATTAAAACATAATGAGTTACTTGTTGTGTGGTCACATGACAGCATCTGATACCCCAAACCATTAGCGAATAAGGTGGCTTAACAATGAGAAGATTACATTCGGTGTAAAAAATAAGCACCGTTCATTAATGTCTTGCCAGATCAGGTTTCCATTAATCAGACAGGATTGGTTCGGAGCGGCGGGAAGATCCCTGGGCTTGGCAAATGGGACAATGGGGGCAGATGGGCAGTTGTCAGGGATTACATTCCCTGTACCGTGATTGAATCCACAATGACAGATGGACGGAAAAGGGCAGGGGAAGAGGATGGGATGTGGGATGGGAATGGCGGGTGGGGGATGAGTGGGGGAAGAGGGTAAAGGGAGGAATGGAGTCGAGGAATGGATGGAGAAAGATATGGCAAGTGGATGGAGGGAAATTGTGGAAGGAGATGGAAGAAAAGGCAGGGAAGGATGGC
Source organism: Ridgeia piscesae (assembly GCA_025642075.2). Classification (NCBI taxonomy): domain Eukaryota; kingdom Metazoa; phylum Annelida; class Polychaeta; order Sabellida; family Siboglinidae; genus Ridgeia; species Ridgeia piscesae. The sequence goes on along the minus strand of JAODUO010000223.1, from coordinate 288,966 downwards.
ATGTAGGCAGAGAATGTTTGTGGGGATGAAGGAAGGGGTGAGATGAAGGAATAGAAGGGATGAAAGGATTAACGGAGGGAATGGATGAAGGAAAAGAAGGTGTGAAAGAAACGAAGGGATGAAGAAAGGGATTGAGTGGAGGAAGGGATGGGATTAATAAAGGGAAGAAGGATAGGAAGGGATGAAAGATGGAAAGGGATGAAAGGAAGGGATGACGGAAGGGAATGGAAGAAGGAAGGGAAAGGAATAGATGAAAGAAAAAAAAAATGCAAAATGTGAAGGGTGAAGGAAAGGGGTAGAGGAAGGGAAGGGATGCAGTATGGTAGAATGATTGATTAATGTAGAGTAGGTCTTTCAAACGGCGGCTGTCTTCCCCGTATATGACTAATGTGTGCAGTAAAAAAGCTACTTCACCTGTGAAACAAGAGTCGATGCTCTATTCTAAACACGTCGACTGTGTCACGCGATCTCGCAGCGAGACACCTGAACAACGGCACAATTTGATTGCATTGTTCCATGCAACTATGTATTCATTATTTCAACGAACATTATAAATGGACAGCTTGATGGATGGTGGGAGGCCCTGATAGCCGGCTAGAGATGCCGGCGGACAGGCTGACAGACAGACAGACCACTGGACTGACAAACCAGTGGGTAATCACATATATCTGCACTGACATCGCAGTCGTGTGAGGCAACGATAGACGCGATAATAACTGCTTATGTTCTTTAATATCAAACGTTATTAGAATCTTCGCCACATGCGACGTATTGAATGAAATTCAATCCACACTAACAGTCATTGCCTTTGCCGGCAACAATTCTAGTCACGGAATTTATTTTGTACAAAATACTATTAATTTTCACTGAGAGCCTTGCTAAGTACAACTCCAGCTATTCAACAAGTACATTTTCGATTTATGAGAAAATGGCTTCTTTAATTTTATTTCTTTTAATCAGTGTCCCGTTGTGAAAAATGCAATTGGTTTTTCACATGTAGCCCAATTCTGAAGACACCATTTGTTGCACAGAACATTCGTATTCTGTTTTCGAACATGGCAAAAACATAAAGCAATAATTTTAACATTACTGATAACCTGTAAACATGTCACTATACAGATCACTACGTAAGATTTGTCTTCGCAAACTTGACAACTAACACGGCCTGTGACTGTAGATGTGTCATTTGATTCAGCATCAAAATGTCAATTTTGATAAGATCATCAACCACAGTCTTTGCAGCTTAGATAACAGCTCTGTAATACAGTGTATATACAGAGACTGGTGTACAGTACTGTTATCAAAGGAAGTCCATGTGCATTGTTGATATCAAGGGATGCCAATGTATACTATTGATATCAAGGGAGGTACATACACTGTTGATAGACAAAATTATGGGTACACTGTTGATATCATGGGAGTTATGTGTATTGTCGATATCACTGCAGGCTGGTGGTCAGTGCTGATTTCTTCAGAAGCCAGTGTACATTGTTGATATCAGTGAAGGGCATTGTACAATGTTGATATCAATGAAGGGTGGTATACACTGTTAATATCAATGATGGGTGTTGTACACTGTTAATATCAATAATATGTGTTGTGCACTGTTGATATCAATGAAGGGTGTTGTACACTGTTGATATCAATAATATCTGTTGTGTACTGTTGATATCAACGAAGGATGTTGTACACTGTTGATATCAATAATATGTGTTGTGCACTGTTGATATCAATGAAGGATGTTGTACACTGTTGATATCAATAATATGCATTATGCACTGTTGATATCAATGAAAGGTGTTGTACACTGTTGATATCAATAATATGTGTTGTGCACTGTTGATATCAATGAAGGGTGTTGTACACTGTTGATATCAATAATATGCATTGTGCACTGTTGATATCAATGATGGGTATTGTACACTGTTGATATCAATAATGTGTTGTGCACTGTTAATATCAGTGAAGGGTGTTGTACACTGTTGATTTCAGTGAAAGGTGTTGCATGCCTTTGATAGCAATGAATAGTGGTGTATACTGTTTATATCAATGAAGAATTTTGTACACTACTCACATCAACGAAGGGTGTTGTACACTGTTGATATCAGTGACGTCTAGTGTACACTGGTGACATCAATGGAAGTCAGTGTGCTGAGTGTATGCAGAATACAAGAGTCAAACGACTCACAAACCAAACTCACAGAGAGACAAACAAGGCTGATCATATTTTCCAGGCTGCCGCACAACTTGATTTAACAAAAGCGTGTCGCTGTCTTGACGACACGGCGCCATCAGTGCATCGCTTGAGTCTTATTGCGTCGGATGTCTCCATCAAATACACTCTTATTAAATCATACGGCCTCAGTGCTCCAGTGAGCAGCCATTATGTGGAAAGCCAACGCCAAGGTCGCAGTCATAATTAGGGGTGTAACAATTCATCAAACACATCACGACGGTTGATGTATTGATAGCGTATTATCAATTGTAAATTGATGTGATGATAGCGTATTATGAATTATAATTTGGTCATAGATGTGATTGAACAAGTCAGAAGATGGAAGCGGACCTTGGCAGATCATATCAATACGACAGAAGATCACCAATGGATAATGCTGTTACCAACTGGAACCCTACGAAGGGAAACGATCTAGAGGAAGACCGGCGAGACGGTGGTGAGACGAACTAGACGACTACTGGAAGGTACCATCTGGCAGAGGATAGCGCAAGACAGGCAGGTGTGGAAATAGCCTTCGCCCACCACAGGACACTGTGGCTGTATAAGGATGATGAATAATTTGATGTGATGGTAATTTGTTATCAATTGTAATTGAAACTAAGACTTGTGATCAATAAGTAAACTGAAGTAATGATAGTAATGCAACTTAGAAAAACATCAACCATGCTATGTGCCACAAAAAACAGCTTTTTTTGTCAATGTGTTTTTTAAATTTCATTTTTCGTTAGGCTTAGTTTTCCATTTAACATGACGACGACTTAACTCCCCCTAATAGCAGTGTCATTCATAGAGCCATGATTTTTTAATCACGTTTCCAAGACTACATGATGGTTGTGGCTTGGGAGTGGTTTCGTGGGTATTTGCAAGTCATTATTATGACACGAATACAACAATTTACTCCATCATTACCGCAACAGTACAGCAATAGTCATACAGTTAACACAATAGTCCAACATACTGTCATTCTATCAGATAGTCAAATATTTTACTTTATATAACACTAGTGCAAAATGGCCAAGTAGCTAACGGTGTGATGTAACGTTCTCTTCTCCGAGCAGTCTTGATGAATTGATTAATAAATCATTTAAAGGGAAATAATTTAATTAAACCCACAAAAAACCCAACTGCACACATGTCACGTCTAAAAAACCACATATCACACGCATCTTAATCATGACCTCCCGACAGTGGCTTAGCAGGGAGGGGCATTATGCCAAACCCCTCTGGGGGTAAATTGATTTGTTCCTGTAACCTGCACCACCAATACATTTCAGTGTGGACAAACACTGAATGACCAAAATCTTGGTCTCTGTGGATCTGACAGGGACATCGCTGATCTCTGCAGATCTGACAGGTATATCGTTGATCTCTGGCAATTTTCTCAGAGATCACAACTGCTGATTCTGACACGGTTCTATCCACCTCATTTTCACAGAAATTGATGTTTGACAGCCTCGGCAAACATGCACTGACACTGAATGTCATTTCATTTACGTCAGAAACGATCTTGTTGGCGGGCAATAAGGGGGACTTCAAGCCGTCCGCTCATCCATCAATCCCGGTTTAGCTGACCGAGGGAAACAAATCTGTTTTGGACACAGTGATTACGGGAGCAAGTAACCCATGTGTGCTTTGGGAAGATCTTTTCCCTGCCAGTGTGACATCTAGCTCCCTCCCGGCCAGTATCAAATGTGGGATGACACTGTATACAAGGATTGACATGACAGGATTATCTCATGTGACAGGATTATTCCACCTGAGCGGTACCCGTAGTCATAGACACTGACTATCTAATCCCCTTTATTGGAGATCACTTTCACTTGTGGTTGGGATTTACCACTCCCCTTGTCAAAGCCGGGTTTCTTTCTAATTTTTTCCAAGTAAACCACACTGTGGTTCAATATTAAGTGGTCTCATGTTCTGTCTCACTCTGATGGAGCTTTAAACCAATGCGAGCAAGTTATAACCTCTTTTACATTTGTAGCAGATCTCCTACGAATGAATTCAGGATAAAATATGATCAATGCAAAATGTGTCTGACATTTATAAATGGACCAAATTTCAGAGCTGACACTTGCAACAGAGATGTCAGCCTTTGTCTCCTGACACTTTGATTCTGATATTGCAAGATATTTCAAATAAAGTACATTTGTTTACATAATCTGTCTTCCAAACGTGTTTTATTAATGTTTTAATTAAACCCTTCATATAGGCAATATTAACTATTTTATTATAGAAAAGACAGATATCGGACATTCATATCCAAATCCATGTAATGTCCTACTCCATTCATGTAATGCCCTACTCCAATTTGTGGTTGTAAATGCAAACAAAAGCCACATTTCATGCCCTACCTAGAGATTAGTGATTCAATAGTAAATGTAATTTTTGTTAACTCAACATTCATTTCACTCAATAAAAACACTTCAATTTCAAAATTTCAACTGAAAAACATGATCATGACTAATACAGTAACACAGTATTGACTATTTGAGAAACAATTTAGTACAACGATTTGTCCTCCTCTGAGAGTTCACACAAATGATACATCTGCAGCCGACTCACTGAAAGAAACAATTTGCTTTATTCTGTAACTATTTAAAACCTAAATTACTTGTCCAACATATTTTTAAAGGGCTATCCCATGAAAGGCACAACTACAATGAAACTCCCAGAAATACCCTGACCTGGAGGACACCTGTTTGAAAGCTCTCTCTGAGTGCATTAACAGATTATGGGATTAATGACAATATTAGATCACAGACCAATTACTAATGGCCAATTTACCTTCTCCCTTGTGGACTGGGCAGGTGGGCGTTGCATTTTTAATGGCTGCTCCGGCATTGTCTGTGCACTGCCTCCTGTAATCTCTGGAGCAACTCTGGAGCAACTCCAGGAACATCCCCGGAGAATTGTCGGAGCACTGGTGGAGCAACTCTATAAACAGTAGTGAAAAAGATATGGCTTCATGTAGTCTCATCAATACATGTATTTTATTAATTTAATAATATAAAATTAGAATTACGACAGCTAAAATGGTGTCTATTTTGTATATTCAAACGTAACATTTCTACACAACTATTTAAAGAGGAAAATTTGGATAGAGGCGAGTGTTTGTAGTGCCCAAAACAGTCCTTGTCCCATAGTGCTGTTGACAATATACACATGTCTTATAATACATCTTATGATGCATCTCTTGCATGCTGACAATGATTCATTATAGCCAGATATCTGTTTCAGCAATATATACATGATCACATGCAACACATGTCCCGCACGCATTCACGCACTATGTCCCACCTGTGGCATCACATCTGGTGACGCATCTAATGGTGACAGTGCGCTGTCACACACTGGCGTATGTTTCTGTAATAAACACCGAAACACGACACACTTGTGAAGTCAATATTGTCGTATACGTGTAATTTATTCCATGTTCTGTTTTGCATTGACGCATGAAAATGTTTCGTTAAATTGCAAAAAACTAAAACACTTTGTCCACTGTCAATGACAGTGCCTTTGGCAAGATATTGTTGCCAGTCAATGGAAACAGTAAACTACCAGAAGCACAAACCAAAACAAGGCACATATGTGCCTAGGGACCATCTAAAAATACGCAGTCCACAGAAAATTTGCATTTAGCATTCATTCAACCCCTCATGCCAATGTGATTGCGACGCATGACTCACAGGTTTTGCTATTACAGTCAAACATTGCATTAAACTTTTCACTCACCAGGTGGCACCACAGTAGCAATATATTTCCCATAGGTAATCGTTGACATATTTTGTGACTGCGACATCAGTGACCACCCACACCATGACGGCAGCCAGGCCTCCAGCCCACATACCTCGCCCCTGTCATAGTGACAGTCTCGTGTCCACCGGTAGACAACCGATGCACACAGATGTCATCGCATGACCCAGACACACTAACGCACAAACAAAACACAACTGCGGCATCCGAGGAAGGACGTCATTAAAGCCCGATGTGTCATTTGTGTTTAACATGACAACTTTTCACTGGTGTTTCGTAGGGATAAACAACATGGATGCCTCTCAGGCATGGCTGCCAGACTGTCAACATCATCGACACATAGTGACATCGCCTTATCTATAGACTTGTCCACCTGTCATTTATGCATGGTTAAAGTTCGGTTTGGAGGGGTAAGAATTTGAGGTGCAAATTGTAAAAACAATTTTGTCGATTAAAATGAATTGATTGAAAATGGGTGTCTAACTTGTGTATGTGTATAGAGTATTATTTTTCAAGATGATATATAGATGTCTACAATGGCGTCTTTGTACGTGTATTCAGATGTATGTAACCGCCAGAACAGTTTTGGACTGGCAAAAATAGTATCCTGCCTAAAGCCATGTACATGTGCACAAAACTGTTTCCATTTTTGAATTATCATAACCCTGCAATATGTATTTAAGTAACACAAATAAAACTGGGCATTAGATATTTGTCAAATAAATTTCCTTATAAATTCTACAGCTTGAAAACAATCTACAATCTGATTCTCTTCCGTTTATTGTGATTAAGCCGAGCACAGGTGAAGTTTGACACGTTAAACGTAAACAATTCCCAGAATTCACAGCAAAGTTGGACGACAGTTATGGATGCACCGACATCCCCTGGTGAGTATGGCCTGCGTTCACGTCACCTGTCTACACGACACACCTGAGGGACTGGTAAGGAGTACACTGTGGTCTGACATTACCGCAGCTAAATGATTCTGTCACCTGGCCTGGAAGACTGTCCCATTCGACCACTAATTGGCCTTCCAGGAATTCTAGGCAGCGTTCATTGTCTGAACACAATGTCTCCGCTTCCTGGTGCTGCGTCATCCATGGTGACGTAACATGACACAGAATTATTTCCAGGCATGTGGGAGATCGATACGTAGGTCCTCAGCTGTTTCTGCTCTTGGACCAGCAGTGTCTTTAACATGACGTTGTCATACAAAGATGTCGTCAAGACACCTAAAGGCTACACACATCGTCATAGACACCTGGGAGACTCTGGCACAAGATCAACAACAGTGGAGACAGGCCATTCACAAAGGAAAGAGCCATATTGAAGAAAAGATATCACAAAAATACCAACATGATCACAATCTCCGCTATGGCCTTCCAGATGCTTCTGCACCTACAGTCGTCTTCAGTATCAACTGTGACAGAGACAGCAGCTCAGATTGGACTCATCTCCCATTGACGAGCAAAACAGAAAGAAAGACGAACCATACACTAATGGAGAGCAGAGAGAGAGGGAGAGCAGAGAGAGAGAGGGAGAGCAGAGAGAGAGAGGGAGAGCACAGAGAGAGAGAGGGAGAGCGAGAGAGAGGGAGAGAGAGAGAGGGAGAGCAGAGAGAGAGAGGGAGAGCAGAGAGAGAGGGAGAGCAGAGAGAGAGAGGGAGAGCAGAGAGAGAGGGAGAGCAGAGAGAGAGAGGGAGAGCAGAGAGAGAGGGAGAGCAGAGAGAGAGGGAGAGCAGAGAGAGAGGGAGAGCAGAGAGAGAGGGAGAGCAGAGAGAGAGAGAGAGCAGGAGAGAGAGGGGGAGAGAGAGGGAGAGAGAGAAGAGAGAGAGAGAGAGGAGAGAGAGAGGGAGGGAGGGAGGGGGAGGAGGGAGGGAGGGAGGGAGGGAGGGAGGGAGGGAGAGAGAGAGAGAGAGAGAGAGAGAGAGAGAGAGAGAGAGACAGAGAGACAGAGAGACAGAGAGATCAAAGGTTACATTTACATCATAAGGCCTTGCAAAATATTGCTCGTTGTCAATATGCCACAAGACACTTGCAGAATACCAGCTCCATTTCAGTAGAACCACAATTCAAACATGCAACATTTTTTAATCATTGTATTTATCATGATTTAATAATTATTTGATAAACAAAATTCCAGGGCAACATGCAAGGTGGGTACAAGAAAGCCTCTGTCTTTTACAAATACTAACACATCTTCATCCATAGAACATCTTAGCCTGTGTAAACTTTGTTTTAATGCAGTGCCCTCTGTAGTGCCTATAACATCACAAGTGATACATCTGTCATTCACTGCATCATAGAATGTGAGCAACATTACAGAATGCTGATGTCTGTTAATCAAATGGTATCAGCAGTTATCTAGATAGAACCTGACCACTGGCGTAGCTGGCTTCAGATAAAGTCCACACCACTGTCTTGCTAATACTGTCTCAGTCTTAAGTACTTGAACAACTCTAAGCTGTAGGTCTTTCGAAACTCCACCTGTTGTAAATCATAAACACTTTTTTGGACTATCTAAAAACATAATATTTAAAGGAGTTTAATTAAAACCACCCATTGAAAACTAACAGGACCTTATGGACTTTTTTAATTACTTTTAAAATGTGGTATCATTTGTTTTCGGGCACCAATAATGATCAGTGTGTTTAGTAGACAAAATTATTAACAAAACTACAATGAATTAATAAAAAACCATACATATAACATACATTGTCACGTCGTGACACGTTTGTGTGACTACACTTTTCTTTTACAGAAAATAGTTCGGCTGAATTACATCTTACAGTCACAAACAAGCGCAAACATCAAACATATGCTTCTCAAGGAATGCAGGACATTTGCGAGGCGATGTACAAGCTGACGCAACACTCACTAACTGGAGGATGTGTAACACACGTGTTGGTTGTTTCCCCAACACACCTGTGGCCCGCAGACTGACATGACGTGTCGTATCTCATTAGAACAAGGAACTACGTTACACTGTCACACATCATGCTAATTAATGCACACCAGCGTCTCACCTTACATGCCGGCTGCTTCCGTTTATTCAACGATATGAATAGTGATTGAGGTGCGATGATGTAACAGTGCCTAGACCATGTCAGACAGAAACAGGCACAGACAGGCAGCACATTCACATGCATGCATGTACATATATGTGCATGTGTACACATGTTTGCAGATACATTACTATGCTTGCAAATCTTCTACTTTGCCTTTTCCCACTAGGTGGGGTCAGCGGCCCGAATTCTTGATTTCCAGAATATTCTGTCCTGGGCATCCTCCGGGGTGATCCGCAGTTCCTGCATGTCCCTTCGGACGCAATCCATCCATCTCCCTCTTGGTCTCCCTCTTGGTCTTTTTCCTGGCACTCTTATGTCAACAACTGCTCTCACTTCATTGTTTTCTTCCATTCTCTGCATGTGTCCAGACCAGCGTAGTCTCATTTCTCTTACTTTCTCTTGTATGCTATTCACTCCTAGCTCCTTTCTGATGTCCACATTCTTTACTTTGTCTCTCAGTGTTACACGTTTAATTCTTCTCAACATCCTCATCTCTGTTTTCTCGAGAATCTGTTCCTCCTTCTTTCTAACTGTCCAACATTTTCAACTATGCTTGCAAATGCAAAACGATTTTATATACACTTTTATAATAATAAATATAAACATGTCTGTACAGTGTACACATATTGTAGAATTTCTAGTGGAACATGTACCAAATTGTACAAATATGTATACACTGCATCTGGTCTCTTACCTCCAAATGTTTGTAGATGAAACAGGTTCTGGTGTCATGCTATTTCTGCTGTTAAAAATGATCTGAAGTTTATTGATGTTTAGGGTGCGTGAAAAAATACAATTTCCAAACATGAACAGTTGTTATGAAATTTGCAATAAAAAATTATCAGTTAACTGATCAGAGGCTTATTTTCCAAGGACAATAATAATCGTAGCTTCTTATGCACCAATATCCTCAAAAATTAAGCTTGATGGCGCAATAAAACCAAAAGATACCGCAATCTCATTATCATAGACAGTATAATGTGCAAACCATCAGCAGATGGATGACAGTGCTAAGAAGCTAATAAGGACAGTCAATATTAAGAAAAAAGAGTGTAGATGATGTAAAAATGAACTATATTTGCTTCTAATGTAACGGTGGGAAGTGAATTTCACAGTGCTGGTGCAGCAACCAAGAAAGCTCAAGTTCCAAAATTTGTCGACAATTTAAAAAAAATGGCTGACTGTAGCTGTCTGGGATTTCTTCGTCGAAAGAGGCAAGTGTACTTGCACAACTTGGTGGAGATGTTATCAGTCAGACTACCACGAAAGACGGAATATTAGTAAATACATAAAACACCGTGCTAGTGGGCATTCCCACCATCTGCGGAGAATCTTTCACAGTGCATCTTATTACATCTTCAACACTCTAACACCTGCAAAGCTAAGTTGTAAACGGAAACAATAAACGCTTGCGCAAATAATGAATATTTAATATATACCAACTCTAAAACAATAGGCCTTTCACAGGCCACTCTCCTTCTGGAGATCAACAAGGTGCAAGACACATCAGCAGCCATTGTCATGCTGCAGCAACTGTCTCTAATTAGGGAGCATCAATTATTTATTATCTGTGCTCTCAGAGAGCAGTGTCAGGATGTGCAAACTACAGATGTGTCCCTCACGCCACAAGTACATCATAACAACCTACGCCATCACACTTAAAACATGTCTACAAGACCCTTCATGATATATTTTGATCAACCCATTTTACACCCTCAAAACAATAACTCTTTCAGATACCTACAGACCAGGTTGCAAGCTTAATGGCCTAACTAGGAGAACCAACACGTATATTTCATAAGCTTCTGAGATAATTATAGACACTAGCAAAATTGTCCACCCTCCAGATGGCGCTGCATATGCACGGATGCAAATGGCGGCTTCCTGCTGTATTCGTAAATGTCGTTTGCTATAACGTAATTGTTTTGTGGTTTACGTTAATATATCAAATTGATTGTCAATTCAGCTGAAAGTGAGGTAAGCCCTGTAGCTGTCAGGGATTTCATGAAGAAGAGGCAGGGGAAGTTACAGATGGCAGAAAACAACTGTGTCAGAAGAATATGCAGAGGAACTGAGGGAGGAGATTGGAACCTGAGTAAATAGTTGGGTACAGAATAACACGGGCAGGGCAGCTATAAAGAATGGGGATGAGACTGCCGGAGAGCTTGGCAAGAAGTCGAGGGTGGTAGATGATTGAAGAAGGGGAAGACAGAAGCTCAGATGGGAAGACAGTTAGAACTGAAACTGGGGAGGGCTAGCATGAATTTGCAAAAGAGATGGGAGCAAGGAAGGGGTTTACAAGGAAAGTAGAGGAGGGAATGAAGTGACACCCCCCCTTATAAGAGAGAAAAGGGAAGAAGAATTAAGCAATTCTTAGATCAATAAAACAGCATAACTTTATTTGTTGTCTGTCGAATATTCAGTATGAGCCATAATGCCAGTACGAACTTTCAATAAGTGAATAAAAAACATAAAGGTGTTGTTTTATCTGAAACGTTTGTAGATTTGTCCCTGAAAGTGTGGTGGAGGAAAACATTAAACCTTACCATGCATTTAAAACTGACAAAGATTATATGTTCAATTTCTCTTTCAAGAATGTTTTGTTTAGTTCTGCAGACATTTCTGTCCATGGCCCATTTGCAGAAGATATAAATGAAACTATAGGTTAAAATGCTTAGTTAACTTTAAAATGATCATAACAGTGACAATGTAATCAGTCAAAGAACGTGAACACAATTTAATGTATATCATTTCGTACAACGACTGCTTGTATATGAAATTCATACTGATTGTGCAGCATACAAATTGCCATTTAGCAGGAAACATTAAAGAAATGTCACACATTGACAGCCTGAGATTGGTGTTTTCACAACGGCTCTATTCAGGGGGCGTTCCACTGTGCAACAGGGTTAAAACAACCACCCCCTGCCACCCACCCAGCTGTTCAATTTGTGTTCATCATTTGCCATAAAAACTAATGATTTATGAAACAGCCCCATCTGGGAATGTCATTTAAGAAAAGCGAAAAAACTTGAAAGTGACACTCAGTGCATACTGGAGCGTGCAGGAATGACACAGCTGATATTGACCAGCTGGCATGCTTGCCTTGAAGGCATCCCACGTTCATCTACAATGTCACCTGACAGCTAACACACGCCATGTTTTGCGACATTCCTTATAAAATACCACTGACCTGTTTCCACAATGCCTACGTGTGATCTGACAATGGAAGAAAGTGAAATCATTGTAAGGACAAAAGATAGCTTTGTGTACCACAAGTGTAACTTCCGAGCTTAGGGTGATTTCTCGTAATGACAATGGACAGGTATGTAGCTTTGGCATGTGTGTTGCTGATGTGGTGTAGCTGCAACAATGATGACATCATAGTCTTCAGGACTGAGTAAAACTTTGCACTTCAGATTCAATTCGAACATCATTTTGATTTCTACGGGAAGCATTCAGCAATGCTGCAGCTACTGCACAAAGACTACCCGTTTGCTGCTAAGTGAACTACAGCAACGTGAAGTGAATTAAATGGCAGTATGATGATTAAACACAGATGCTTAGACTGTGAGCCTATTTGTCTACATGCTACTACATAATATTATGTAGTAGTAGGAGTAGGAATGTCTTCATTGTATATCATTTGTACCATGTGACTTATTATTTACTTCATTTGTGTTGTTTGTTTTTCAGTGTTGTGTGTTTTTAAATAAATTGATTGATTGACTGATGACTGACTCACTGATTGAGTAGTAGTAGTAGTAGTGGTAGTGGTAGTGGTAGTGGTATGTATGTATTAGTTAGTGGTAGTGGTAGTGGTAGTAGTAGTAGTAGTAGTAGTAGTGGAAGCAACCATAAGTGTTGTTTAAAGATAGTGACCAACACATGTTTATCTTGTAAAAACACTCTTAGAAAACACATAAATAATACAAAATGTTTTGGAGTTGATCACAACAAACAAATTTAAATCAATCAACGAAATATTCAAACTAATTAAGTACAATTCTAAGGCAGACATTTATAATTCTAAAAACAAATTTACAGATCAATAGTCAATCACTGAATAAACATTCATCTTACTTTGTCAGTCATTCCCAGTGTGGTTTATAACGTTTTAATAACATGATGGTAAAACTACATATTTTAATAACATGATGGAAAATCTATATATTTTAATAACACGATGGGAAAAGTACATATTTTAATAACATGATGGAAATACTACATATTTTAATAACATGATGGGAAAACTACATATTTTAATAACATGATGGAAGATCTATAAATATTTTAATATAATAAATCACACGATGGAACTACAAATATTTTAATAACATGATGAAAGGAATAACTTCAACTGTTATGATAACATGATGGATGAACTTCACATATTCTAATAACACGAAGAAAGAACTTCAAAGGGTTTAATAACATGATGGAAAGACTACATTATGTTTTAATACCGTGATGGAATGAACCCACACATTTTAACTGCATGATGGATGAACTAATGAATATCTTCCTAACATGATACAAACAGCATGTACCTACTTTAATACCACAAGATAAGAAGACACCAAATCCAAGGCCACGACATCGTGGAATTTGCCATGTAACTTCCAGGATCGGTGAATGGCAGTGAATTGACCTTTTGCGAAACAAAGATGACATTGTCGTCTCTGTGGTACAGGGAGACAGCCGTTCGAAGATGTAACTTGTCAGTTCCTGTGCCACAAATCAGTCCAGTTCCCAGGCTGAGTTATAAGACAGTGCCGATTGTCGGATACGGTTGTGGCTATTTCACAGAATCTGTGGCATCTAAGCCAGTGTCTGCCCATAAAGTGTGTCTCTGTCACAAGTAGGAGGCATGTGATAGGGGTCTGCTTTGGGAATGTGCTTTTTTTCTGGGTGTAGTTTCTAACTTGTTACATAAAACCAATGCATTTGAAGTCTTTGTGTGAGGTCCTACTGCTCTAATTCCGCAAGTCCGTGTGAGGTAATACTGCTCTAATCCTGCTAAATGTTTATGTGAGGTCCTATCGCTCTAATCCCACCGGTCTTTGGGTCAGGTCCTATGGCTTTCTACAGTCTTGTGCGTGGTCCATTTTTTCTGTTAAGAAATTACAGAATGTATGACTTATTAATATGGCCAGTTTGCCACCGGGGTCATTGTGGCCCCACTCCGAGGGTGACTGTAATAGAAATGTATCTGTGGTTTTGGTTATTATGTTATTATGTTTGTGTGTGTGTGTGTGTGTGTGCGTGCGTGCGTGCATGCGTGCGTGCGTGCATGCGTGCGTGCGTGCGTAGGTGTGTATGTGTGTGTATATGTGTGTGCTTGCATGCATTTAAATTAATATGGTATTTTGTGTGTGAGCCTCAGAACAGAATGTATACATATTCTGTACACATCGTGTTTTATAAACAAGTTATCGTTATGTGTGGCCCTATCACTGCTCCCCCCAGTGAAGGCGTCCTGCTGCAGACTATTGATATGACAACACTGTGTTTGTCCCGCTGGGCCCAGTGTTCAGTTCCCACACTTCCCTGGCTGACCACAAGCAACATCATTACAACAACTGGCTCCAGTTACCACCTCTCAGTTACACTCTATCAAAATGCTGATTACACGTGCAATTACACTATGTAAACAAAACATAACTTTGATCATGATGGCAATTTGTCTGAATCCGTCCGTCCGTCCGTCCGTCCGTCCGTCGTCCGTCCGTCCGTCCGTCCGTCCGTCCGTCCGTCCGTCCGTCCGTCCGTCCGTCCGTCCGTCCGTCCGTCCGTCCGTCCGTCCGTCCGTCCGTCCGTCCGTCCATCACCAGTATGCACCAGGATGTTTCAATTACATGATGAAATGTTTTTGTGGTGATATAAACGAACAGATCACACACAGAGTGTGATTACGTCTTTGTGCCGAACGTAACTGAATCGGTACACGCACTGGGGACAATGACACTGTTCTGGTGTCAAGTACCTGGCCAAGCTCAGTATGACATCTCCAGGACATCAGAATGTCTTTAAGCTCACAGCAACCTTTCAGCATCATCCTACTGGCTCTGTGACATTCAATACATCGATGGACTAAAAAAGTAATCTAAATCAGAAATAAGGAATCCTTTTGAGTAAATGCATGTAAGATAGTATAGTAACCTCCATATATCTGCATCGCTATGTTTTTATCATCATTTTAAAGCTATTATGACCTATTTCAAATCGGAATCCACAATTACACTAACAAGTGGGAGAAAACCAGACGTCTGACTTTGTAAAGTAGGTTGATGTATTTAGTGGAATGGAAAGGAGACTTTGTAAGCATGATTCATGAAATGTATGCTACATGTATAATATATCATGTCAGAGTCATTTCAACATACAAAGTCTTTACTAGGACCTTCACCTGATGGTATGTGTAATTGTGTATCACATCATGTTTTCACTCACACTTCTCCACATCTGGGAATATCACAACTGACAACTGACAACTGGATATAAGACAGAAACATTTCTTGATCCGTATCAATATTTAGTTTCCCTCTCTATATTATCCAACATGTATGGATATGATAGACGCTTAGGGGCAAAACATGATAAATTTATTCGGGTAACATATTGCACTGGACACAATTTAACAACTGAAATAACAAAAAAAGACATTTGCTATTTGTTGCCACCATGTTGAATTCTTAAGACATCCCATTATTATGCATCCATTTTCATGCATTCTCTGAACTTAGGACACAAAATGCAGATGCTAGTTTTAATCCCAAACCTAAAATTGAAATATCACATTTTTAATCCTTATAATTTATGCTACATGAAATCCAGTGTAGCCGACATGACCAGGTTTAACCCCAACTGCTCAGCTGTTGCCAGCTGCAGTGTGGCATTACATTTTGAGAACATTGTTTTTTTAGACGGCAGCCATAGCCAGAATTACCCAGTTTCAAGCGTTCCGACTGGCAGTAATTGGGAAACCTTTCATAATACTTGCATAAAAAACAGTTATCCCCACCCCTGGAGAACCGATTAAGTAATATGATACTTGATAAGTTTTACCCGATATTAAGCAAAATACCCCATCAATGGCTGTCATCAATCACTTTTAATGGAAACTAAATTGCAAAATCTGAAAAGGAATCTTAGCAATGTGCCTGGGCCATGGCTGATATTCAGTTCTCAGTAACAAGGTCTGTCGGGGAAAGTAGGGACACTTTTCCTGCACACACAGGGAAAATATTTTATGTAAATTTTAGGTAAATTTCCAGGCATGAGATCTTTAATTTATTTTTAGAATGAAGACATTAAAACATTTGCAGTAACTCGCTTCAAGCTCCAGAAAAAACCAACACATGTTAACAGAGCTGATTAGGTTTCTCCCCAATAGCGAGAGACATCCACACAAACTGTCTTGCTGTCCGTCACCCCCGGGGCCCATAATGCACTTTTACAGACGCTCATATATAATGTATGCGAGGGTTTCGTTGCCGTGACGACACCGACACATCTTACTCCGACACATCCTACTTTGACAACAAGACGCGTCATTGTTGTTGCACTTGTCGACCGTCCGCGTGACACAATAGGCACATTTGGACAATTTGTCCACTACCTGCAGTCACACCACAGACCTATTTGTCTGTCATCGTCGGTGACAGTGACATGTTGACTGGTGACACCCGACACTGTCCCAGTCAGTGTCACCTGACCAGGTGGGAGATGGAAGATAAGGGGAGGTGTGGGTTCGCAGGGAAATATGACGAGTTTAACAGTTAGGAAAAGATGACTGGAGTGAAAGGAAGAGAAAAGGAGGTTATGGGAGATGGCTGGCTGAGGGAAAAGGGAAGGAAGACAAAAGGACAGAAATGGAGAGGGAAAAAGAGGAAGGGAAGGAAGGGAGAAGGATAGGGGAGGGGTGAGGGGGGAAAGAAAGGAGGGAATAGGAAGGAACTGGTGAAGGAAGAACAAAGAGGGAGAATGAAGGAAAGTTGTGGGAAATGTAGACTAGATATTAGAAAATAGCCATTTTCACAAAGAACAGTAAATGAATGGAACAGGTTATCAACTGATTGTGTAGGCATTAGTAGTGTTAATGTTTAAAAATAAAATCGACCTATACCTAAGAAGGGCGGGATACACTTAGATAGATAGGCTGGACTTTTGATAAGCCAAAGGGCTTCCCTGTCCACCTGCCATCTATAGTTGATTCTCTAGGTGGCAATCTTGTTAAATCTTGTTAAAATAGAAGAGAGAAAGGGAAGGGGAAGAAAGGGAGTCGGAAAAATAATAGTGGGAGATAGAAAGATAAAGGACACAAGGGAGAAACAGATAGGGAAGGAGTGGGAGATAAAAGGAAAGGAAGGAAATGGCTACTTTCTCAAATCACAAGGTCAAAAAGGTGCATGAGTAAAAAATGGAGTTTGGTGACACATGACATTTAATGGTGACACAGCCGATCTGACATTGCCCACATGAGAATTGACATGGAAGCAATGTTATTTTAGTCAAAGAAGGACACAATTTGAGGCAAATGCCATGCGCAGCAAATCAACAGAAACTGACATGACTCAACTTGGTGACTCAACTTGACACAAATTGACCCAAAGAACAACCAGACTACCTCACAGGAGAACATGACACAATAAAGGTATATTTTTGTTACAGCATGGCATCCAGGAATGTTCATAGCATTTTATCCTTCACTCCTTCGCAGACCTGTTCTCTCAAACACCACCTCACCTTCTCTGGGAAGCATTCAGGCACACAGCAATTAGTGCTCAAAGACTATATGCATTCACAAATATCCATCACTGTCTAGGTACGTTTTCATACATATTAAGCGTCACAGGGTTAACAACGTTGCTCCCAAGTTGTGAACCTGCTGCAAGTATTAGAACTTGTATTCTCTGTCGATTCAGAAAGTGAAGCTGTAACTACACCTCTATGACTCACAAGATGACAGACACAGTTTGGTGACAAGAGGAAGTGAAGCTGTAACTACACCTCTATGACTCACAAGATGACAGACACAGTTTGGTGACAAGAGGAAGTGAAGCTGTAACTACACCTCTATGACTCACAAGATGACAGACACGGTTTGGTGACAAGAGAAAGTGAAGCTGTAACTACACCTCTATGATTCACAAGACGACAGACACAGTTTGGCGACAAGAGGAAGTGAAGCTGTAACTACACCTCTATGACTCACAAGATGACAGACACAGTTTGGTGACAAGAGGAAGTGAAGCTGTAACTACACCTCTATGACTCACAAGATGACAGACACAGTTTGGTGACAAGAGGAAGTGAAGCTGTAACTACACCTCTATGACTCACAAGATGACAGACACAGTTTGGTGACAAGAGGAAGTGAAGCTGTAACTACACCTCTATGACTCACAAGATGACAGACACAGTTTGGTGACAAGAGGAAGTGAAGCTGTAACTACACCTCTATGACTCACAAGATGACAGACACAGTTTGGTGACAAGAGGCGGGGTGGAGAAAAAACACTTACCCCTGCCTTATGTTCCCAACAGGAACTGGAGAGACAACAGACCTGAATATCTGCCAAAGGACATGTGTTTATCCCTCTCCATCACCTCTCCTTTGTCCTTATCTTGGAGAAGTCTTATCTTAGATAACACAACTGGTCCCTGCTAACAGCACAACAGGAGCAAAACAACAAATGCCAGCCAAAGGTAGACACATGGAACCTGCTGCCTGGCTGTCAATCAACAGATGTCTGTCTGTCTTCCCAGCTGTCTGTCTGTCTGTCATCAGCTGTCAACACGTCTGGGCAGGGTGTGTTAACACAGTCTAGGGCTGCACATGGAGGTTGACATAAATCTAGGGTTTCTCCTGTCACTCTGAATCAGCTGTGGTCGCCACTGAGGGTAACTACAGAGGGTGTGAACACGTAGTTGTGACCCGAAACAGCAATAGGGGAAACAAAATGTAACTTGATGTTTGACTGCATAATTGATATCTGAGGGGTTTGGGTCCTAGCTACCTAACCCTCAGGGGGTATATTCACATCATATCCCTTCCATGTTAGAAAGATTTACCATAGATATATAGTCACGTCTCACTTATCCATGCACTAGTTCCCAAGGTTTTTGGCTGGATAAACGAATCCTGTAGATTAATGAGACATTTTGTTATAGATGACCTCAGGATGGTTCCCATATAAAACATGCAGATCATGAAACCAGATTATTGAAGATCGAATCGACAGTAAATGGTTGCAGAATACACATAGGGAATAGTGATTCAAACATCCATAGTTACCAGGGTAACACCAGGACTAACTCTACTCAGAGTTTGAAGGTTTTCGTCTCCATGTAGTTGAAGACTGCATCCAGCAATACGTTTTTATTACTGAAAATAGCAAAACTATCTTGGTAAAACAGATTATTTTCTTTCTCTAGGTCTGTCAATTACTTTATAAGCAAATTCTGTTACACGTCCAATGTTGTGCCATGCATTTTGTCAGATTTTTAACCAACTAAAACATTCAACCATAAGCAGATGTGGGCAAATATCTCTGAATTTGTCTCGAAATTTTTAGCTAGGGTAAGCGTTCATTCCAGATATTAAAAGGACAATAAATTAGTAAATCTGTAATCTCATCCACAGTTTCAGTGGCTGTTCTGAACATCAAAACCACTGACCAATCTGCAAAATATTTTATGTTTTACACAACTTGCACTAATCATAGAAATTATAAAACACATGTAGCATTGCATAAAGCTATTCACAATTAATGTCATGTTTGTCATGCATTAGATAAGAACGACTCAGAAGATGGGGGGGGGGAGACGAATCTGCAGACATCATTAGAATTTGATGCAACAATTTGATGACCACCGATCAGTGGCCATGGAGTGGGTTGTGTGCCCTGCCCCGCCCCGCCCCACACACCTAATAAACCCCATTTATAGACCACATAAAGCACAACTATAAAAATTATCGCCACCGGCCCAGACGCCAAGTTATGCAAGAGTGCCTCAAACCAATTATCTTTTTATTGTGTCCACAAAATACAACAAGCCGCAGTGGCATGATTTAACGATCACTTAATGTTGTCTCCCTTCACGTTTCAGTTTTATGGCTTCTCGGTCTGTCCATATCCCACGGAAAACGCCGGAGGTCACTTTAATTTTTTAAAACATTTTTGGACTTTCCCCTTTTCATGGGACAGCCACCAACAGAATTGCGACCAAAATGTTGCCTTGATCATGGACAGAAACAAACGAATATTTTACTGCGAATCAAATCAGCAGAGTCATAAAATCGTTCTGAATCGGACATGCAACGAAGCGATGCATGAACCAGGATATTTACGACGAGTCGGACGATGCAAGATAATAGTGTCTGTGACGAGAATGCTGGGTGGCAGCGTTACGACTTCCACAACATCACAAACTAAACGTTGGCCACGCTCCTGTATTACTGGCTTTTCATTGTGACAACAACAAAGACATAACTACATAATTCATCCTGCCACTAAGTACACTCGTAAAGGTTTGTTTTACTGGTGTCGGCCATTTCGTCATCGCGTCTTGTTTTATGCAATTATACAGTGGAAACAAAGGAATTAATTCAACACAAATACTGTCGTTGCCACACCAAAACGGGCTTTGTTTCTGTCAGATTTTTATGAATCATTCATCGGGAGCAGTAATTTCATTCACCGAGTGCGATTACTTCTTTCGGTAGCATATTGAAAACATGTAATAGAATGCTGCTGCTAGTGAAAACAAGCATGACATTTACAATTTTAAACTTGTTTTTATAAACATCACAGATAACTCACTCTTTAGAAAACAATTAGACCGACTTTCAACACTGTAGTAAACTAACAAGAATTAAATTATGCCATTACGTCATTCTGTTGAATGTGATAACTACATTTAATGCAACAGCTGTTACAATTTTACACAATTTGTGCATATCGCAGGTGAAACATTAAAATTGCAAAAATGATCACGACTCATTAAACAATATTTAGCAGACTGTATTACTTCAACAATTGCTTCTATGGTTAAGAACATTATATTTATAGATATTAGTTAACAAAAAAGGTAAGTTTAACCATTCATCAGTTTAACCATTCATCATCTCTCCCTTAACTGCTCTGAGGTCATTCCAAATAACCCTGTTGCCTCTTGATGAAACCCGACATAAATATGCACACCCATGTCCCAAACCCAAACCTCATTTCTCGCTTCAGGGACCAGGATCCTGTAGGGTCATTTGATACATAGGGTCACGTTCCCATGCCTCAAGGGTCAGTATTGAGACTGGACCCCTTGGTCAGCCATGCAAACAGTCATGGTTCAGTACCCTTCATGGCTCCCCCTTCATTCTTCATTACTAGTCCATGACATTTAATATGTAAGTCTGGTCAAACTACCCCTGGACTGCCCAGTTTAATAAGAGTAACCCTGCACTCCTCAGACAGGCAACCACAAGTGTCTCACCAACTTACATTACAAATAACACTTGTTCTGCCTGTGATATATACAAGCTGTTGATAAGTGAGATGTTCTTCTTGAATTACATATGATCTTTACAACTGGTAAGTTTTCAATATTTTGTGCAGAATACAAGTCACTATTAGTAAGTACCTGGTACGCAATGTTTGTCTCAGTCCAATGCATACAAGATCAGTAATGTCTGCACGTGTTCATGCATGTGTGTGCGTCTGTATGCGTGCATGCATGCATGTGTGTGCGCCTGTATGCGTGCATGCATCCATGTGTCCCGGTAGAGCAAAACTACCACTTCACTAATTATCAATTTGTGAAATTAATTTTGCACATCACCAGTGATGTATCAGCGCAACCACTTCAAAGACCAGTGGTCAGTGTTCAGACACCTTCACTTGTTATGCTGCCCAGATGGACCGACCAGACAGACAACCTAGTCTAGGTCTACTTATTCTCAGTCCTCTTGTCATAAAACTTCTAGACACATTTTCTTGTTATAAATACTTTTGTTATCAATATTCTTGTTATCTGTCTTCTTATCAATCGCTTGCCTTGCAATCAGCATTTCTGATTAAGTCTTGTTGTTATAATTGCTCCTGCAAAAGGTTTTCTGTTTAGATGTCTTCATATAACAGGTCTTCTTGTTCGTGTTGTTTTGCTACAGGTTTCTTATTACAAGTCTTACTGCTACAAGCCTTCTTGCTACAAGTCTTCATGCTGCAAATTGTCTTGCTACTTATGGGTGTGGTCTTCTTGCTACAATTATCTCATGTGCCAAGTCTTCTTGCTACACATTTTCAAACTACAATTCTTCTTGTTACAATTACCTCATGTTCCAAGTCTTCTTGCTACAAATGTTCAAACTACAATTCTTCTTGCTACAATTATCTCATGTTCCAAGTCTTCTTGCTATAACCTTTCAAACTACAAGTCGTCTTGATGCAATTCTTCTTGCTACAATTATATCTATCATGTTCCAAGTTTTCTTGCTACAAGTCTTTGTACAAGTCTTCTTGCTACAAGTCCACTTGCTATATTCTTCTCAGTGTAAGTGACTGGCTACAAGTTATCTAGTCACTACACTTCCTGCTGCCATGTCTCACTGCCCCTGGGTCCTACAGCCTCTTGTCATCTCACACTGGCATCTCATTGTGCTCACACTGCCCCCTAGAGGCTCAGTGTGAACTAGTGAGAAGGCAGTCAGGCAGTGTTCATATTGGGCTCACTTGATTCTACCTTCAAGGTGGCGGAGTACGGCCAGCTCAAACACACGTAAATATAAGAAACAAGACAAGGAAAGAAAACACATGATGTGTATATTTTAATCACTTACCTATCTTTGATGTGGTCAGTAACATAGATAATCAGAATATTTTTTTTAAACTGATTTATGCAGTTGATTTCTATAAACAAACGCGAACAATAATTACAGTATGGACAGAGGGAGAATATGTAAGTATATTGTTGTTTTCATAATTATGGCATGGTCTAAATGTTGCTGTACATGTACATGGCTCATCAGCACAGAATAAAATACCTCCATCAATTATTTTAGTTCGAGCAAAAACAAAACTTCCTGATCTTACAACCAAATCAACACAGAGCTGTGTCTGATGCAGATGAATATATTTTTAACCCAGAAATATGCCCCCTCCACCCCCGATCAACCGAACCACCTATCCCTACAACTTACAGGAGTGAAATCACACTGCACCCTACAAGGTTTCTGCGTAAACAATAAATGTGCCCCTTTATCAAACTTAAAACACCACCTGGTGGATCATAAGTGAGACTACCCTTCCGCAATAGACAACCCCGTCTTTTCCCGCCAGCCTGTCTTTTTGTCTCTGTCAGTCGCTCTCCCACTTAACTGACAACCCCAACACGCCCTCCTGCGGTGTTGACAGACAGGGCAGGGCGTTTATGCTGTGGTGTAATGTGTATGTGTATGGAGTCTACAACATGCACAGCCATGAGTGAGCGAGGGGCACTGGGCGGGCTGGTGTGCCCTGAATAGGGTTAGGTTACTTTCCTGATCGCTTGGCGGTTTAAGAACACACTGTCGCCACCTCACTGCCATTCAGGGTTCTTAGAATCTGAATTAGCCGTACACGATGCATGCGAACATACGAAGACACACAAGAAGAATGCGGCAATGTGGGCTTAATTACTGGGAACCTGGCACAGGCGTATACGATGGTAATGAAAATTGAAATTAACCGTAAGATGAACCGAACCAGGGTGGGGAACAGCGGATACTTGTTGCCACGGTAACAAAGTGCTAGCAACATGATAATAGTAATAATGATGTCACCAAGTCTTGATGAGTACATACGCTTCGAAATGGACTTAAGGTAGTTGATTCTGCTGATTAATAGCCAACATTCACTACAAATTCTTGTTGAAAGAATGAGGTCACCCTTTCAGAAAATTCACAATCTGACAGCAAGCATTTTGCTCACTTATGAGAGGTGTCAAGACCTGAGGACATGGAAACACCTGGGCACCTTACAAGGCAGGTGTCACAAAGTATTTATAGTAACAAAGGAAGATGATTAAAGCTCGCAAAAAAGATTTGTTAATACAATCTAATCACTTACAACTACAATCAATAATATGAAGTCTGTGGCTTACTCTGAATTGTTTTATATAAAATAATCTGGTACAATCTTACAATCCCAGACGCCTGATGTAAATAGCTTTAGGCAAACCCATCCACCCGTCATTTGGACAGGAAGAAATACGGGTGGATGGGTAAAAAATTAAGGAGCAAGTCTTCACAAATCATAGATATTGTCAGTTATGCCTTAGAAATGAGTGTAAATGGTGTCACATGTGTGTTTGTAGTCCATTTCAGGTAAAAATCACATTTAAAGTTTGTAAACTCGCTTAACAGTTGACGTCCATGTATCCACCAAAAATTGTGTGATTGGCAAAAAAATTAACAATGCATCTTCAAGGTTATTTGTTTGGTTTTTATTATCATCTCTTTTAGATGCAAAAACCCAAACAGATGCCTTTTGCTTCCCTTTAAAGCACTATAGACAAATGGAACACAACTTCATTATCATTTGCTAATTGTGTTAATGCCTGGTAACCTGCATATAAAAGTAAAAACTTCAAGCAGGCTGTGTGAATACTAGCAAAAGATCCTTGATTAGCAAAACATTCCTTGTTCATTCACCATCTGTGGGTCTTGTTTGACATGGCAATCATGTTTAACAAGATTTAACAAGATTGCCACCCAGAGAGTTAACTCTAGACGGCAGGTGAAAAAGGAAGTCTTTATCTTGTCGAGAGTTCAACCATTTTTATGTCTGCCTACCCTACCCTCGGAGGTAGCTGTTGATTTTACTTTAAACATATTCCTGCTACCAGCACCCACACAATCACCAGATAATATGTTCCAGTCACTTAGAGTCGTGTGTGAAAAAGGGAACTTCCTCATATCTAATCTACACTGTTCCTTTTAGTTTTGCAACTTCCTGTCCTCTTGTCCTTCTGTCTTTTGTAACTAAGAAAAAAGTAGTTCTATCAATATTTTCATAACCATTCAATATTATAGACACTTGTATCTTCTCTCCTCTCAATCTTTTGGTTTTCTAGTGTTGTTAAACCACATTCTTTTAGGTATAATTGGTAATTACTATCCCTGAGTTTTGGCTCCATTTTAACTACTCTCTCCCGTAACCTTTCTACTATATCTTATTTTATCTAAGTCCTTTTTTTGGTGTGGCTTCCACATTTTTTGACACTACTATAAATGAGGCCTACCTACTATAATTGTTTTTATTGTAGGTCTTCATAAATGTGCTAACAGTTATACACAAGGAATTAAAAAAAATTCACAGCATAAATATGTTTTGAAGAGTTGCTCTGATGTCTACCATGTGTGATTGATCTACGCTTCACTTACAAACAACACAAAGATTCATTCTCAAACTGCCAGACTGTCATACTACTAATCTAATGCACAGAATGCAGACACTATCCGTGGCATTCGTGCAATGCTAATTTACTAATTGCATATTTCGAGTGACAAACTGTAACAGCAATGTGCAAATTGCTGCCCGACATTTGGTGTAATTTATGCAATAACGAGTGGCTATTTACCAATAGCTCTGTTCCACCTGTCGATCAATCAGTCAGTCAATCAATCAATCATTGTTGTTTTCGATTCTCCAAAATACACTGTTTTCTTTCACAGTCATTCACCAAGTAGACTTCATACTTCCTAAGGCAACTGTCACGCTTTCACTAATCTCACAAAACATAATCTGCTATTCCTGTGCTTACAATGTTCTATGCTGAATGGGCACAGCTACCAAAAGCCATTAAACATTGATTCTGTGTGTGTGTGTGTGTGTGTGGTGTGTGTTTGTGTGTGTTTGTGTGTGTGTGTGTGTTTGTGTGTGCGTGTTTGTGTACGTGTTTGTGTGTGTGTGTTGTGTGTGTGTGTTGTTTGTGTGTGTGTGTGTTTGTGTGTGTATTTGTGTGTGTGTGTGTTGTGTGTTGTGTGTGTGCGTGCGTGCGTGCATGCGTTTGTGTGTGTGTGTGTGTGTGTGTGTGTGTGTGTGTGTGTGTGTGTGTGTGTGTGTGTGTTTTATAACTTAGTCAATAGAATAGTCATAGAAATAGTTTACAAGAAAAACTAAAATTTTATAATATCAATTTACAATCTGTTATGTCCACTGAATCAATACTTTTTATGATTGCCGCTTTACGTTTTATTTATACAAAGCGGTTAACAGTTTATTGTAATCATCATTTTATTGCCATTTCCCTGTACGAGTATTCTTATGCACTTCTGGGGAGCAGAAACTACTTGTTTATGTTGGCACCATCTGCAGACTTGACAACTACTGCATTCTCTGTGGTAGAAGAACATGCATCACAAGACCGAATAACTAAATAACTACTGCCTTCTCTGTGGTAGAAGAACATGCATCACAAGACCGAATAACTAAATAACTACTGCATTCTCTGTGGTAGAAGAACATGCATCACAAGACCGAATAACTAAATAACTACTGCCTTCTCTGTGATAGAAGAACATGCATCACAAGACCGAATAACTAAATAACTACTGCCTTCTCTGTGGTAGAAGAACATGCATCACAAGACCGAATAACTAAATAACTACTGCCTTCTCTGTGGTAGAAGAACATGCATCACAAGACCGAATAACTAAATAACTACTGCCTTCTCTGTGGTAGAAGAACATGCATCACAAGACCGAATAACTAAATAACTACTGCCTTCTCTGTGATAGAAGAACATGCATCACAAGACCGAATAACTAAATAACTACTGCCTTCTCTGTGATAGAAGAACATGCATCACAAGACCGAATAACTAAATAACTACTGCATTCTCTGTGGTAGAAGAACATGCATCACAAGACCGAATAACTAAATAACTACTGCCTTCTCTGTGGTAGAAGAACATGCATCACAAGACCGAATAACTAAATAACTACTGCCTTCTCTGTGGTAGAAGAACATGCATCACAAGACCGAATAACTAAATAACTACTGCATTCTCTGTGGTAGAAGAACATGCATCACAAGACCGAATAACTAAATAACTACTGCCTTCTCTGTGGTAGAAGAACATGCATCACAAGACCGAATAACTAAATAACTACTGCCTTCTCTGTGGTAGAAGAACATGCATCACAAGACCGAATAACTAAATAACTACTGCCTTCTCTGTGGTAGAAGAACATCACCACAAGACCGAATAACTAAATAACTACTGCCTTCTCTGTGGTAGAAGAACATGCATCACAAGACCGAATAACTAAATAACTACTGCCTTCTCTGTGGTAGAAGAACATGCATCACAAGACCGAATAACTAAATAACTACTGCATTCTCTGTGGTAGAAGAACATGCATCACAAGACCGAATAACTAAATAACTACTGCCTTCTCTGTGGTAGAAGAACATACACCACAGGAGCGAATAACTAAATAACTACTGAGACCTTTCTGAAATGCCCAGTTAATTGACAGATCAGAGACCAGTGGCGGAGGGAAATGCAAAAATACAGAAGAGAATAGACTGATCAGTACACTTCACTCCTTCCCATGTTGCATTTAAACAACATGATCACAAGACCAATAATAAAAATATGCCACCTTGTAGACGCAAACATCAAAGATGCACATTTTCCCAGCCGCACAAGCTCATTTCTAAAGACCGGGGGAATTAATAAACCCCTTTTCCCGTGATTTTTCACCAACATGGGGGATCACCCAAAACCCCAATAACTCCCACTAACTACTGCCTTCTCAGGGAAGAACATGCATCACAAGACCGAATAACTAAATAACTACTGCATTCTCTGTGGTAGAAGAACATGCATCACAAGACCGAATAACTAAATAACTACTGCCTTCTCTGTGGTAGAAGAACATGCATCACAAGACCGAATAACTAAATAACTACTGCCTTCTCTGTGGTAGAAGAACATGCATCACAAGACCGAATAACTAAATAACTACTGCCTTCTCTGTGGTAGAAGAACATACACCACAGGAGCGAATAACTAAATAACTACTGCCTTCTCTGTGGTAGAAGAACATGCATCACAAGACCGAATAACTAAATAACTACTGCCTTCTCTGTGGTAGAAGAACATGCATCACAAGACCGAATAACTAAATAACTACTGCATTCTCTGTGGTAGAAGAACATGCATCACAAGACCGAATAACTAAATAACTACTGCCTTCTCTGTGGTAGAAGAACATACACCACAGGAGCGAATAACTAAATAACTACTGAGACCTTTCTGAAATGCCCAGTTAATTGACAGATCAGAGACCAGTGGCGGAGGGAAATGCAAAAATACAGAAGGAAGAGATCAGACCTTGGCACCTTGCATGTGATGCACTTACAACATACAGCTGTACCACCAAAGTTAGCATATTAATATACAAATATGTCCACCTTTTCATGACGCAAACATCAAAGATGCACATTTTCCCAGCCGCCCAAGCTCATTTCTAAAGTCCAGGGAAGTTGTTATTTATGAACCTGTCCAGCTGTTTGCACCAACAGTGGCGGTATCCCATACACCCGCCTGCTCCCACTAACTTCTCCCGCCCAGGGAAGAACATCCCAACTGTTAGCCCAATAAATAAAACACTCCATGGGAACAAATTGTTGCTTTAGCACTGACAGTTATGTCTTTCTGACCATGTTTTCTCAGTCGTTGACAGGTGCATCATGGGAACAGTTGGGTAATGGGAGAAAGTGGGAACCGAATGGGAAGGACTGGGAATAATTCTCAGCAGGGAAAGACGTTTTGTGTTGGGTCAATTATGTATATGGTTTATGCTTATTTACCCGTGGGGATTCACACGATGAGTTATATGTTTTTTAGTCTACTGGAGATAAAGATTAAACAATTTATACACTAGTCTGCTATTTTTACCGATTAATCTGAAGATTTCAGTTAAAAAAAGATGAGGACTATTTCACAAATAGATAAATGTATTAATTTGTCCAATATTGAACAATATAAATATATACATATAGAAACCTATAACTGTAGCTATGTGACACAATAGTTATTAAATTTAGGTTTGTACAATATTTGGTGTAAGAGCTCCTAACAAAAAATCACCATTAAACAGGATTCACTGGTAATTTAAGCTCTTTCATAAACCCCTATCAACCACATTATTTCCAGATTACTATTAATTTGCAAACTTTATTTTATGTTTAAACAGTAAAATTGGGCTTACAAGCTCAAGAATGTGAAATGGTCCCTTGAATCACAGATATCAAATATGCGTTGTTTAAAAAAAATCACAAGTTAACATTTGAATGACACATTAGCAACTGAAATAGTAAACATAGTAAAAGTAAGGTGATATCTAGAGACCTGCATTTTTATGGGCTGATATCTGTTCTGGGCTTTTGGCGGGCAGACATTTTGACTGATGGGTGGGGATGTCCCACACTCTGACATAATCATAAAAAATTTGATCCTGCATAAAGCCGGTAGGCTGACACAATGGACAATGAAAGGTCACCACAGCACCACCTGGTGGGCATAATATAAACCAGATTAATCCGTAAATTTAAACCAGCTTTCAGTCATGCTTCATGTAACAGTTAGCAATTGAAGCTAAGAGAGAAACTAGACATGTTGTGGGGTAGAATAAACAGTAGTGGGTGGGGCTAGTAACTTGTAACTGAATAAAACACACCCATTCAAGTTACACAATCAACAAAGCGATTAAAATGGGTTTGAGGGAGCTGTATTTTTGCAGGATAAATTATTCCCTTGTACCCACAGTGTCACCTTCTACCAGGTACCCGTAGTTTTATCAAGGGGTCAGTCAACCCATCTTTTGGACTGGCAACGTTTGTTTTGGACGGGAAAAAATTTGAGTGGACTGGGAACGGATAGATGGACTTTGCATGTGCATGCACACACATCACGCACGCACGCACGCACGCACGCACGCACGCACGCACGCACGCACGCACACACACACACACACATGTGAGTAAGGCATATATTGGGACAATCAACTATTTGAGCACGCACAAAGGTCTGCATGTACCGTAGCACCTACAGACGTCTGCCCTTCCAAGTGCACGTGTGACACTTAAATGGGAATCAATCCATCCTCCAAACGTCCAGCTGTAATCGGCTCTTCAGCCTCCTTGTCATTGTCACCAAAGGTGGTCCTGAATGCCAGCTCCAGGACACGAACTGTTGACATTTCCCTCCCCAGACCCTCGTCTTCCTTCCCGTCACAGTGACACGCATTCAATTCGTCAGCTGCCTCTTGTGATGACCACTGGCCAGCTGACACCTGCACTGTCCAGTGTCCATCAAACACTAATCAGCAGTTTTCAGCACCTGTTAATTACCTGAGTTCTGGGCTCACCTTTGAGACGAGAGCACAGAAGTCAGCAGAGGTCAAACCTCTTGGTGGACTTTGACATATATGATGACTGACCGATGTCTAACATGATCTCTGACATGACATTTGACGTCCAACATGACATCTGACATATCTAGTTAGTGCAACACAAGGTGTATGATGTCAACAACGACTACAGTACTCATCAATGGCTAACAAATCTTGACAGTTGACACCTAATGCAAATTCTGATGTCTGACTTGACATGACTAGGTATGACATACTCTGACATGACATCTAAAATAATGACATCTGACAATAAAACTGACCTGGTGTCATATATACAGAAACCATGACATAAAAACAAATAATGTTGACACCTAACAGATGGGATGACTGTTCCCTCCCAGCCCTCACCCCCAAAGAACCGTGGGGAAGGTGCCCAAACCTGCCATTTACTCCACCAAAAACATAAAACAATGGTAACTTCACGTAACGTATTTATAAGAAAATAAAGACACAGATGAGGACAAATTCTTCATGATGATTTTTCAGAAACGATATCGCATAAAGCTGCCAATTTCCTAGATCACTTTGTTATCTTAGCCTTGAGATAATATTGCAGATAGCGTTAATACTAACTAATTAAAGTATCACAGCTACACAAAACAATGACTGCTGTTGATTATACTATGTTTATGTCATACAATTTAGTTAATCTAACGCCACAAAGTAATTCACAATGACTCAACATAGTGTCTGCTTCATGATTAATTTTACACCTGCAGGTGTAAGTTTATTTCTGTTGAACAATAGTTAGTGACTTTATTATCCCGTACAGCTGACACCAGCCATCATTCTCATGCATAACAAATTATCTATAGGGAAATTAAAACAGTTTATTTGACAACAGCATTAAATCCTATAAAAGTACACTCAGTTCATATGTTTATTGTGCCATAAATTATTGGCAAATCAACCTTATTTGGCTGCACTTATTATTAACATCTTGGCGAGTGGACTAACACCTCCACGAGAATCGTAATTATTCGAGAACACAATCAACACCGAGTAAATGTTACATGAATACACAACCTGCTCCCACAACAACACAGACTAGTAGTGATGCCACATGTTAACACGAGTGTCTAAATTGATTTCAGAAGAAAGTGCCTGAGTAAGGAGAACATCTACTGTGTTGCAACCACCCCCATCCATTATCAATTACCCCCATCCATTACCCCCAAACAACCCAGCATAATCCACTGGCTGGTACTGCCACTATGAACCGACTCCCTTCACCATAAATCTCCGTGTTCAATTTGTACATTCTAAGAACCCCAACCATTAGCGAAACAGTACACCTGGAAAACGCCGCAGGGGGTGAGTGACTACACCCTGCTATTGACTGGACACATGTATTAAATAATGGTGTGATTTCGTTAACAGCTTGCTCCCAGGGTTAATAGATAGGGGTTGGTGTGTAGTTAGGTATGCCATAGTGAATAGATGAGAAAATTACGCAAGAATCCGCATACCAGGTTATGCAAATGTTTGCGTTTAATTTTGTATTATTTAAATGTTCACATGCATATTCAAGTGAATATTAAACAATGACTCACGACAAAGCACTTTTCTAACAAAGATTCAAAACAAAAAAATAGTAAGTGTCATAAGAGATCATGTAAGAAGTACTTAAATTATTAATAAATAAATAAATAAATATATATATATATATATATTTATTTATTAATAATTTCAGTATATATATATATATATATATATATATATATATGACCCTCTGCATGTATTTCAATGTATGCAAACTCTCATGAAGTACAAATCAGCCTGCGTAATTGCTATATGTGAATTCGACGCAGAACACGTCGTAAGTTTATATTATAAAACAGTATTTGTCTGTCTATTGGTGGATTCACATCTGTCTCTTTTCCTTGTAATGAGCTGAAATGTTGCATGTGATCTAGTGAACCGACAAGGATGTTTCCTAGATTTTGACTTGTACAAAATTCATTTGGGGGTTGGATAATCGGGGGAGGGGGGACTCAGACTGCAAACATTACTTTGAAACAATGTTATGTGATTTTGAAACTCTTTAGCATGGATAAGTCTTTTTAATTCAAAAAAACAAGACTGCATAAGGGCACTGAGGATGGCACCTCAGGGAATTGCAATTTCCAAGTCGTAGCTCTGGTGACTGCCTCCCCCAAGCATTGCTGGGTGCCTCAGCTAGCCTTCGATAGATACAATGTAACAAAATTAGCTCTCTGAGCCTGGACCCCATGCAGATGGCAGGAGTGTCTTCTCATTATAGCTACTTGCCGTTACAGCTACTTTTTATTTCCGTTATAGCTACTCATTAAGTTTGACAGTTGAACTAGTCCCATTATAGCTACTTTTTATTTCTCCATTTCTCAATGTAGATAAAGGAGCATTAACTATTCCAGCCAAGTTTGAGACACAGTGACATCTGATGAACCAGTTATCTTCTGCAATGTCTGTGCCAACTTGGTGGGTTGATACAGTTGGTGGACAAGATCCATCCCATTGTCAGAAAATTAAACTTGTGAGACTAGTGAAAATTTTTGACAAAACATAATTGATGTCTTTTACTACTTTTTGATAAATGCAAATCTGTACTCCGTATAATTAACATAGTTGTCTTAATAAAAACTGCTTTGCACATGTTAGATATAGCTATAATGTGAAGTAGCTATAATGGACCTAGACCGACACGGGGACACAGACGCCAGCTTATCAAGAGTCAAGCACTGTTTCTATTCAACCCTTCTGAAGAATGAACATCATAGCTTTATGCAGAGACCCTTCCACCTGTCCATTGGAGAGGTAAAACCAGTTGTGGACGGGTAGAAATATAACAGAACGTATAAAAACAAAGGATTGTCAGTCATGCCTTGGGAATGGGTGTCACACTTGTGGTGGTAGTTAATTTCAGATTTTTAGGTCACAAAAAACACATCTCAACAAATTCAGTATGCATGAATTAACATTCATGAGTCCACCAAAAATATGTGACTGGCAAAAATATCATCCTGCGTAAAGCTCGGATGAAAATACAATGCACACAATTCATGTGAGGGACTCCTCTTTATTTTCTATAGAAATACAAGTTATTATGGCCCCACACCAATTACAATTTGACAATTTTCTCACGTCAGAAAACCATTTCTCATGTGACTCCCCGAATTTATAGAATGCCATCAAACGCTGATCCCTGCAGCCAGACCCAGTATAGCATAGGTATCCTCTCAGTGACAAGGAAGCATCTGTCCCGGAGGTAATCACTTCCTTGTAAGCTGCCTATTATCTGCTACAGCCAGATGCTCTCCGGCCCATTCTGGACAAGGCTGGACAGACAATGTGACGGCAGCCAGACGGATAAAAACAATGTCATTAGAAAATGCAAGACATCGACAGACTAAGGCAGCTTAGCTGATAAGGTCAGGTTTGTTGTTAAATGCCAGTAGTCTGTGGTGATATCACCACAAAGCACGCTGAAACTTCACCTAATAAGTGAAAACAACTGCGCCGACCATGCACTTAAATATTGATAAAAACATGGACAAACACACACCTCTGAATTACAACAACCTTTCAACTGAGACCTCCCTCCACTAGGCGCATAGAAAAACAGACACCTCGAAAGGAAAACTACCTTTGAAATGCGACGTCCCCCGACCTGTTCCAAAGATACTGTCTCGGCAATGGTTAAAGTCTGCAAATGTCACAATGTGATACTAACTGTGATACTGCTGAGTTTGGCTGTACAAAGACAGCGTTTGTTTTGAAATGGTTTTGTCATGTATCGGTTATTGCTGCTGCAAATGTTGCCTACACATAAACTACACCTCGTACTGTCTTCACCATGGCTCCTATTGTTGACGTCCTGAATAAATCATATCTACATTAAACAGAAACGTAGCAAAGATATGCCCACAACTAGGCGCATGATAGTGTAGTGGTTAGCACATCCGCCATGCATGCCATGCCGGTGCGTCAAATTCAATGCCTGAACTGGGCAGGCATGGTATATTTGGTGTAAAAACTTGCTCACAGATTTGGGGACTGTGTATCCCTCATGAAGACCCTGACAAACACAACTCACTCATACACATCCCTGTCAGAAATAACGGGGCATTCATAACTGTCAACATTTTTGGAAGTGTACAGTACACTTTTTCAAAGTGAAAAAAGGTAAAGGCAAGTTCTTATATAGCGCAGTATCCAGTTCTCTGGACCATTCAAAGGACTTTACACTTTACTTCCCTGACAGACCTGTTCACTCAGACATCACCTCGGCTTCTCTGGCATCCAGCCGTATGCTAAAATTAATGCGCGAAGGTTGCTCGTATACATATCCACCACTGTCTATAGCCAGTTACTCATTTATATAGCTGAGTGAACTGGAGCAATGTAGAGTGAAAAATATTGACCAAGGTTTTAACACTGCAGCACAGGATTCGAACCCGTGTTCTCGTAGTCGAGAGTCCGAAGCTCTACCCCTGAGCCATTACGCTCTACCAATAACAGGCTACAACAGTGAAGTGTATGAATGCATCCAACCCCTCCCAAGCATACGGTTTGCAGCTTTGGAAAACGTTGACAATTACGAATGGACCCTAAGGGTTATGTCAAGGGGTCACATTACAACCATGTTATAAATTGTTACAAATGTGCATCTATTCCTGAATTGTCATTGTACTGAGAACATAAAACAGCAGTAACTTCAACCCATCTTCAAGTGATGTATTTATAGGAAAATAAAGTCACAGCTGTAGAAAAAATTTCATCACAACAAAACCTTCTCATCGATTTTTCAGTAAAAGATACCAGTTGCACAAAGCTGCCAATCTGCTACATGAAAAAAGCGTTATCTTATCTATGATATCACAGAGTGTTGAGTCTAAGTAATTAAACTAATACAACTACACAAAGTTGTGCAATTTTGTTTTTCTGATGCATTAAAGTAATTTTTACGATAAATCAATGCAGTTTTAGCTTCACGATTAACTTCACATATACAGGTGTGAATTTATGCCTTTTGGACAATAGTCTCTGATTTTATAATCCCTTACAGCTGACACAAACCGTCATTCTCATGCGTAACAATGTCATCTATGGGGAAATTAAAACTGTTTATTTGACAATAACATTTTCTAATTTGTTCGTCGCTTACTATTTATACTGTTCTTAATGCTAGAATAAATTTGCTGAAGGTATACTTCTAGGCAAAATGAGTTTCATAAGCTCGATATATACCAAAGCATTATTCAAAATTTCTAACTGGCAACTGTGGAATGATCCAGTTCCACATAACATTCAAATGATGCTAGACCTCAGCTACTGACTGTAACTGGGCTTATTGTACGGGTTTGCAAGTACCTTTGAAGTTCCTAATTCCTACATACACAACAACAAAATGGACAAGGTACAACAGATTCAGCTAACTGGCTGAATCTGTTGTACCATGTCCACTTTGTTGTTGGTTTGCAAGTAACTTTGAAGTTCGCACCATACAACAAGGTGGTCTAACTACAACACATTCAGCTAACTGGCTGTTAATAATTACTGACAGTAACAGAACATTGCCAACTTCAATGTAAACATAATCATTAAAACAATGTTGTGACAATGTTTTATAATTATCTGTGTTCACAAACTATCTTATTACACTAAATAACATATTTTCTATTCTATATGAAAACAAATTACTACATTTATTCTAGGTTATTAAAAATAATAATGCTCTATTGGTCTTGGTGATATACAATGGTAAGACAAGACAACATTAATGCAGCTATAACAAAATATTACCAGCATACATGGTCTGCATATAGTGAATTCTAGCTAAAAACAAACGATTATTTCCTCTCAAATCATAAATGCAACAACATTTTATAAGTAATTATCATGACTGTTCAAATGTTAAAATAATTTGGCACTTGTAGATAACAATAACAATTGTTCTATATAAGTATTTACCTGTGATCTTTGGGAAGGGATCAAACGAGTACGGATGTATACTTAGCACATGGGTGTGACTGGGGGAAGGGGAAAGTGGGGGGGAGGGGCAACAGAACCCAGGAACTCCTGACGCAGATGTTAAATCTCCCAACAGCGGAACATGGGAAGCAGGCAGACGGAGGGAAAGCAAGACATACTTCCCATTCTCCTGGGCTATTCATCCCGCCAATGATGCCCACTCCAGGGGGAAGTCTTCCCAACTCCCATTCCTTTCCCAAATAATCAGTTTGCCACACCTGTTTTGTTTGTCATGGAGATAGCGCCTGTTCACACCTAGCCCAGGACAGAAACGTGTTTCCGGCACCAGGTGCATTCCACGCTCAGAACCTAGGGTGTAAGGTTATAGCAACATGTACCCTTCCAGCTACCCCCAGATGATAAGGTGTCATGCACTTTTGGCATAAACCATTCGTCAAGAACCTGGACTGACAATCCAAACTCAATTTGGGCAAGTGTTATAAGTGGCACACCTTCCATTGACATATTTTACTTTAAAACTATGATTTTACAGTTGCATATTTGATTTTTTTATTGTAACTGTTATTGAAATAAATCACCATCTGAGAATTGATTGTATAAAACAGTCTCTAACAGTCAAATGAAATCACATTAATATTCCTGATCATTTCTTACTTAGGCTGATTTATGATGAATCTGGGGAAATATCAAACAAGCTAGATTGATTACGAAACATTCTTCATGACGTTAACTTTCATTCTCTAGAATTGTTATGAACATGTCCAGAATGAAATTTTTTACCTGACAATCTTTATGTCATCTTACCAAGACGACACCATAAGTATTAATTATGTTCTGGTAGCATGATGTCACATGTGAGTAACCTTTTGTGGTCATTTCTATTTTAAAATCTAAACCTTGTGTCAGCCCTAGTAGACATTCTGAAAATAGTGTCCATATCCCGGAGCCAGTGCAACATTTTTTAATGTGTTAAAAAATTACTTATACATTCGTGGATATATATTTTAAATGAAATGTGACTTATTACTATGATCGAGAATTGTTTACTTCATGTGAAATTATTAATGATAAATTTGCATATGTGTAGTGTTTGACCTTTGTGTGACCTTCAGATTCTCCAGAGACAAGCAATTATACAATGTCATATTAAAAACTGAAATCATAAAAAGTTAATGCCACAGAATGTAATTTTTACCTGACAATCATTATGTCATCTTACCAAGATGACATCATACATTTAAAATGTTCTGGTAGCATGATGTCATGGTGTACTTGAAAAATCTTAAGTTCTCATCTTGGCTGCACTGCATAGAGGATAGAGACCCGACTGTCAATGCAAACATTCCTGGTTCAAGTCCTCTTGGTGCTACTCTAACACTGGCAAGTGTACCCACTCACCACATCTTGCTCACATTCATGAATGAATATTTTGCTGTCATAAACACCAATAACATGCTATGTATAAACTTACACTTTAAGAGAAACGGGTAGTTCATATATAGTGCAGTATTTAGGCCTTACAACTGCTCAAACTGTATTACATTGTACTCCCTCCATGCACACCTGTAACATTGACACCATCCTGAATGTAGCATTCTGCCATGCTGCTATTAACATGCAAAGATGATTCGTACACAAATATCCACCACTGTCTACAGCCAGGTTCTGTTTCATTCAGCGAAGTGAACTGGAGCGATGTGAAGTAAATTAACCTGCCTAATACTTGAAATAGCACAGCTGGATTCGAACCCAGTTTTTGGTGACTGAGGGTAAAACAAATACAAAGGTAAGTTCTTATATAGCACAACAGCTAATCCTGAGGATTGCTCAAAGGAGACCTGTTCAAAAGAACACCATCTCAGCTTCTTTGAGAAGCCTCCAGCCACACTGTAATTAATGTGCAATGACTATTTGTACACAAATATCCTCTATTGTCTACAGCCAGGTATTCATTCATATAGCTTGATGAACTGGAGCAATGTAGAGTGAAAAACTTGCCCAAGGTTTGATGCAACTGCACTCCACTATATTCCAGATATGTTAAAAAATGCCTCTGATTAAGAATCAAAATTTAGATTTGGAAGACAATCTACCTAAAAACTGAGCTCACACAAATGTCAACTGAACCGTAGATGGCATTGTCATGTTTCAATTACGTAAATTGTGCTACTTTGGTTGCCTCAGTCATTGTGGCATTAATTTTTTATTATTTCAGTTTTTAATATGACATCGTGTAATTGCTTGTCTCTGGATTATCTGAAGGTCACACAAAGGTCAAACATTACACGTATGCAAATTTACCATTAATAATTTCTCAACATGAAGTAAATAAATTTGCTCATAGTAATAAAACACATTTCAATGAAAAAAAATATATACCCATAAATGTATGTGTAATTTATTTTTAACAAGTTGAAAAACATTGCACTGGCTCCGGGATCTGGACACTATTTTCAGAACATCTACCAGGGCTGAAACAAGGTTTATATTTTAAAATAGAAACGACCACAACAGGTTACTCAAGGGACACAGGTAGACATGAAAATGTCAAAGGTGGAAAAAATGTCAACTGAAGTCACAGGACATAGTCGAGAGTAATGAAGCAATTTGTGCGAGAAACGAGATACTAGGCAAGGAGCAGACACGAGTGTTCGTGTTACATCAGTGGCACTAACTACTTGTCAATTTGTCGAGGTACTTTATCATCAGCAGACAAGTTGTTTAAAACTGCCGCAGCCCATCGCAAAGCATATTCCTTGACGTTTGTAATCGTAGCATGTGATTGGTTGAAGTCAACGTGCAGTCAGATTTATACAAAGGACTGTAGTTTACGGGTAGTTAAATTTATACAAAGAATCATGGTTTTATCTAGTGAACTTGAATTGTTCAAACTGTTTAGTTGGAACAAACACAACATTTGATTATAGAATCAATGTGTAAATAATTATGGACTTTTAGGTGTATCAATGGAAGGTGATCATAATGAAAATCCTTGGCACCTCCCTCTGTTT
This sequence comes from Ridgeia piscesae, assembly GCA_025642075.2. Lineage (NCBI taxonomy): Eukaryota > Metazoa > Annelida > Polychaeta > Sabellida > Siboglinidae > Ridgeia > Ridgeia piscesae. The sequence continues at coordinate 249,460 of JAODUO010000223.1, read as the reverse complement.
TGTCACATGTTTTAAGTCAGGATATAAACAAGGATTAACTAGAGAGAAGCAACCAGTAATATATATATATATATATATATATATATATATATATATATATATATATATATTTTAATATGTATATGTCTATAAACTGTCAGTTGGGAATAACAGTTTGTTATCATATATCACCAGCAAGAGTATTTAAGACTACATAAATTATGTAAGTACTATTCTGGTTTAAGTGACATCCATAAAATCTAACACGTGGCAATTCCTAACACACGTATATTAAACGTATGCACTGTAACATTAAAGTTACTTTTTAAAAACGCATGTCATCCCTCGCGGCTCTTGATTACACCCATTAAACTGTTGCACTGTTAAAACCCCACGAGTTACTGGTAACACTTTCGTCTGCATCATAACAACATCACCAATAACTCGAAGGCACTTGTCAAGAGGTCGCTGCTACTTCGGTACTGAGCGACTAACTCATATCGGTGACAGCTGCCCGGCCTAGACAAATCTGTCACATTCAAACTGTTTCCTGCTGGTTTCAGGATGCATAATTCAGGCAAAGCTGTCAAAACTGGGTAATATGAACCCGCTAATTACTCCCCACCCAGGGGTGTTAGCCAATTTGTCAGAAAGGTACAGGGGAAGTGAGCATCCTCCCATAAATCTGATACCTCCATTTCCCTCCCCAGGGGCTAGGGCACAAAGACCAGGCATTTAACACGATTTAAAAATATTTAACAAGATTAACAAAACCCCGACATGGCTGGTGGACATGGAAACCTTTGGCTTATCCAGTGTCTAATGTGATTGTGTCTGTGAATAACCAGTGCATTGTGTCTGTGAATAACCAGTATGGAGTTATAATTGTGTATACAAATTTTAATAATACAAATATATAGTATTTGATATAGCATCACATCCACAATTGTTTGTGGTGCTTCACAACATATTACTATTAAAATGCATAAAAGGGTAAATTTTATACACTAAGGAGAATACTAATATTTTAAAATAAGTAATAAAATAGATGTGTTTGTATATAAATAACTAAAATTAATACAGTATTAAATAACACATTTGTAAAAATTAGGAAGTATATAAATCAATAAATTACCTATTATGTATAATCATAAAATACATAATAATAATCAATCTAGCAAATAATACCATAATAATTGATTGGATTGTGTTTGTGTGTAACCAACGACATGTTTGCATATATGTGTATTGTGTAACCAATGTGACTATCTGTGTGTAACCAATGTGACTGTATTTGTGTGTAACAAATGTGACTGTATTTGTGTGTAACAAATGTGGTCTACTGAGGAATTTGTTTTTCTTAATATATTCCCATGGCTAGCATTTAGATAATTAGCACATTGTTTATTCCATTCAATTAGTCATGCGAGAGAATTAATAGTTTTATACATATCTAACCTATGCTGTTCCTTCACTTATACAAACTCCATAATTAAACCTTCATTACACAATCAGATTTTCCATCTGCATACATTTTCAGCGACAAAGATACTGCAAGATAGTATGGTGTCATAGAGATAATTATATGATCTATTCAACTATCTGTTAAAAGAAACATCTTAAACATTTAGCTCAAAAGCTGTTTCAATTTTATTTTGTTGCAACATGAAAATTAAAAAAAGGATGTTACACCAAAGTTAATTTAGCAACTATAATTACATATGTCATATTACCATTTTCCACAAATTGTGACACATAAACATTTGATACAAATTACATTGATATACAATGATTCCATAGGAGAAAAAGTTGCATAAAATGTATCCATTGAGGCTTAAAGGGAATAAAAACACCCAGTGCTTGAATTTGTACTATATTATTACATCCTAATATTTAAAGCCATACCCACCAAGCAAAAAAAAAGAATTAGAAATATCAATGCTGCCACCTACCATACATTCCTGTCACTATATGACCTGTGGGTCTTCCAGCTCGTTAGATTTTCATTATCTGCCAATGATTAAAGGCTACGCCCCTCTCCTGGTCATCACAAGATGGGGTAACCAGGGGCACAGGGGACCAAAGCCCTAGTTTCCTGGCCACTTTGAAACTTGGGCTACTTTACCGAGTGGGAGGGCCATCCCCCTTTGATGTCCCCCTCTTGTCAGTTATCATCCCCTGGACAGCTGTCCCCCTGTCATTGGTCAGCTGTCCCCCTAAATAAGTCCTTCCAGGGTAATGCACCCCCCTTCATGGGACTCCACTTTCTGGCATTGATTAACATTCAGAGTCAGTGAAGCGCGACCAATTTTTTCCGGTCAGGTGAATCCATAATGTTGTGGGTAATGGCATGCTAACACATATCGTCACAATTTGTTAACTTTTGAAGATTAATATGGGCATTAGCGTCATGGAATGTGTCACATGAAATGTTCTAGTCAATAGTTGTCACAGAAACCCAGCAATGACCACACTGCAATGTGTATTATTATCTAGTATTATTTTACAATCTTCTGCATCTTCTATGACATATTATTATATCATGATGTTTCATTGGCTAAAGAAAATTACATACATAACGAAATTGATCACATGTTCTAGTTAAATGTTTGAATCACAGTTCTCCCAATGTTAAAGACTATGTAGACAAATTAATGTTCTCCCAAACTTTCATCATAAAATCAAGTGTGTGTGTGTGTTTTTGTTGTTTGTGTGTGTGTGTATGTGTGTGCGTGCATGCGTGGGTGCGTGCGTGCGGTACTAGTTCATAACTAAAAGTTAAAAGTAAAAAGTCACAGTTTTCAAACAGTTAACTTAAAATTGTGGCCTATCTGCAGAAGAAAAACATAAAACAAGAAATCCAAACTGTGAGTAAGAGGAACAGGAAATCATTATTTATTAGCAACTATCAGAACAACAAGTTGGCCTAGCCATGAAAGATAAATATTTGCTAGTTATTCTTAGAGTCGTTAAATATGATCTCTTCTGGTGCTGGTCTTTGATGTTTGGTGATTAGACGAGTTGTTAATTATGCTAATTAGTGTGCTGATTAATAACAAGGCACCTGTCTGCCCTGTCATCACCCCAAACCCCCTACCCGCTCCACCAACCCTCCCAACTGAAATGTTATACATACAATCTTGCCTCTGCTCTTCTGTCCAGTAGGCCAAAGTGAATCCTGGTCAGTTCTTTAGCTATCAGAGGAAAGACTGCATTAGGAACAAAGTAGGTCCAAAGAAAAAAATAAACAGATAAATATTAATAGGAAAGAAATGAATGGATAGAAAGTAACGTTTATATCGGTTATGATTTAATTTTATTTCCAACATCATAGAAGTATGTTTTTGTGATAAGGTGATATTAATTTTATTGAAAATAAATTGTGAAAAAAGGACTCACACACGCATGCGTCCACACATGCACACGCACACACACACACACACACACACACACTAGCTCTATTATAGTTAGATTTAAACATCAGCAGTGATAGTGATATTTATATATATATATATATATATATATATATATATATATATATATATATACACGAGCAGTCAATTTATTCTGATTATGATATAGCTGAGATAGTCTATCTGACAATGGTTCTTTTACAACGGTCTCTTCATGGTCCTTTTAACAAAGCTTAATTACTGCCCCAGCCGTAATCCTGTGGTTGACATTACTGCTTAGAATAGATGTGACCTTTCATGACAACATTTCTGTCATGGTGTCACCATCAAGAGCCTATATATAAATAAGCCTGCATGCACGCAGGCACACGTGCATGCACACACACACACAAGCACACTAACACACAACAGTTCATTCTAGGATATGATAAGGTGAATTACCAATGGACAACGTTGTCCCTTGTAGAAATCAGATTACAGTCGAGAGTGATCATAGATGTACGCTGTGAGGCCAAGTAATGTCTGGGACAGGGAGCGACTACTAACACGGAGATCCACGTTCCCACGAACGTGGGATAACACACTTCTCAACATGTCGGTTGCTACTGGTTGGTTACCCACAGAATACTCACTTTCATACTGGTGATAAACAAAAAAATATCTTAACCTGACATTTTATGTAATAGCTAACATTGTGGAACTTACTCACTGTAAAAGTCAGAAATAAAATAAAGCTTAATGTCACTGTCACTGAACAGTTTTATTGCATAACCTACTTAGATTCATAGTGATTCCATACCTGTGTTGACAACTTCTGCTTTACACAAGATTACAAGAATGCTAAATTATTTTGGTTTTGTTGCACAACAGAAGAATAAATGTTACCGTAATCAATACTTAAATGAAACCTGTCATTGTCTCATTGAATGGTTATGTCAAGTGCTAAAACTGCACCAGTGCGCACACACACGCACTCACGCACGCACGCACGCACGCACGCACGCACGCACGCACGCACGCACGCAAGCACATGCATGTACTCATTTACACGCAGAACAGTGTGTAGTCTGCAGAAATGAGGCCCTTCTATCAGACTTCTCAAAAGCAGTAACATTCATCAACAGTTGTCATAGCATCACGTTCACAACACCCGTCCACCTCATGACAACCTAAAATAAAGTCGCAAACAAGACAACTTGTTGCCGGCAGTGTACTTTCAATGTACACCCTCCCACAGCCAGTACCACACATGCAGTCTGGGGCATAATGCAACATTGAGCTTCAATAACTAAACAGAAAAGCAACATGTCTGACAACATCAAACCTCTCCCACTTCAAACCAGGTAAGTTGACTCTCAAAGGCGCTGGAAAGCCTGTGAACAGACCACAGATCATTACTCATCCCCACCACAAAGGCACTCGTGCCATTGATTTGACTGAAGAAAAGGTAACATGTGTAGAGGTAGCGGTGACTGTAGCGGCAGTAGCGGCGGCAGTAGCGTGGCAGTCCAACCTGTCTCCGTCAACCAGGGCCAATTCGGGCAGCGTCATACATCATGGGGCTTGTCTCTAGAAGCAATCAATGCTTGCCAACTATTAATTGGTCTGCCCATCAACTTGACAAAGTCGGATGTCTGGTTGTGGAAGCCCAGAACCTTCTCACAGTCTCTTCCGGTCTGTCCTTCTTTCCCAACATCCTCCCTCCCTCGTTTCCTCCCTCTGCACTCCATCCGTGATTGCTTCCATCATTCCTCTATCATTCCCTACTTTCTTCCACGATCCCTCTTTCCATGTCTCTCTCTATTCTTCTACCTCCTTGTGCCATCCCTTCTTCCCTCCATTTCTCCCTCCCATCATTGATTCCTGCCATCTCTCCCTTCTCTCCTTCCCCCATCCTGCACCCATCTTCCAACCCTATAATTCTTTCCACACTTCTATCTTCCCCAGCCATGTCCCGTCAATGAGGATGCCTCCCTAAAATGTGTCCTGACAGTCTGACAGATGTTGTAGATATCTCAAATAGCTGCCTACGACATATGTCAGAAGACATTACACAAAGTGAGGGTATCACTGGAGATTGCTAAGATTGCATACACCTGGGTATCAAACTATTCAGTCAGCCATTTTTAATATATGCAGCGGACAGACTCAATTGCAGAAAGAGAGCTCATTGGCTGGGCTGGGTATAAGGAGGGTCTTTGACCTTAAAAATTGTACAAAATGTGTTTACAGTTTATAAATTGTGATATACATTTATCTAAAACTGTAAAGCTTTCTAAAGTCTATCCTTCACTAAAATAAATAGGCAGATTTTCCCTCCCTGAAATTATGAAATTGTCTTCTTTATCCTATAGTCAGTCTTTATTCTGATACACAATTAACAAATACATGTACATTCGTTATGTAAATGTCACATCTATGATATTATTTATATTACAATATGCAATAGTCAACAGAAAAACCTAGTCTCTTTCTTTATACTATCCTATGCTACCATTTTCTCTGTTGAGAGAAAATATGTTCTTTTGCATATGCTAGTAATGCTACCATATTCCCTGGTGCCCTATATCCTACTGTTTCATATTCTGCCTCAGTAGGGGGCAACAATGGAAATAAATTACTTTCCCAATGCACAGATTGAACATGGCAACTACAATGTTGATACAATCTGGTGCTCGTGCAAATAACGGTCTACCCGAATAACAACAGAAAATAACAAGCATTATCTCCTCCCGCCTAGCTGCCGTCACAGCCTCCTGATAGACTATGTCTAGCTATGCACTGTGGCGGCCTTTAAACCTGTGACTGTGCCTCCACAGGTGTCCACTGTGTCTCTGCTGACACGACACGGGAAAGTTTGTTTTTACCATGGCTGTTTTGAACGTGTTTTTGTGACAGCGTTGATAAGACTATGACACATGCTGCGTTGACATCCTCATCTCTGCCGTCTGAGCCAATCACGCATATGACAGATTTGAAAGCGTGTTCAAAGGAAACAGTGGCATGTGTGGTTATGTGTCAAGATATTGTGCGAGATGAGCAAATAGCAATTGTCGCATTTTGCGTGATCAATATCTTCCTAAGAATTCATGGCAGTAATTGTTTTTCTGAAGAACTAACCCTAGGTTGGACAAAATGTGACAGTAGACTATAAAAGAAGAACAAAATAGTAACACGGCATTTTGATGATTAGAATGATGTTAATTAACGTGTTGTAAAGATGAGTGTTTACTTAGCAATTATTCTGATTATTAAATATGAACTTTTGTATTACAACATTCATGTTTGCTTTGATCAAAGTTACGACATTTTCATTAATAAATTCCAACAAACCAAAACGAAAAACTGAAGACAGAGTTTTTTGTGAACCCAGACAAAGTCTAACTGCTGAGAAAGAAAACTGGAACATTATAACTTGCAAAGACACAAACATGAATGGACTGATGGCTGTGTTTCTATCGTGTTTTGGTGAATAATCAAATGCCAGCTTTAACAGGTCTCAGTTGAAAATTATATTAATCAACAGCATATGGCCCATTTAAAAAGCCAAAATCGAAACCAAATGAATACTTAACAATCTCTGCCATATACTGTTCACAAGATAATGCTTCAGAGTGATTAACAACAATCAAAACGTGTCTCTATTATTACCGGGGGTGGGGGGGGGGGGGTAGGTGGGGGGCGGAGGGGGGACACAGAGCCCTGGATGCTGATTGACTGACAGGAAGAAAGCTACTCCAGTCTAAGTCCACATCTCAAGCCACATATTAGCTTTGTGGTCAAAGGTAAACATGAGTTGAATAAGCTCTTTACATATTAGTGCATGACCCAGTGAACTATAACACCACGCCCTAACCCCAATGCTAATTCCACCCAAGGCACCCGAAGATCAACTTAAGATTACAAGTACCTCAGGAACTCATCTTTTTCACATGTTGACAACTGCACTCGGAATGGGCGTATTCCACCCTGGTGGTGGCCCCAAACATATCGCGGTTGTCAACACCGCACCTGAACATGGGAAATTTGAGTCGCTAACAAGAACCTGTTAAAGTGAGAGCAATTGAAATCTTTTCATTCACGGTACAACCCCGGTACAAATCACCCCAGAGCTCGTGAATAGAAATGCCAAAAGCGATCCTGTCAACAGGGATATGTGCCACTTAAACCCTGGTCATTTCCTCACAATTCCCCCTGCTCTCTGTGATTAGAGGCGAACGCACAGAGGGACTGAGGCGAAAAGATAAGAACAAGTATCTCCTCGCTTCTAATTATATATCTCTAGACACAACAGCAAATACTGTTGGTCGCAAGAACTGTCATACGTTAAGGGGTAAGCAAAGTTCCCAATTACGGTATCAACCCTGTTTAGTAAATGGGGTGTTTTTACAAAAAAATAAAGAGGTAAAGTTTTTAAAATCCCTTTGAAGTTTGAGAATAGTCCTCGCAAAGGATTCTAAATTACTATCTTCAATGTTAAGGACTAGACATTAACTATTTAGTGTTCATGATGATTAGGGTTGTTTTGCCTAGCTGACTACAGTAATGGTCGCATGAGAAAAGTGTTAACTGAGTGTTCATTACACAAGATGCAATGTGTGCATTTTCTACTAGGACAAAGTGAAGACAACGAGTAAAAGGGTGAAACTCCTAAATAAGTGAATTCAGTTGTTCTTATATAATATTATGATTTTTTTTACACATGGGACATTCACAGTAGCACATTTCTGATTCCCCATGTGTTATTATAACTATGTTGTCAGTCTGCGAGACATAAATACAATTACATGTGGGCAACTTTGGAGATAACAATTTCTCCCAATAAATCTCAACATAAGAACAACCATGCATGACTGTTGCCAACCGTCCCTTAAAATAAGGAATATTCTGTACTTGCGAGATCAATATTGTTTATTTTATTATGGGAACAGGGGTCTGTCCCATATTTTTCTGTGGGGAACGTGGAAACCCTAGCATGCATGCGTGTGTGCTCACATGCTGCCACCTTGTGTGCAGTGAGTGCACTTGTTGTGTCGTCTCTGGCTTCACTCAGTCAGGGAAAAAACCAACTGCAGTATAAATAAATGCGAAGCCTAAAAACTTCTGCCGGGTGACACATTTGACAGACAAAGAGGGAAACCGAACTGACGACAACTGCCAAGTGTCACCGGCCAGGAGTCTGGGCTAGACTGGGACAAGGGAGAGTCATGCAAAGTGGACAGAAGACCCAGGGAAAAGGGGACGAGACAGGTGTCATGTGACAGGGAAGCGCCTCCCAGTCCCAGAGGGTTTTGACAGCTGCTTACAACTGATAGGGGTGACTGGGGCAACCCGCTCACCCTGCATTAGGAGTCTTGTCAACAAGTCAACACACACTTGCTTTTAATTTGCCAAGCTCGGTGTGTTTATCAAAACAGAGTGGGCGCCTCACTTTGATGTGTGGTTCAGTTGTGTAGGGTTTCACCCCACCCAATCCAACCCAGACAAAACCACCCACATACCCAGTAAGCAGCCCATCCACCCATAAACATACCCAAACCCAACTACCCACCCAACCCAATTACAAACCTAGCAAACCACCCATCCACAAACAAACGCCTGCCTACCAAACCCAGTTACCTATCCACTTATCCCCCAGCTAACACAACCCCCCAACCCCCCCCATACACAACACCCAACCCCTCCACACCCAACTCATCGAAATACCCAACCTACCCACCATACCCTACCGAATAGTGAAATAAATTTCGATTATTTCTCATTTTTGTTAATGATGAGCAGATGTCTGCGTACTATCCCACCACCTACCCACACCATAGCAGGACACAAATAAATAAAAAAAAGTTGAACTCAAACCTTCCTTGGCCGCTGGAGTTTAATTCTCTACGTGGCATTCTAGTTCTATTTTGCTAACACAAACGCTACTGAACATGTCCCTTACCTGAGAAATGTTCGGAACCAACAATAATAGCCAACTCAATAATTACAAACAATACTGCGATGCACATCACCATTAAACACGACACAAATTAAACTACCCCGCTAGCCCAATGAATAACCGTGTCTACCTGGGTACATCAATATACACACCCCTCTCTTTCCCCGACGCTGACAGAATGAAATGACTCTCAGAGACATCACAGGTGACAGACGAGAATAACAGAGCCTGTTACATGAAGAATTCATGTCACGTCTAGTATACCTTTTTTTACAATACCCATTTCAGTTCACGGGTCATTAAATATTCTCAGATGCAGCAATGAAATGAGAACATCGATCTTAATTATAAAAATCCTCCAGTCATAGACCGAGCGATTCAATTTGGTCCAACAATAAACGATTTTCACGAAAATTGCTCTCTCACTTCCACACAATGGCATAAAAATACAGAGGAAATGATTACCGGCTTTACGCTGTGTTACCAAAGTATTTTATCCACTTATATATACACTGTGTCATCATGGAACCCACAAAAATAAGAAAAAAAACCAGCTGAATTCTGAACTTTATATTCAACTGTTCACCGCAATGCCATTTATACCTGGCAGCTCAGTGAAGGTAATGATCAGACTTGACACCAGGTGGCCGACTCTAAAAGTTCGATTGACAGCAACTGCATTATTTGTCACCTAGGTGGCCTCCCATTTGGTCCCTCCCACTGTCGTCAATCAAACGATGTCTATGATAGATGCGCAATGTATTCCAACCATGTAGAGGCTGGCGAACAGGGAGTATTTAAAACGGTGTAACCTTCAATGGATCCGAGCATTTGGTCGAATGATAAAGTGTTTATGTTTAACAAAGTGTTCTGACACCTGTTACCTGGGCAGCTGGTACAATGGACACACTTCATCACTTGTTGTCTAACACTTCTGCCCGTCTCTCGAGGCAATCTTTCCGACATACATCACCTTTCCCCTGACACAGAATGGCGAGGTCTTTCATCTGCACAATTTGATTTTCACTGCAGCAATTGGAAGCAATAACGTTTATGTTCGACGAAGTGGTTTGGTTAAGTAGTTGTGTCAGACTATTGATCTACTACATGACTGGGTCGTGTCCGCAGGAACTTTGAAGTGGTCCATTTGAAATACAAGATACCTGTTAGACTTCAAAATACAAAGCAGAACAATCTTTATAAATTTTAGTTTAAATTGTTGAAAATTAGTAAGACTTTTTGCAAGATTTGTATAGTTAATATAAGTTATAAACAACAATAAACAACACATTATTTTACACCCTTCTGACGTAACTAATCGTCAAAAAACACTTCAATTTCTATGAAGTTCTAAAATGATACATGTTAATGTACATAATGTTCTAAATAAATTATGGAAACATTTTATTTGCTACCCAAATGTAACATTAATAAATTCAGTTTGAAAAACATGACAAGAGACACAATGCAATACATTGCAACTGTACAGAAAAAGTAATATCACACCCAAAATGTTTCAAGTGTTTCTCACAAGTGGCCTGTAAAGGTGTAATTTGTTTTCGGGCAAATAACAAACGACTTAACTTGGCCAATCATTTCCCTACCCATGTTGTGGTCACAATGTCTGACAGCCTTGCACGGTTTGTGGTTGTTTATGTCTTCAAAGTTCACAAGTTGACACATAAATCATGTCAAACCGCCAAGATTTACAACTGCTTATTCACACTGACACAGATATTTTTTATGTACTTCCCATTCAAACATCAATTTGTCTAGGCGACTAATAAATCTCACTTGTTTCAGAAATGTGAGAAACTTTTTGTTGCGATTTCTTTATGCATTATTCAAGCAATAATTCCAGTCTCCGGTAACAAAGGCATCTACAGATAACGCAATCAATTCACAGACACACGGTATTAAAATACAGAAGCACTCTGCAAACGCATATCTAAAATACATAAACAGACCAGACTAATTCAATTATATAACACTCAAGCAGTATCAGGAGATCATAAATTGTACCATAATTTCACACGATGCAAGACATCAAAATTAATAATTTGACTTATGAGTTTTCAGTCATTTACTGATTGAGACCGAGACATAAATTATGCATCATGGTAAGTCAATAAATGTTTGATTTACTTTTACAATTAAATTAAGTGCATTTAACAAAATACTATTAACATACTTTGTGAGACCATAGCAATCAAGACCAGCCGACCGGTCATCTCCACTAGAATAATGACTCATAATGTGTAGTACTTAGGAATAATTAATTAGCTCTGCCAACTAATTGCACTTTCAATTATAGCTAGCTTATCTCCAAAACCGAAACCAATTTATGCTTCATAAGACTCAATTTATTTAATACGCATGCACACATATATTTTTTAGGTAATTTTTTATAACACACACACATATATATATACATTTAAATATATACATTTTTAATTTTTACTTATGACATTTTATCCTGAAACCACTCTTATATAACTGTTGCAATGTAACATTTATGTGTTACACCAGGGAAAATTTAGTTTTAGCATGATGCACTATAAGGATTAACTAATCATTTGAATTACATCTTTTGTATCTTTCTGTAATTCCGGGTGAACATTGTGTCACCTTGCTGCATAAAATGGATAATTCATATTTAGGCAAATTGAACCGACTCTGACAGTTCAACCCTGGCGCAGGCAGTGACAACCCCTGCAGTCTCCACCTGGTGAGTGATATTACCACCCAGGGTTTGTGACAAGCCCCCACCATCCCCTCATTCCACACATGAAGCCTCTCCCCACCAGGCACTGGCCAGCCAGGTGAACCCTTTTTCCGTCCATACCAGGGTGGTCCTTCACCTGGAGAAGTGAACCCTACCCACCCCATCAGACACTTCCCCCAACACCCGACGCAGTGCCTGACATTGGCTGGCTTCAATACCCTTGCCCCAGGGCGGACCACTTCTAACATGCGGTTTGCTGTCATTGCTGGTTTGCACCTAGTAATACACATGTCAATGCTCGAGAATCAAGGCATTCTGTGGCAACTTGTAAAGGTGGTTTCGCCCTAATTAGAAACATTTGGCAAATTAGAGCAATTACCCGGCGCATTACAGAGAGATTAAAGCCTACTGACCACATGGAAGGTGTTCCTGTGATCTCGAGCCAAGGGTTACACTCTAGCTGGCACCAAAGTTACGCCCCAACATTTGGGTTCAGCAAATCGCTGCCTGAACCCATTAAAAGGGAAGAGTTTGGGAGGGCAGTGCCCACTTTCAAAGTGACACCCTCTGGGAAAAACTTGACGCCCCGAGATTCACCGGAAATGAGTGGGTGGGGGAAGTGGGTGATGAAAAAACTTGGGTTCACGACAAAGGATTACACAGACAAAGTTCAAGACCGATGTGTTTAAGCAGGTTCTACAACATACCTGAGATTCCTCTCAACAAACATTTATAGGCAACTGTTTGATACAACACAGACTGACAATGGAACGTGGCGTAGTTCTTAGTACTTTTACTTCTATCCAACTTGTTTATCTGAAATATGTAATGTTTATCTTTGGTATTGCTCCTACCCTATGTAATATATACCTGGGTAGACCCGATACACTAATGTAGAATTTCTCTTAGACTGAGAGCTAGATGGAATTAACCAAAGTATTATTTACATGTATACATAGGTGGACAGAAATATTGACAAGGAAAAACTCAGAATAAAGTCAGTTTTGGCAAGGGAAAATCACAAAAATATAAAGTTACAATGGTGTTTCATAAAATTTTATTTGAAGCTTAAATGTGAAATGTTTTCTTATTAGATAATCTTGCAAATTTTTAGATACCTGAACACAAGAGAGTCCTGTCCGATGACTAAAATTTATATTTTGAAGAAACAGACACATTTTTCTGTCAACCAATTATTAGCTTAAGTTAATTTATAATGGATTTTATTTATCAAAATGATGCACTGTATGATGTTGTTATACATCATTTTGAAGATAAATATCCGACATAAAAATATTTACTATTTCAATTTAACAGTATATTGCGAATTTAAAGAACAAGATATGGTATTATGAAATTTTAGTGGTTTAGTGGTTACATTCTGTGAGATTTTTTCTGTGACTTTTTCCTATGACTTTAGCTTCTACAGGGACACATTCAAATTACAAACCTAGAAAGACACACATTATGTGACAAATTAATTATATTTTTTAGAATTGTTTTCACAAGTTCAGTTCAGTTTTGACATATTGAAACAAAGAAGAACAAAATACCTTATTGATATTATGTTCTTTAAAACATTAGGAAATGCCACACTAATCTTGTTCCAAACGTCAAGTACTGCCTAACATGATACTCTCAGAAAGGATGGATTAATATTTAGCATAAGCAAAGTTAGCGAACATCCATCAACATGAAATTTTTTGCAAGGTATTTTTCAAGTGGTTTTAATTTTTATGTCAAATATGCATGCCACAGCAATAACATGCATTTGTTTTTCATCAACACTTCTCTCCAGCTTAACATTCCTTATCGTCAAAATGATCACATACGTGAAAAAGACACCACCAATTCTACAGCTCCAAGTGGCGGAGTGATTACACTTGAGACAAACCGACTAATTCAAGTTGAAGTTATCTACACCCATTTAGCCTCCAGCTATAACACCCTGCTGAGCACTGATACCTTCGAAGTGAGCAGGTTCAGGCAGAAAGCTCCATCTGGGATATCAACGAAATATCAACGAGATATCAACGAAATAACATTGGTATATTTACAATTGCAACATGATTAATTTTATTGATTATGGGTTAAATAGACACTTACTGGAGGGGATATACCTACCAGGTAAAACGACAAAACAACGACATTCATCCGTCTGCCAATTACACCTACATCCAACGAGGTCAGATCACAATTTTTCGGCCATTGTGAAGAATTGATATAACCATTTAATAAGGCGCCAACATCTTATTTATTTACACTTTAATGAGCTGCAAATAATTAAAACACTGATCGAGTAGGGTAACCCTCAAATATGTAATTTTTAATGTTTTACAATTCCTTGACCAGCAGCTCAAACTTGCTCGGTTTTCTGCACCTGATTTATCAATCGGGATTTAGGTACAGGATATGAAATAAAAGATCTGGATTCTCCTTAAATGGATGAAAGTTGGCATTTTATTACTCTGGCAGTTTATTATAAATGAAGGGATCTTTGGATGGCTGAACGCATTAATTAATGAAAGAATTAATTAACGACTTAATCAATTAATTAACAAATTAATATATCACTTTGAAATAGCTGCATATCTTCTTAGAACTAACACAATTTTGCAAATCATCATAACATAAAATAATTCTATATACTCATGATTTTGTTTTATTTAGAACAAAATTGAGTTTACCCCCAAACCTGTTTTACATCTACCCTGGTATCTATCTCTGGGAGGTGGGGGGGGGTAGAAGAGGGGTGATAACAACACTGGCCTGCTTCCCTGAGGACTGGAGGGTGGGGTAATCCTTATACAAACTGTGCTATTCCAGAAGGAATCACAAGAGTCTCTCAGACCCCTCCCCAAGTGTTGCAATCATGGGAACCTGAAGTATCTCTTAGAAGGAGACATTTCTGTTTAGAAGTAACTCAAGAGTATAACCAAATAAACAGATTATTTGACAAGTACCAGACTTCAACAAACATTCAAGAGCAATTAATTAGGGCAGAGAGTCTCACTCTACCCCCTTGGCCACTAAGTAGCTGATGATTGGTCTGTGGAGGGGGTTGTTTGGTCTGTGTAATGTTACACAACCACTTCACCCTAGGGGGTCAGGATTTCACCCCTCCTCAGCAGGGTCTGATAGAGCCAGTGAGATAACTGGTCAGTGTAAGCAGTGTCAGCTGTGATTACTGACCACTGTGACATCATCAAACTGCCCATTATGGCATCATCAGTCTTGTTAGTGTTTCTTGCTGGACTTGTAACAGTTTACTATGAGTCAAGTTTTAAAGATATCTGAAAGAAAACGAAAATCACTGATTCATTGCTTTGTGTATTTTACATAAATATGTAAACTAGAATGGTGGATGGAATACAGTACAAAACCCCATTCAGAAAACAAACACTGGCCAAAACCCCATTTGGATAAAGCCACAAACACAAAATGAGAATTATGGGCAAACCCCCACTGTAAAAAATATTTGTATAAAATAAAAAACACGATTTAAAATAATGCTGATATTTTTATTCAGGAAAAATAAAATGTATGGCTTCAATTTGGCCAAGTAGGGCGTTTATTGCACTTATTAACTTCTTTATTTCCTTGTATGTGTGGTTACTGGTTATGTCCGGGTGTTGTTTTCCAGCTGGGTATTATCTGTTTACTAAGTGAATGCCCAAATCACTAAGTCTGCATAGGAAAATACAAGGTAGGATATTTGTATAATTAGAACCCCCCTCTGACTCACAGATGATCCTCACGGGTGTAGCCCCTAGCAACATAAACCTTTGTGGAATGTAGCACTAATACTATAACCATTTTGGACGTAACTCGTCATAAACAAAACTCACATGGACAAAACAACACTGTAGTCATGCTTGCAACTGTGTCATCTGCAATCTAAAATAACTAAATAAAGGTAAGTTCTTATATAGCGCAGTATCCAATCCTCAGGATTGCTCGAAGCGCTTTACACTTTACTGTTATTTAAAATTATCCAGTCACCTAATAACATTATTGAATAGGGGAAATAACAATGATATATAATTCTAAAAAGAGTGGATTTTTCTCCTGTCCATACGTACAATTACTTTTGTGTTTTTTGGAACTAATAAGAAAAACAAACTATACTTGTACTACAATGCAAATATTACAACTTTGTTTGGCAGTTGCTGAAACAACGAAGGCTGACAGGTTACAAAGATCTAATTATAAACATTTTCCTGGCAATGTTGCAATAAGATCAGAATACAACTTCTAATGGATAATTGAGTTGATGGACCTAATTAGATATGCACAGTATATTAATTTTATTGGCATTGCTGATATTTAGTCTCCAAATCTGTTCATGCGGATAATCAAATAAAAATAACTGTGAATCTGATACAATTAATTTAGGGGGAGATAGGGAAACTGGCACTTCAGGGGCAAGGAGGCAGAACCCCCTCTGCAGCTGTCCCATCTGCCTACACTAATGAATTACCCTGGGAAATTAATTACCCATAATTTCATGTTGGACCAATTCTGGATGAAGACTATGACAGTGAATATGATGGCTTGAGCAGACAGACTCAGGAGCCTGGGGGGGCTTTTGTTGCACCCCCTGGGGCTCCACTCTGTGGGGGGAACAGCTGTAGGTAGATATAAAATGGCAGCCCATCGTACCCCAAACAAATCACCCTAGATCAAAGTATACTCTCCCTAGCCTAGGCTCAACCCATGCTCCAGATCAGCTATGAAACACTACGAAACAGATTATTTAAGCACATAATAGTAGGGTGGTAATAGATTCAAGTTTCACACAAAGTGTAAGTCTACTTATGTGTAATGTGCATGCATGTGAACATGCATGGCTGCATGATCGATGCATGCATGCTCGCATGCACATGTGCTTGCAGGTTGCAGATATTGTTGTGTGCTTGCTTGGTGAACCATTGAAAACAATGATAAACGAATCAAGAATCAGAACAGTTGTTTCACAATTGGATGAACTGGGCTGATATTGTATGTATCTATAATACGCTGGAAGACTTCAATAATTATGGAAGATGAAATTGTACACAGTAAAACAAACTTTGATTGTTATATCTGTAACACCAAATAAACAACATTCATTGCAATAATGCTCAAATTGACCAGATAGCGAAACTGTGACTGGAAACTGCATATAAAAATAAATAAATTCTGGTCCGATTTAAATAAATGTTTCACTACATCTGTAGTACTAATTCCGTGTGTAAATAGCCCAGTTTGTGCCAGATATGTAAATTTATTACCCAAATATGACTTATCAAAGTTTTACAAAATTGAAATACTGAAACATTTCCCAACAACTTCTTAAAATAAAATATTTGTTATTAATAATTTACCGATACTTGCTGCATATGAAATATTAATAAATTACTATACTATAAAATGTACAACTAATTACATGTCTATGGTAAACAAAACTGACATAACTTCGTTTTTCTTGAGTGCGTGCATTTTTCTTGCAATCATAACTGTCATCCCATCAGAATAATTAAGTTGGTTGTATATTTCAAATGCGTAATCGAATTGGTCAGTGTCAGTAGACATGGTCAAGATAAACAATTGTGTAGTGACGCAACGATGTATGACTTCTATATTAAGTTTTGGGAACGCAACTGAAGAGTCACAAAGACCACTGTCTGAACTTCACACCTTACAAAACAATCGGGTCACTAAAATCGTAAATTTTTCTGTATATGTGTGTGTATATATATATGTATATATATATACATATATGCACATGTATATATATATGTATATATATATACATATATATATATATATATACACCATATATATACACATATATATACATATATATATATATAAAATATATATGTATATATATTATATATATATATATGTATATATGTATGTATATATATATATATATATATATATATATATATATATATATACACATGTACATTTATGAAGGGCTGGAATTGATGTGTGTACAAATATTTGCACCTGGACATCACTGGACCTGTAACACTGCAGTGGTGTCTCCAGCCAGATTAGATCAAATCAATGGAAATAATTAGCAGGCTCATTGAATTACAACCAATTACAAACTACCCACATCCAATGCCTGACCACCCCTGACTGCCTCCAGAAACTACCTGACCACTTTTTGATGGTTTCACGCTTGACTGGTTCCATACCCTTCCTGTCAGAGCCACTACACCTGACTCACAGCTGTGCTCTGTGACAAATGTCAGACACAAATTCACTGATGCACGACCGCCTGGTGAACTCCTAACAAAGGCTGTCATTATGACACATTGGGTCACGCTTCACTGCACATCAAAATGTTGCTCTAAAATCTTACATGCATTGCTGCCATGAGAGCTTTATCAGACACATTTCCTAGAAACTAAATAATATTACGAAAACCTAAAGCAAAAGTGTTGAAAAGTACTAACTAAGACAACTTAAACTACTGGTAGTAAATGCAATGATTTCCTAATTAAAGTTATAACAAAAGAATACTATTAATTAGTTAACTGGTTAACTAGTTAACTATTAACTAGTAATACTACTAACTGAATTATCTAATAACCTTTTCATGCATTAACACTTACAATACCCCCCCCCCATATGATAAATAAAGCTTTCCCTACCTTAAACTGTTCTAACTGCCGTAAAATGTGTCTGAAAAATGTACCTTTATCATGTACCTCCAATTAGGTTTCCATAAGTCCTCATTAACTAATTGCTAGGGAGGTTTTTAAACATTTTGTAATGATTAATCTGATGTGATTTCTTGTTTTGTTTTTATATAAGAATGCTGGGAATGCAACACCTTTCCCCACATTAACAATTAATTTGTTTACCTAGATACACCTGATTGTGTACCAAAGCACCAAAGACACTGTTTTCTGGCAAATCAAGACTTCATTCTAATTAGATATGTCATGTCAAACCCACTGTAAAGGACACCCATGTGAATAAAGATCTTATCTGCTTCAACAGAATTTCTCTAGACATCTTGGTGATGGAAAGAGACACACTAACAACTTGTCAGGAGAGATCAGCCCAAGTTGTTTGAACCACAAAGTCAACATGGGTAGATGACTAATTGCAGGTTGTCAGTGTGGCACTAGCCACTGTGGGCCTGTAGAACAGAGCAGTGTCTGCGGACAATACTCCAGCTGTTTGCTCCTCATCATCTTGACAACAACTGACAAGAAGAACGGCTCACTTTCTCTGTCCGACAGAATATTCAGTGTGGGCCTGTTTAACTCACACTAGTCATAATGACTGCTGACAATGAAACGCTGATGCTATAAAAACATCATCAGTTCTCAATGAAGGTGTTGACATCATATATGAGTTGGCAATTAAAGACTATCAGGACTGACGTTGGCCACATCCACATCTGTGACGAGGTGCTTCATGTGATTGTCAACTTTGTCAATACACTGTAGGACTAAAAGCATAAATGTGCATGCTGCAAATTTTAGACATCTTGTCTATGAATGACATATGGAATATAATTTTATTGTTCATGACATGATTTGGTTGGTTGTTTTGTAAGAAATTAACTTATTTCGGAACACAGTATTTGAAACGCATGACATTTTGACCCACCACAGTACGTGACCAAGACTCGAAGTTGATGGGTCAAAACCTAATAGGTTTCGTATACTAGGTTCCAAAGTGAGTTAATTTCTTACAAAACGTGCATGTAATAGTTGTAGAGATTAAATTTGGAGATGTGTGTATTTCAATAGTTTGTTCAGGCCGTGTATAATCTGAATAAATACTGTACTTATTCGTGACTGCAGGAGCTGCTGCTATGGCAATTGACAGGAAGAAAAACAATTACTGTTTCTGTATACGTGTCATAATGTAATGTAAAATTATACCAGTAATTAGTCATAATTACAATTACATAATAGGACCCAGTCTAATAAACAAATTGTTTGCATACTTCTCTCAAACAGTTGTAGCCCAAACAGGTGCATTTTAAATACCTTACAATGTACAATATGTGGAGTGTAGCTACATATATTTTGTATGACATTGTTTGAACTGGATTGGAATTTTTTTATTATATGTAAATAAGTTGCAAATATTTGTGTGATATATCACAAATAATGTAATGTTATTAGATATTTGATATATATTTTATGTCATGTACGAGTAATGTTGTTACTTTTATGTTTTTGCTTGTTTTTAAATAAGTGCTTCCTCATAACATGTACATAAACAAATTACAATCAATGAAGGATAAGCAGGAAGGTTTGGTTTTTGCAAAGCAAATACATTCACATTTCAACACAAACCATCGCATCACCAATGATGAAGAAACAAAGTAAATCTACATTTACTACTACTAATAACAACAAAGGCCTATTCCAAGATGCACCTAATTTCAACATTGATTGTTTATTTATTATCAACAATGTTAAGAATTTTTTAATTAACACATACACATACTGATACTGAAACATTACAATGAATACATTGAATATAATACAGAACGCAATATTTCTCATGTGTCTTTGTGACAAATAGTTAATTACAATATGCAATAAACAGTATACAAATATTCCAAATCAGCGACATTCCTATGCATGTTTACTAAAGTTTGCTTCAATTTCAAGAACTCATTGTACAAAGGCTTTCTAAAATCATATTTTGAATACAAAGTTTGTGATATTAACCCATTTGTGGGACACTACAATATCATTACACAAATCAGGATATCTTTGAGAACTTTAAAGTAAATACATTTCCCTAACATTTCGCAGACGGATGTGTGAGAATTTATTTCTGCCTAGCAGATCGGAAACATGCAAGCTGACATCCCCAAGCAGCTGTTTATCAGTAGGAAGGCATCCATTTCTGGCGGACAGCGAACATCTCCTGCCATCAAATCCCTATTAATTGCCAGAGCATACATTGGCTAACATACGTCTTTTCCAACAGTCGGAAACGTCATTTATAAATGTTGCTATGCTGGGAAGACGAAGAGGGAAGGTGGGAGTGACAAGTGGGAATCAGGGTTTGGCAGCTGGGAGATGGAGAGGGAAGGGAGGGAAAGAGGGAAATGGAGAGGTAGGATGTGTCTACTGATGACTTTTCAATATCTCTGTCTAAGTCAAACTGCCTCAGCATAGATAAAATCAGGTTTAGTGACACAAAACAGTTTGAAAATATAGCTCGCGGATTGTCCATAATCTCAGTGTTCAGTACAGTCTTCATACAATATTAGTGAGACTTTATTTCTAGACTACTTCCCTAGCCAAATGTCTCGTCTTTATATCTATACCCAATTGACAAAACAACTTTATAACAAACGCTTGAGAAGCTAAATAAACAACACAACAGCCACCTTAGGCAGCCAGCATATAAGTTCACAAATAAGTACATAAATAAGCACACACATATACAAATTAAGCAATTACTCTCAGTTGAATAACATGTTCCATTTTCCGTCTCGCATACTAATGCTTAGACAACTGACTGTCTAGACTTGTTGAAACTTCATCTTTGGGATCCAGTTAAATGGGGCAGGGACTGAAAGAGAGGGCTAAGGCCTGCCCCTATCCCTAATCCCTTGTGAACACTGATAACCATCTGCCCCAGTAGGCAGAACTGCCCCATCCAAATGAAACCCTTCAACCACAAGTCAATGAATACACATCATATTTGACCAGATTCCTCTGCAGTGTTTCTTAGTGCCACAGGCAAATATACAATCAAGGGGTGGATACACAGAGATGGGGTTCATCCTCTACCCTGTTATGCAATAGAGAATACACACCCAATAGCTTCCCTATTGGGCACATCTAGAAACTGCAAAACTGCTCTGATGATCAGAAACAATAACTTGTTTAAAGTGCTTTGAGTAGTCCCAAAGACTGGACATTGTGCTAGGAACTTACCTTCAACCTTACTCCACCCTTGGCCTTGGAGCAATAAACAAACAATATCAACAGTGAAAATTAAGGCAGCGTCATAAAATCTTGTATCACACAATTAAATTGACACCATCAGGAAAATGTATCACCATTCCATTCTTTCAGGTAAGAGATTTATTATTTAATTAGAAGAGCCTAGCTTTTAGTTTTGTTTTATTAAATCTAAATAACTATTGATTTTATAAAGAAATGTACTACCAAATTGATAGGGCAGAAGAAAATCATCCAAATAACCATAGACAGAGGCAAACTGACATCTGCAGCTTGGAGAAGATAAACTTACATCGAGCACTCTGAAATTAGAATACTATTTTAAAGAATTAACAAATATAAACCAATACCTCTAAATCTTCCATATGAGACAGTGTATACAAGCTACCTTTATGACCCCACTGTTATGAAAAGCTAAGAGTGACTTAGTACTGGAGATATTTCACAAAGCTATGTTAGCTTAAATGGATTGGTGCTAATAACATACCACTTCAGATAACTCTCCCGTGAGTTACTGGTGCGGTGTCATTAGTTTTTTCTGCTTACATGTGGTACAGTATATAGAATGTTTCATACAAGTACGTATCCTGTGAAATATACTCACCTAACATACTTCATAGATTAATTTATCTAATAAATATTTTCTTTTTATGTCACCGTTGCAAACATTCTCAGATATGGCAGCTTGGTGGTAGTTTTAATCTAATCTATTAATGCATTAACTTGGAGTGCTGTAGCAGTACTTTATCCGAGGTGTGTGGCTAACATCTCTTAATTTAAGGTTTGAACTGGTACAATATGTGTAAAAGCCACAAATTTGATTTCAATAATTATTGGCATAAAAATTCAGATGATTTTTAGATAATTCTTCTTGGATGTTGTATATATGCTATCTTTCATAATGATGTAACAAACATATAATGATAATAATGATCTAAAAATACAACTTCGCTTGTCTGTACAATAATTTACTAGTACTACTAATACATTTCAAAACATATATATATATATATATATATATATATATATATAATATATGTGTGTGTGTGTGTGTGTGTGTGTGTGTGTGTGTGTGTGTGTGTGTGTGTGTGTGTGTGTGTGTGTGTGTGTGTGTGTGTGTGTGTGTGTGTGTGTGTGTGTGTGTGTGTGTGTGTGTGTGTGTGTGTGTGTGTGTGTGTGTGTGTGTGTGTGTGTAAGTAACAAAAATAATTACAGTTGAATAGCGTGTGCTGATAGTCCTGCCAAAGGCAATGCATGCTGCACTTTGTCCGTTTTAACTAAGTTGTCGCTTGGACTACAAGTACCTCCCCCCGGTAGTAACAATTTCACTTGTCTGGTGGCATATCTAGTTGGCGTCTGCATGCGGCCAAGTGGAATTTTGAACACCGATATATAATATATTCTATATATTTTATAAATTATATTATACAGTTATCACTAAAGAAAACCAGTGGCCATCCGTCACATTGCCAGTATGATAACTGGTGAGACACGGATGCTATCTGTTGTTATCATTTATAATAATCTAGATAATGTTATGTAATTGCCTTGCACTACAAGGATGACCTCATTGTCAGCCTACTAGAAGGAGACAGTTCAGAAGATGAAAGGGAACCCAACCTAGATTGATGAAACAGTCGGCTTAATAACAGCACTACATCTAACCTTTGTACTTTTTTACCCAATTAAGTCTGCACATTTGCCGATCCTATCACATGAAGTGTTAACTTTGGCGAGAACATATTGATGTATCTCCTACTGCAAATACTCTTGTCTTGTATCTGTGTATTAAAGGACTGATTAAACGGCGAGATCCTTTCAGTCAGAACTATTTATAGTGTAAGATACGATGTGTTATGATTGATTGGCACACTTCCCATCATGCCATGCAAGATAGAATTATGAAGACATTTGGGGACATATCAGTTGATGTCCCCATTTATGGCAGATGGATAAAATTATGCTCCATTTGCAACCCAAAGACAGACGGATGTTAAATTATAATTGTTTTTAATGTTACATGATCTGTCAGTTTCTCTGAACAATGTAAACTATCACCTAATCTGTTTGGGAAATGTTTTGTAACATAACAATAACTGAAAACAATTGTAGCTTCATAAGCCCAAATGTCAGGTGTGAATACTTCTGGAATGTATTCTCTACATTGGTGCGTATGAAACACCTAGAGGATGTATGTTTTTTGCTATCATGTGACTATTGCAATAAAACATGTATTTTCCAATACATTTTGAACTCTTCTTGTGATCTGAGGTACACTGGAAATGCGTCTGGATTGAAAATATGTCTGACATCATTAACAAGCAGGTTACAGGGACCTGGGCTTATCACGCAGAGAAAACAGAAATCAACACCATAATTACTGAAACCAATCATACTGGCTAACTTGAAAGAGAAGTGTAGCAAAAACTGCTTATTAGTGAGTTGGATCTGTGAATGAGAAAATGACAGGTCAGTTGATTACGACATGCGATACAGCTATCGGTCTAAAACAAAAATTATCCATCTGCCAATAGCCCTTCCACCTGCCCAAGTGTTCTGGCACAGAAACATGAGAGATGCAGCCACGCATGACCAAATTCACTGCAGCGTGACGGATAACATGTCTCCAATATGGGGTAAAAGATGTCATGCCGTATAGTTTTTGACCACAGGTAACTGATGGCTTTGATAACAGCCTGCTTCCAGATTGTTGCGGCTGGATTTGAAAAAAATAATGACGTCTCTAATTTAGGGGTTGGATAATTAAAGTCACAAAATATGATTGATTGGCTCACTTCCCATCATGCCATGCAAGATAGAATTATGAAGACATTTGGGGACATATCAATGTAACACCACTTGGGATACACATGGAGGGAGAAATCTAAAATATTTCCAAGGCAGCCTGTGATGGAGTTGTAAAGTAGTAAGGAGTAATTTCAGGAATAAGGTATGTTTGGAAACTTTGGGTTTCACAATTTAGTTAACTATGGTCAACTTTACATTTTTTTTCTTCAAATTATGTTTATCTACACAAATAGGGTATCATTTTGAAGATGTGTGTGTGTGTGTGTGTGTGTGTGTGTGTGTGTGTGCGTGTGCGTGTGCGTGTGCGTGTGCGTGTGGTGTGTGTGTACTATATGGAAACAAACATGATATATATCATACCATTGCATGAACTGTGGGATCAAAGAGTGGTGTAGGCTACATGATGTTTTCAGGTAAATTCAACTTTCTAAAAAAACCTGGTTTGCCAGTATATTTTAACACAATTTTGGGTATTTATCATCTGCCTTTTGATAGCAACATTCAACAATAATTGCCAATTTAACTGTGTTCAAAAATCTGTCATGTTCTTTCATAGAAACCTCTTCAACAATATTTTGTCAAATTGATGTTAATTTACATCCCCTTTCAATCAATGTAATTCTTGCTGCTAAAAACGCATGCAGCTTTTGTACAAAGGCTTCCCAGCATGCAACAGTACAACACTGCTGAAAGATGACAATTGACAGACCATTTGAATATTGGTGGAGATGACCCCCAATGGAGATGACCCCTTGGAAAGGACCCCCAGCAGAGAAGTCATATGTCCCAACTGTTGCTGGATAGACCAAATGCTGTTCATTTCTCAATCCATCATATCCTTAAAAATGAACAAAAAACAAATGTATTATTTTATGTTTAGCATAATAATTTTTATTGTTCATAATCATAAATAAAAAATTCAATTTTCAGTATTATATTTAAGTGTTGTTCATAAATTAGTTAACAGCTGTACAAAATCAGATAGATCTTCAATAATGATGACAATAAAATGCAATATTTTGTATAAGATCAATTAATTCTACGAGGCAGTGTACAATTACAGCCCTAAATGGATCACAATATACAAATTAATATAAATAATTAAAAAATTCTAACAATGTCTAAACAAATCAATGGTCAAAAAAGAATTGACACCGAGAAAAATAAATACCCATGGAATAAAATAATAAAAATAATAAATTAAATTACTGTTATGTTAAACCATCCATGTCTTTCTATATGTACAGAATATGATGGAAACAGACAGTGCTGCATGTTACCATGGTACGGTCGGTGTCTGATAGTCTTTTGAATGTAATATCATGTGATATACCCCAGGGGTGGAATAAAGTATATTAATTACAGCATCTTGATCATCCCAATGTGAGCTAAATATGGCAACAAACCACAATTGCTAAGTATAATTTGACTGTTTTCTGCAATATTAAAATTGATTGCAATGCAGTGAATAAAACATACAATTTGGTTTGACATGATGTGAAACCATAGCTATTGTATATACAATAAAACATTATGTTATGACTTAAACAGTCATAAGCACATGACAGGTTTGCCAAAACCTGACCCTACTGACAGGTGCATACAACTTGCGTGCTATCTGTCAGGTCAGGGGGACAACGGACAAAGAGAAACACACACCTGCCACCTGGTGTGAGCAATGAACACCAAATGTGACTTGAGCTAGAAATGACATCCGACATGGGACAGATCTCTAACTAACATCCTGCTTCTTAAGATACAATTGAAGCGCATTCGTGCTGTTTTAAGATGGTAACCCATCCTGCCCCTGGCTATATCCTATGCTGCTTCCTTACACGTGGGAGTGTTCCGGGATGGCTTCCTGCCTCCCCTTCTTCCTCTACTCCTCCAATTCCGGTGGCTTCCACAGAACCCATTAGCCAGCCTCAGTTCTATTTCCTAATCCATCCCACAGTGCCCTGGGCAGGGAAGAAGCCCAGTACCCAGTATCCATCCTAATAAGCGAACAACCTGACTGTCATTAATTATGAATGTAGCCGCTCTTGTTTAAGCTCACCATGAAAACTCAGCCTTCCTTTGATGGGTTCTAATTCACTTTCCCATTCTCTCCCTGCCCAGGGGAAACCTTCTGGGATTACTTAATGGATTAGCAATAAGCTGGGGGGAGTTGTCCTTGCTGGTTGACAAGGACAGACTGGGGAATCAGCCAGCAGAGTTCTATAATTACTACCTCCATCTTCATAGATGCTGCATTTAGCGGCAACCTGAAATGTTTTCGTGTTCGACTCGGTTAATTATAATTTTTTCTTCCGGCGTAATTCTTTTTAAATAAAGTAATTCGTTATCGACACGTTTGACAGACAACGGCAAGTTAACATGGCCTGGGTAATTAGTGGGCTTTTAAATAATGTAAGTCTTAGTCATCGACACAGCGGGTTTTTGTGCGAGGTCTGCACTAATGACCTGTCAAGCTCGGTGCTCATCAAACACTTCCTCTACGTCAAACTCCTCCTCTGAAATGACACGTCTGTCTCGAGGACAAACGGCACACAAAAGACATGACCAATTTGCACTGATGACAAGGCACGCCAGGAAACCATGTAATGCAATGTTCTTTCTGGTTAAGATAAGCAAGGTGAGGCACTTGGCTGTTTTCTCCCCAATATTGCAGAAATTCCCACTGCTCAGCTGTCTAGTTGAACCTGGTTTCATGGTCACCCCAGTAATGTGTCCACCTTGTAAATAAGGTCACCCTAATTATTTCCATGTGTAGTCAAGTGTCAGAAGCTACTCAGGCCAGATTCATTCAGTCCCAAAGTTGACATTTACAGTGAGGTTCCATTGTGATTATGTGTTACACTGTGGTTAATTCATAGTTTAAAATTAAAGGTTTTGTTCACTTTGGGTGTTAAAAGCCATAAACTGATCTGAGACGACATATTGTGTTCCTTCTATTTATTAATCGACGTATTAGTAACATACTAGGTCAGATGTGACACTAGGTATTTGCTAAAGTCTAAGGTAAATCAATATACATATTCTTTGACAATTAGTCATCAATTAATTATATATATTTTACAATAGATTAAACATTTGTTTAAAATACATTGTAAACATTATTTCTATTTAATTTGGAAATTATGCACTTGTTATTATTATTTTTTGAAAACCAAATATAGTTTTGTTTTAAATTATAACACCAGTGTTGTAATTTAAAATGGTCTTAATCCCTTTTAATTTATCAACAGCAATGTGACCGTCCATGTTTAGGCCATTATAATAATACTAATATCATAATAATAAGTAGACTGATTGTGCACCATAAATCTAGACAAGATCATTCTCATGTGCTCAAATATTGCTATATAATGGATAAAACTAGCTATGTAACTTGTTTAATAATAATAAAAAGTAAATGAATTGCTAAAACCAAGGTGCATAAAACATCTAGACAAATACCACCGGTCTGTAGTATAAATGGATAAACATTATATAAAACATGACATAATATGTGCACCATAATAATTATATATAAGTTAAATAAACAATTATAGTAATTTCATTATACAGCATAACACAGTGTTGTTATATTTATGTTGTTACTTTTGACACAAATTCCTTTTTAACTGATCTGACTCACCAACGGTACTGTTTAATCTCCAGGTAAAAATTAATCAACACTTTCTATTTTGATTCCAGCCACAGTTTAGAAGTGAAACATCTGAATGTTTACGTGTAAGCTAAAGAACACCAAGGACCGTAGTTTCTTGTTGTGACCAAAACTGACACTACCACCTCTACTGAAGGTAACCATTATCAGGTGGCATGCCCTCCGTCTCCCAGGTGGGCTTCCTGCCCAGCCCCTGCCTCCATTCCGCCTTCCCCAGGGGAGACATTGGATGTTGCTCTACCAGGTGACAAACATAATCATCACCAGCAGCAAACATCAATTACTTCTGATTAACACGGAAACTGTTATGTCATCCTTATGGTCCCCTGCACAAAGGACCCTATCCTGTCATCCCTGACCACTTGGGAAGTCTCCCCAGCCCAGGAGTCCAATTAGTCGGGAAGAGAACCTGAGATTCTTCCTTTCTATATTGATGGTCAGCACAAAAGGTTCATCGATCGCTGACCACCAGACACGAACACCAATCACGGCTCAATCCTCATGGTCACTTCACCCTGTCTTCCATCAGTGAACTTCTGGACAGACATGGGATGATAATTGGAACCCCACAGGGGACACGGACAGGGAGACATTGGGGAGAGACTGGTGGGAAGACACTTGGAGCAGGGGAGGAGGTCCTTGGTTTGATGTCAAGAGCTCAATGACACTATGGTCAACACCACTGCCTCTGGCAGTCAGAGGCTGTTGTTTGGTCTCTGGAAGGAACCGATCTCTGGTGTCAGCATTGCAAGTGGCAGACATGATCTTGTAGGGAGTGAATTAATACATTAACAACTTCTTATTCCCCTTGATCCCTTGTTCAGGCTGCCTTTAGAGTTTTGGTCTTCCCCTTCTTCATCTAGCATCCTCATCGACTTGCCGTGCTCGTTTCGGCATTCTTTGTACATGCCCTGCCCACATGATGTATTTTCATTCCAGGCTCCTCTATCAATTCTCACCTTTCTCTACATATTCTTTTGACCAGTTGTTTTCTGCTAATACAATTTTAACAACTGCAGCTCTAAAAACACACAGCTGAGTTCCAAACCCCCACTTTCACATTTAGCACTTTCAACCTGTACATACATCTACACTCCTACACTCTCTGTCTCTCTGTCTCTCTGTGTCTCTCTGTCACTCTCTCTCTTGCTCTGTCTGTCTGTCTGTCTGTCTGTCTGTCTGTCTGTCTGTCTGTCTGTCTCTCTCTCTCTCTGTCTCTCTATGTCTTCTCTCTCTCTGTGTGTCTCTGTGTCTCTCTCTGTGTGTCTCTCTCTGCTGTCTCTGTCTCTCTGTCTCTCTGTCTCTCTGTCTCTCTCTGTATCTCTCTGTCTCTCTCTGTCTGTCTGTCTGTCTGTCTGTCTGTCTGTCTGTCTGTCTGTTTTCTGTCTGTGTCTCTTCTCTCTGTCTCTGTGTGTGTGTGTCTCTCTCTCTCTCTCTCTCTCTCTCTCTCTCTCTCTCTCTCTCTCTCTCTCTCTCTCTCTCTCTCTCTCTCTCTCTCTCTCTCTCTCTGTCTCTCTCTCTCTGTCTCTCTCTCTCTGTCTCTCTCTGTCTCTCTCTCTCTGTCTCTTCTGTCTCTCTGTCTCTCTGTCTCTCTGTCTCTCTGTCTCTGGCTTCTTCAACTCACACCAACAAATGCTTTACATCAATTGTGGAGGGGGGGAGGGTGGCATGGCCAAGAAACTACAAATATGCTTCAGTACAGTACCGACTTGATGGTGATTGTGCAAAGATGTCAGGCCCGAGCTCTCTATAGATTACTTCAAAAAACTATCACCATGACAACATATTATATATAATATAACAATACTACTTGGTAGGTCCCCTACCCCCTGTGGGTACATAAAAATATACACATGCTGACCAGTATCAATCACATAAACCGTTTCTTTACTAAGTAATAATCTACTTGGCATGCAATGAGTGGGACATTTACTGTGGATTATGCGCAAAATTAATTGAGGTTTACAACTTAAATTACTGCAATATGGTAGGAAAATTTGACCTGGTAGAAAATGTAGCTTACCAATGCCTTGGCAGCATTCACCCTGCAACTTCTGAGATTTGGTCACAGTACAGCTACTCCAGCAGATGGGAGACATCTGTGGTGACACAGAGTACCTACAAACACAAGTCACACAGGAAAAGAATAATACTAGTCTAGAGTCATATTTCAGTGGTCTAATGACATAAAAAAGCACGTTAAGTAAAAATAATATTATAATAAAATATTAATAATCATCATAAAATGTCAAAAGGACAACTGAGCCAAAACACGTAAAGAAACAGAATAATTGTCAACAGACTGAAATAGTTCCAAAATATGATAATTCTTATCAAGAGTCTTTAACATGATCTTTTTATAGAGACATTCACACTGTCACAATCTTGATCCATACTGTCACAACATTCATACTGTCACAATCTTGATCCATTTTTCCTGTCACTTACAACATTCATACTATCACAAGATTCATACTGTCACTTACAACATTCATTCTGTCACTTACAACATTCATACTGTCACAAGATCCATACTGTCACTTACAACATTCATTCTGTCACTTACAACATTCATACTGTTACAAGATCCATACTGTCACTTACAACATTCGTAATGTCACAAGATCCATACTGTCACTTACAACACTTCATACTGTCACAAGATCCA
Organism: Ridgeia piscesae; assembly: GCA_025642075.2. Taxonomy (NCBI): domain Eukaryota; kingdom Metazoa; phylum Annelida; class Polychaeta; order Sabellida; family Siboglinidae; genus Ridgeia; species Ridgeia piscesae. The sequence continues at coordinate 218,309 of JAODUO010000223.1, read as the reverse complement.
TACTGTCACTTACAACATCCATACTGTCATTTACAACTCATATTATCACAATATTCATACTGTCACTTACAACATTCATACTGTCACAAGATCCATACTGTCACTTACAACATCCATACTGTCATTTACAACACTCATATTATCACAAGATTCATACTGTCACTTACAACATTCATACTGTCACAAGATCCATACTGTCACTTACAAGATACATACTGTCATTTACAAGATACATACTGTCACTTACAACAGCCATACTGTCACTTACAACAGTCATACTGTCACTTACACATCCATACTGTCACTTACAGATCATACTGTCACTTATAAGATACATACTGTCACTTTACAACAGCCATACTGTCACTTACAACAGCCATACTGTCACTTACAACAACCACAGTGTCTCTTACAATACCAAACTGTCATTTACAACAGCCATACTGTCACTTACAACAACCAGTGTCACTTACAAAACCAAACTGTCACTTACAAAACCAAACTGTCACTTACAAAACCAAACTGTCACTTACAAAAGTCATACTGTCACAACAACCACAGTGTCACAACAACCATACTGTCACTTAGAGCAGTCATACTGTCACAACAACCACGGTGTCACAACAACCATACTGTCACTTACAAAAGTCATACTGTCACAACAACCACAGTGTCACAACAACCATACTGTCACTTACAAAAGTCATACTGTCACAACAACCAGTGTCACAACAACCATACTGTCACTTACAACAGTTATACTGTCACAACAACCATACTGTCACTTACAACAGTCATACTGTCACAACAACCATACTGTCACTTACAACAGTCATACTGTCACTTACAACAACCACAGTGTCATTTACAACAACCATACTGTCACTTACAACAGTCATACTGTCACTTACAACAACCACAGTGTCACAACCACACGGTCACTTACCACAACCACGTGTCACAACAACCATACTGTCACAACAGCCATACTGTCACAACAGCCATACTGTTACAACAGCCATACTGTCACTTACAAAAACCAAACGGTTACCTATGACAGCTTCTGATCACACGTTTTATTTAATTAATAAGCCAACTTGGCTAAATCATTTACCAATTCAAAATTACAAAAAAAGAACTGAACTTTGTTACAGAAGTTGCAACACAATGTCCAACATTTGGGGCTGTGTTAATTAACGAAGCATTCATCCGACATTCAACAGATGACAACAGGAATTGTCGCCATAGGTTGGTGGAAAATTAAACATCACCAAAGACAAAGTGACAACAAAGCAAAATCGTGAATCCGCATTATTGATTTATAAAATCCCCTTTTCAGCTGGCAGCTCATGAGAGAGTCGAGCCTGGCTAATTCTCCCACAGTGTCACCAGGGACCACATCAAAAACAACAGCGAGTGAAAAGAAATCCAGCAACTGCTGTGACATCTGCAGTATTGACAACTACACAGTGGATGACGTGATATTCTGTGACGTTTTTAACAGTTTTATCCATTTGTGACAAAAACTGCAGCGGCTAAAACCTGCATGAGACGACCTTAATTGTAAAACAGGAAGTGGTGTGGAGCATAAATCCAGGGATGTGAATATACAATTTTCATATGATCATATGATTAATCAGCACAGATGAATATGGCAAAGAAATTGACACAGTCCGAGTCTGACATTTTTCATGAATACTTGTGCAATTACTTTTCATTAATGTTATTTAAATGCATTGTTTTGTAGCCTGTTTTCTTTAAGACAAATTATATTCTATATGTGTATATATAAATTTGTATCTATATATATATATATATTGTGTGTGTGTGCACACGCGCATGTGTGTTTGATGTATGTGCTTATGTGTGAGTGTGTGCTTGCATGTGTGTATGCGTTTGTAAACACATTCCAAATATAAAATATATTTGTATATATAAATTTGTATATATATATATATATATTGTGTGTGTGTGTGTGTGTGTGTGTGTGAGTGTGTGAGTGTGTGTGCGTGTGCGTGTGTGCATGCATGTGTGTATGCGTTTGTAAACACATTCCAAATATAAAATACTATATATATTTAAATTTGTTGCTTACAAATTAATGTCCCATGGTGATAGAGGATGACTTTTTTACGTATAAATCTTGATGTAATCTGCAAAAGTTATAAATTGCACTACCTACTACACCCTATAGAATTATATAATTGAGAAAAAAAACCAGAGCATTGTATGATAAATGGTTTAACTGTCAAATGTACCAAACAGCTATAGCAGCATTAAAAAGTAGCTATAATAGAAAGTAGCCATAATGGGAAGTATCCGTTATTAGGGGAAGATACCACTTTGATAAATGGTTTTGTAAATTTTGGAAATGCCCCCTTTCACCACAGTGGGAGCCCTAGGGTGCTGTAACAATACTGCAGCTAAAAACAGCTTGACAATAGTGAGCCATAAAAAAGCTTTCTCCATGAATTATGCCACAGCCAACAATTGTTCAGTTTCCTCCTGCTGAAAACATTTGCTCATTTCTTCCACCAAGAGATTTATGCTTTGCTAGACAAATGATTTATTATTTCATCTTAACCTGCTGTGGGGTTAGTCAACAACCTGTTTATATTGATCAGGATATGTTACCTGATAATGTTAAACTGGAACTGGGGAAATATCATCTTCTTCCATTGTGTTATTTATTTGTATAATTTACAGTTACAGATATACAAGAAAGTTAGTTTCTGACATGTTATACCACATAGCCCAATATCCAGTCATCAGGAATGCTGCAAGTGTTTTGTAAACACTTCATTTCCCAGGTAGATTTGTTAACTATCTGTTACCAACGTTATCAAACATTATCTTTTCCTGGTCACGGTTGTCTAAGAATGTAACACAATAACTGACACAAAATATATTGGAAATATATATATTATATGTATGTAATATTATATATATATATATATGTATACATATATATATACATATGTATACACATATATATGTATACATATATATATATATACTGTATATATATATATATATATATATATATATATATAAAATGTTCATGCATGTAATTACAGCTTTATCAATCCACACCTGTCTATTGATTGCGGGCTGCATGCTTCAGAAAGTATCAACACAGATTAGTAATGAAATCTTGCAAAAGGTGACATAACACCACAGAATTCCTTTAATTAATTCCCTTTTAAAATTGAAGTAGTGTTTTTATCTAGTTGTTGTTTATTTAGTTTGGTCTTTGCTTTTAAACATGATGAACCAAAAAACCAAGTTGTACTAACTTATTTTATGAAATTATACACGGTGGTGTGGTTTTACAGCCTTGTTCTCTATAATAGTATTAACCCTCTGAAGTTGGTTGGTTTCATTACCAAGGTTGCTTTCATTTGTCATGATCTACACTGACCCATTGCCATTGTCATTGTCATTGCCATTGCCATTGGCAGTGCCATTGCCATTGCCAGTGGTGGCAGTTTATATACATGTGGATGTTTTAACTCAGTTCACATAGGCCTACCACATTATGTAAGGTTGTCTGGTATTATAGTCATATATATACATATTAAAAACAATTATCATAAATGTGGGAACTGGTCTGGGGGTAAGGTGTGGCAGATATATGGTTTTGCCCTCCCGTCAGTAAATCAGTTAGGATGAGTCATCAGACAGCAGCGAAAGTTTGGCCACAGCACACACGGCGACACACGCACACACAAATGGCGAAATGCGTGCGAAAACACTGTCATTTTTTATTTAAGGATATTTGCGAAAAATGTGACAGAGCAGGGATGCGTTGACATTTTGGTAACGGGCACGGCACACACAATTTTTCGGGTAGAATAGCAACAGGCGAGATTTTAGGGCAATGCGGCACAAATTTTTTAACAGTATTCTAAATAAACTTATTTCCCGGCAATCATCAGGTCCCCTTGACCTTGTTGGCACTTATCATTGTGCAGAATTCGGACACACCTCAATTTTGCCATTATAACTGTATATTTGCCTATATTGGATACCTCACACAAACTCTAATCCTAAACATGATCAATCAGCATTCCCAGGTATATTTATGTTTTAGAAATATTGCATTTTGAAACCCAAATTATGCCCCGATTTGTGCCAGTCGCAAGCGCAGCGATGCACGTGTCACTGCGTCGTTCACATGGAATTAGCGATAAACAGTTTCTGAGTCTGGGTATACCAGTTTTGTTTATGCCGAACGCTCTGTCTTTTCGACCTCAAAAGTCTGCTAAGACGCGCTGTTTATAAAACATAAATATGCGCAAGATGATGATAAGTGATTGAATTAACAAAATCAAATATCAAATGTTGGCAAAGATACAGTTATAATGGCATCATTGAGGTGGGTCTGAATTCTGCATAAGTGCCCACTCGTTTGGTACAGTATATTCAGAGATACTCGTGATACCGACATAATTAATCTGGACGAATTCCTTGCTGACAGTGTCAAATTGTTGTTAAACTCGCACCCTCGACCTCGTCAACGTCTCCGGCCACAGCAACATGGCGTCCAGGTTTCCTTTGTTTCTCGCCTCCCGATTTAGGCCCAAATCCTCCCAAGTGTGTCACGTGTCACACGTGTTCGCTCCCGCTATCTTAGTGAAAAAACTGCATTGTTTGTTGCCTATGACGTCGCAGTTACTTCTGTTTAACAATATTGGTTTTTGCAGCTCTGGTTTCCATCACTGGATGTTATAGGCAATCAGACGCCGCATTGTAAGCGTAGAACCTTTACCTACTTTGGCTGTCTTGTATTTCAATCTGGTTGTATAATATAAGTTGAAATTTACGGAACCACTACCATCATTGGGACGTATTGCACACGCCAGGCTGCCATAGGAAACAAAGGTCAGTCCGACATAGGGGAAGTTGGGATAACTCGTACTGTCAGATAAATAGGCCCATCTTCACAACAAGGGGATCGTTGAGCTGCACTGCGCTGCGCTGCGCTGCGTTAGCACTGGCTGCCCGTGTCCGCAAACCGTGGAAGTGAGCGGAGTCGAACTATAAAATTATATCAATTGACTTCGCCAGTAGCTACTGCGTAAACCGTGGGAACAGCGCAAATACCCGCCCCAATTTGAAAAATGGTGGGAATCCCAATATAACGATCAATTCGCATCCGAAACATTGCATGTAACACGAGCAACGTGTGGCTTAAATCACCCAAAATTATATCACACGACCGGAAGCCGACCACACTCCTCGTCGGCGATTTCAGTGGAGTTTTGTTTTATTAAAACTATTTGCATTGGGTAATGACAGCGGGTACTGATGTAATCAGCGGCAGCGACCCCTGGCGCGCGATGATGAGGTCCACGCAATTGCCACGAGTTGGGTAAAACTTCAGAGAACCTCGTAAAAATAATCTTTTTGTATTCCTATCTGTAGGGCCTACATGAAGAAACCCTATCACGTGAAGACATGCAGTCAGTTGTAACTGCACTAAGATACACTACCCACCCAAACTCGATCTACTAGGTTAGGTCGGCTTTGTTCTAAATTACACGTTCGGTTCACCACAAATCTGTAGCGTTTTCTGAGGGAACATTTTCTGGGCCAGGCTAACTGGAATTTTGACTTTACGGTAGCCGACTCGATAGCACAGCATATAGCATTTGTGGATAAACACATCCAGTAGGTACACTGTAGTAGCATAAATAACAAAATCTATGTGTTGTAAATTCGAATTTATAACTTAAAATTAAGTACTGCATAGGACCAACATGAATTGCGCATGTGAGCAACGAAATCAAAGTATATATATATATATATAAGTTAGGCCCCTTATAACATTGATAATAATGCCGTTCATTTACACTATGCACACGCTGGTGGTACGTTTCACCCACCAATATATATATATTATGTTAATTATATACAGTAAATGCCTGCTACCCAAGGCTCTGGCAGTAGTCCGATTCGAAGTCAACTTTGCTAAATTCCGTTTTACGTCAGTTTGAACCAGACGCCCTATTTACGGTAGCGAAACGGAAATGACGTACGCCGTAACTGTCGCCTCGCGCCATTTCCGCCCACTGCTTTGAGAGCAGAAGTAACTAATCATACGACGTCTTTTTGGAGTAACCCGGACTACGACAGCGCAGTGTACGCAGCAAACGACAGAGGCAAACATTCAGAACTCGTGGAACGACCAATGCTATAATCGACATCGTAAGTTAACCGGTTATTTACATTTTATTAACTCAAAATCATCATCGCAAGTCGTTGAACTGCGCGTTGCACTGCGCTACTGTACTCCTGGATGGTCGTTTTCAGCAAACCGTGGAAGTGAACTATAAAATTATAACAATTGACTTTGCCAGTCACTACTGCGTCAGCCGTGGGAACAGCGCAAACACTAGCCCAAGTTTAAAGACGGATACACGACTGGTGGTAATACCAATGTCAATATAATGACCCATTTAGTTCACGTCCTAAACACTACATGTAAGTGATGTAACATGAGCAGCTTGTGGCTGAAATCAGCCAAAATATTATATCACATATATCGCCCGATGCCGAACACACTCTTCGTAGGGGGATTTCGTTGGCTGACATTAAAAGAGGAGAGGGATAGAGAGACACTGGGGCTGACGCATTCAGCCGTAGCGAACCCTTCTAAGTCATGATATATGTAACAATGGAGCTCTATCCAGGTCTAGGATGGTATTCAGGGTAGTAGGCTGAGGAGCGACAGATACGTATGCATCTCATTTACGCTGAGGTGAAATTGTTCCGCTTGACTTGAGCGGAACTACAGTCACGCTTGGATGGAACTAGTTTTAATTTATTTAAATATGGCGAATACATTGAGTTGAATCTCCAGAAAACGGTGCGCGTTACCGCGAACAAATTTAAACAGTGCGCCTTTTGATATAGCCAAATATTCAACAGAAGTCCCCGCACCCATCCCCCCGAAAACTGACGTATGCTTGGAGGTAATGTGCAGACCTAGGTAAAAAACGCACCCCTTCAATAATCCACGATTTTACAGCTAAAATAGACAGTAATAAAATTGTTGATAATGCAAAATATTGGTTGGCTCCAATTTCCCTGAAATGTCTTACTCTCACCCGTCACACTGTGAGCAAAAGTGCTTAAAAAGCGACGTGTATTTAGTGTCTATCATATAGGCCTCTGTTGCAAGCACGGGTTCTGCCACGGCGTACACGCGCAGGCAAACGTAGTAACGTCTCATGTGAGGCGAATCTTCTGTCTGAGGAACAACCATCTCTTTAATGTATACATGCGACTTTCGTCATATACCGAGCGTAAAGCATCGCTATACGGAAATGGTGCGTGAGATAACTCCTCCATGGATGACGGTCTATACCGGAACTCCTCCATGGATGACGGTCTATACCGGAACTCCTCCATGGATGACGGTCTATACTGGAACTCCTCCATGGATGACGGTCTATACCGGAACTCCCCCATGGATGACGGTCTATACCGGAACTCCTCCAGACGATGATCAATAAAAAAAATCCTACAAAGAATATTATAGTCACTTTGGGAACTCACCACTCTTACAATGAAAATTAAGATTCCAGGAACTGTTCCAAGGAGGAGGATGACTCCATGGGCCTCCAATACAATTCCTGTCACCCAATGGTTTACCTGCCCTCTTTCAAGAAACGATGTTCGACGATGATTGTGAATCCCTTCCTCGTACACTCGCTCCCTCGTGCCTTTGCTCCCTCCCTCACTCCCCCCACTCGCTCCCTATCTCGCTCCTTTTGGGCACACGCACGCACTAAATACTGTTTTTTTTATTCTTCAAGATACCAGGTTCGACGAAAATTGTGAATCCCTTCCCTCGCTCTTTCGCTCCTTCGGTCAATCGGTCCATCCCTCCCGCCTACTCTTCCCGTGCCCCTCCCTCCCTCCCTCCCCCTCCCTCCCTCCCTCCCTCCCTCCCTCGCCCCTTCCCCCTTCCCTCGCTCCCTTCGCTCATTCGCTCCGCCTACTCCTCCCGTGCCCCTCCCTTCTTCCTTACCTACCTCCTACCCCCTTCCTTCTCTCACCCTCCCTCCCTCCGTCCGTCCGTCCGCCCGACTTCAACTCTTCTGTAGACTTCAACTCCTGGCGGAACTCTTCTGTAGACTTCAACTCCTGGTGGAACTCTTCTGTAGACTTCAACTCCTGGTGGAACTCTTCTGTAGACTTCAACTCCTGGTGGAACTCTTCTGTAGACTTCAACTCCTGGTGGAACTCTTCTGTAGACTTCAACTCCTGGTGGAACTCTTCTGTAGACTTCAACTCCTGGCGGAACTCTTCTGTAGACTTCAACTCCTGGTGGAACTCTTCTGTAGACTTCAACTCCTGGTGGAACTCTTCTGTAGACTTCAACTCCTGGTGGAACTCTTCTGTAGACTTCAACTCCTGGTGGAACTCTTCTGTAGACTTCAACTCCTGGTGGAACTCTTCTGTAGACTTCAACTCCTGGCGGAACTCTTCTAGACTTCAACTCCTGGGGAACTCTTCTGTAGCTTCAACTCCTGGCGGAACTCTTCTGTAGACTTCAACTCCTGGCGGAACTCTTCTGTAGACTTCAACTCCTGGCGGAACTCTTCTGTAGACTTCAACTCCTGGCGGAACTCTTCTGTAGACTTCAACTCCTGGCGGAACTCTTCTGTAGACTTCAACTCCTGGTGGAACTCTTCTGTAGACTTCAACTCCTGGTGGAACTCTTCTGTAGACTTCAACTCCTGGTGGAACTCTTCTGTAGACTTCAACTCCTGGTGGAACTCTTCTGTAGACTTCAACTCCTGGTGGAACTCTTCTGTAGACTTCAACTCCTGGTGGAACTCTTCTGTAGACTTCAACTCCTGGTGGAACTCTTCTGTAGACTTCAACTCCTGGTGGAACTCTTCTGTAGACTTCAACTCCTGGCGGAACTCTTCTGTAGACTTCAACTCCTGGCGGAACTCTTCTGTAGACTTCAGACTCCTGGTGGAACTCTTCTGTAGACTTCAACTCCTGGTGGAACTCTTCTGTAGACTTCAACTCCTGGTGGAACTCTTCTGTAGACTTCAACTCCTGGTGGAACTCTTCTGTGGACTTCAACTCCTGGCAGAACTCTTCTGTAGACTTCGACTCCTGGTGGAACTCTTCTGTAGACTTCGACTCCTGGTGGAACTCTTCTGTAGACTTCAACTCCTGGCGGAACTCTTCTGTAGACTTCAACTCCTGGTGGAACTCTTCTGTAGACCTCAACTCCTGGTGGAACTCTTCTGTAGACTTCAACTCCTGGTGGAACTCTTCTGTAGACTTCGACTCCTGGTGGAACTCTTCTGTAGACTTCGACTCCTGGGAACTCTTCTGTAGACTTCGACTCCTGGTGGAACTCTTCTGTAGACTTCGACTCCTGGAATAACTCTTCTGTAGACTTCGACTCCTGGCAGAACTCTTCTGTAGACTTCAACTCCTGGCGTAACTCTTCTGTAGACTTCAACTCCTGGCAGAACTCTTCTGTAGACTTCAACTCCTGGCAGAACTCTTCTGTAGACTTCAACTCCTGGCAGAACTCTTTGTAGACTTCGACTCCTGGTGGAACTCTTCTGTAGACTTCGACTCCTGGTGGAACTCTTCTGTAGACTTCAACTCCTGGCAGGAACTCTTCTGTAGACTTCAACTCCTGGTGGAACTCTTCTGTAGACTTCGACTCCTGGCAGAACTCTTCTGTAGACTTCACTCCTGGTGGAACTCTTCTGTAGACTTCAACTCCTGGTGGAACTCTTCTGTAGACTTCGACTCCTGGTGGAACTCTTCTGTAGACTTCAACTCCTGGTGGAACTCTTCTGTAGACTTCAACTCCTGGTGGAACTCTTCCGTAGACTTCAACTCCTGGTGGAACTCTTCTGTAGACTTCAACTCCTGGTGGAACTCTTCTGTAGACCTCAACTCCTGGTGGAACTCTTCTGTAGACTTCGACTCCTGGTGGAACGCTTCTGTAGACTTCAACTCCTGGTGGAACTCTTCCGTAGACTTCAACTCCTGGTGGAACTCTTCTGTAGACTTCAACTCCTGGTGGAACTCTTCTGTAAACTTCAACTCCTAGTGGAACTCTTTTGTAGACCACGTGTCATTTTCAACAAAGCATGCGCTTGTGGTTTTATAAACAAATGCTAGCATAATATATGTTCACGCTAGGGAATTTGCCAGTGGGGAATTTGCATAGGCTGATTGCTTTCCGTACCTCAGCTACATAATAGATTGCAAGTAATTCTGACATGACATAACTACTTGCGACCAATTCTGTAGCTCCCGGGTAAACATTTTGGAGTTAAGAAAGACGAGGTAATATGATGATAAAACGGTTGGGCAGCTATATAGCTTACATACACCTGGCACATCCACTTCCCTGCGGGTTAAACAACGTATGTATGTCGAAGTGTCACACGATGCCTGTTACCGAAAACTAATAGTAATAAGAATTAGTTAATTATATTGCACCAAAAGCTTAGAAACCATGCACAGAGGCGCATAAATACAAAAGGGTTAATCAATCTCAGAGTCAATTCCAATTGTCACTAGATTAATTGATATGCCAGTGAGCTAACATATAGGCAAGGATGTAGTTCTGTGATATCCTTACTGCCAATATTTAAAAAAGCGAATTACAATATTCTAGTCTACTGGTGCCTAGCGCAGTTGCAATAGTTGCAATAGAAAGAGGCAAATACCGACGAATAAGCCGCAAATCATGAATGTGTTAATAACATGTTGGACACATATAGACGACCATGAGTTTCGCTCATAGACTCC